>OY757910.1:2803211-3068146 GCA_963585895.1 Sepioteuthis lessoniana | reverse complement strand
CCACAATCAACTTATAGAATTATCTCCCTTGTTACAAGGGAGATTATTCACGTTCTATTCAACATTTTTCTTTTTTAAATTTTTATTTTTGTTTTCCTTCTATATTTCAGAATGATACTCATATATTTTTCTGGCATGATGTGTGTCCACAAAATGCAATCAAGGCGGAATGATGCAAATATTTGATTATATTATGTGATATTTTATTTTGGATAAAAGATGAGTTTTGATGATACATTTCCTCTTGTTAATCCTGTGAGTATATTTCAATTTCTCATCTATTTTTAATTTTAGATTTTTTCATATTGTGTCGATTTTCATTTTTTATTTTTACTTTGATGAGGCTATTTTAACTTGCTCAGCTTGCTGGGGTTGCTGAATACACCAACTGCATCTCTGCGGCGGGGTAAGACCCCCCCCCCCCCCCGTGAACAAATGTCCTGAATATTACACTAAAGGTGATGGTGAGTTTCCACTAATGCTGGAGCTTTGAGGAATGCAGAGTATCCCTTCTTTGTCATTGTTCCCAGGTCCACTCTTGCTTGGAGTGGTAGCACTTGATTGGGTCCTATCTATGGGTCCAATAGAACTAAACTGTGTACTTATGCTAAACTGAATTGTTTGAAATAGAACTGTTTTTGACATTGAAACTGTACTCACGCTAAACTGAATTGTTAGAAATTGAAATGTTTTGACATTTAACTGTGTGTAAACAAAAACTATACTTATACTAAAATGAACTGTTTGACTAAACTGAATAGCTTGAAATAGAAATGTTTTTGAGAATTAAACTGTGTAGTTATGCTAAACTGAATTTGAAATACAAATGTTTATTTGTATAAAAATGGATTTGGCATCAGATAACCAATAAAGCTTGATATGCAATAAAACCTAAAGAAACAAGCTATTTTTTTTTTTTTACTATATCTGGTAATGTTCTTTTGATCTGGCTATTTTTACTCTATCTGATTATATCCTTTTTGCTACTTTGTTATCATATATGAAATAAACTCAATAAACGTAATAAAAGAAATATTAAACTGTGTTTTCTTATTAATTTTTGCTTTAATGCTAAAAATCTTTTTTATCGGATGAATACATTTTGAAATTATAATACTGTAATTATTTTAAAATGTGATTTCAAAATTCAATTTTAAATTGTAAATTAAGATATTTTGAATATTTGAGATATTATTTGATCAAAATGATTTGATCCCTCATTTTGTAAAAAAAAAAAAAACAGCATTGTATGCAATAAAAGAATTTGTTAGGCTAGAAACAAACTTTAGAGGAAACTATGCTGCAACACTGAAGTCAACCTTATTTTGGAAGGGCAGAATTTTCATTTTGATTCTCATGTATCTTTTAATGATGACATTTTTGAGACAAACAAATTGTGCATTTTGCATCTCGTTAATGACTCCTCTTTTGACTGTAAAACAGGATAAATTGGTGATGTTTGAAATGAAGCTTCAATAAATAACATGTCCCATGACAGCACATAAAGTTTGTCCTCTTTTTATTTGAAGTGTCGATATGAGATATAACGCTCAAAGAAAGTCCAAGATATTCTAGAGTTATTTAGATATGCATATTATTTTATATAGATATTTTAAGGGCTTTCCTATTTATAAATTCATTTTTAGAAAGTCTATTTTAAATGTTTTTCAAAATGAAATTTTATGATTTGTTTAAAAAAATTTATCTTTTATCTACTCTTACACTGTTCACTGTTATTTTGTCACATTACTCATTGAAAATATAACATTTTAAGATAGTCTATGTAAATCCTTTAATTTTTCTGTTTATATTTAAACTATGTACTAGAAACCTTAATTTTGTATTTATATTTTATTTGTGAACTATTTTTGCAGAAGGGAAATTTGTAGTGTTATTTTCTTCTGCATGTAATCAATAGTCCAAATGTAATATTACGGACGGGCGCCGTCGTCAATCAGTGATGGTGTCACGAGACTAGCATGTGCGGGCAGAATGACCTGCAAAGTTAGACGTGATTTTAAAATGATCACAGATGTATCATCACATGTTTCACTAGTGACATCGAACATTCGAAGATCTTCGATTTGTTCTCCAAGATCTCTATATAAGAAAACAAGTAACAAGATTTTGGGACAAAGTTGAAGGCAGTTGTCAAAACGAGTGCGTTAAAGGTTCCGGAGGCCCTGACCCGTCCTACCCCAGTCTGCTACAACCTATCTGCTGTGACAGGCGTGTGTCAAACAGCCAGCTCTCACTCACACCCTGTCACCACGGAAAGGAAGGAAGGAAGGGAGGAGAAGGACGCAACAAAAACGAACTTTTCGAGTTGCAGTGATCATAGCTGAATAAAAACAACTGCTATATTTTCTTCCCTTACCTTTGAGTTTGAGTATTTCTTTTTCTGTGGATTTCTTTACAGCACAAAATGTTGGTCCTATGGTACACAAATCAAAATGTATAATTAGTCTTCCTCTCTTATTAATTATTAAACATTTTTTTTCTCTTACAGAGACTCTCTACAGATGCTATTAGTTCCACCCTTATGAAGAACAGCAAAGAGAGTTGGATACAGGTATCTGGCCACCCAGGTAAGCAGATAATTTTTAATTCATTTTTTGTTTTTCCTCTATTCTTTCACTACTTCTTCATAATTTCTTCATTTTCGTGATGTGTAATATTTGCTGAATTTATTCATGGTTTTACTTTTTTACTAACTGTTTCATAATTTCATTTTTCTTTTCAAAGTTTAAAAGTGGATTCAGGAAAATCTTTTTTTCTCTATTTCCTCTATATCTTTAATCATAAGTGAAAATAGTAACTTTATTAAAATTAATTTTTATTAATTTGGCATTTGATTTACCCCTGTCTATTAATAATTTTTTTTTTAAATGAAGTTAATCTTGTATTATTTCTTTCAGAAATATTTTTTCCTGCGAGTGCAGTTACGGTATGGAAACGGCATCTAACCGATGACAACCATGAATGTGAAACTTACTTAGAGCTACAAAATGATATAATCCGAACCCTTGTCCCACAATTTTATCAGCAAATTCAATATAATGGACAATGTATCCTACTTGTGTAATTGATATATGAAAATTTATTTTCTGTTTGTTTGATTTTAGTTTTAGAATATTATGAATAACTAATCACATTAGAAACAATTATTACTGTTAGATTGATTTAAAAAAAATAATTTGATTGAAAAATTCTTAAATTTATGTATTAGAATATAAGGAAAATTAATTTTATTGCTAAAGTAATACATGCAAATATTCAAAGTGAAAATAAATTGTTAGAGTTTCTGATGGTTTCATATATTTGAAATTTATGTTTATTAAATTTATTTAGATTGTAGTTGTCTTTTTTTTTTTCCTCAAGGAGCAATAAGTATAAACTGTCAGATTCTATTATGCAAATCAATGAATTCAAAATATATAATTGATATTAACCAATTGATGTTTGTAAAATATTCAGTATATATTTATATGATCAATATATTGTGTGAATTTCTACTTATGTTTTTATTAGAAATATTTACAATAACTTATTTAGTGATGGCATAGTATATTCTGGACATTTTGTTTAAACTTATTGCCCACTATCCAAGTATCTACTGAGAAAGTCATAAAATTGTCAGAATAGCTCTTTTTTTTCCATAAGTGTTTGGTTAAATATTTTGTTTTGATCAATATACAGAAAAACATCTTAATAACATTTCTCCATGTTATAGCATTAATAGACTCCTGAAGGATGTATATGCATTTAAAGAATTTCCCAACAAATAATAAGTTTACTGTTGAATTATTTCCATAAATTGGACTAGGAATTTTTTATTTGACTTTAGTTGGTCCTTTAAAAAAAATGGAGAAAACGAGATTTAAAATCAAACAAAACAAACAAAAACAAAACCAAACACTTGAATTGATGACAAAGTTCTATTTTGAGCTTTTTTGACATAAAAGATTGGAAACTACCAGTTGTAGTGACTGTTAGAAATTTTGTTTGTTTGATTTATCACTACTAAAGAAAAAGGTTCTGTCAATGAAAAATTAAAAAATTTCCTTTTTTTCTATGAATATTGCAGAAAATATATAAGTGTTCTTATACTTAAAGGTTGTATATACTGTATATTTTGTAGATCTTTTATGTCTTGCCTCTGATCTATAATTAAGTGACTGTAGTTATTTTTTTAATTGTTTTCTAAACTCGTGCATCTGATGTTCATTTCTGGTTCTTTGTGGTGAGATTTTTGTTTGTGGGATGTATTTATTTTAGACATCTTTTATTGTTGTTAGGTGTCTCGGACATTACATATATTTTGCTTGGTTTTCTGTGCAGAAAATGACAATTTTTATTTATTTTTTTAAGACTCATAGTTGGAATTATAATTGACATCTAGTGAATATTGATGTGTAGATAGAAGTTTTCATTTGCAGATTATTTGTGCTACTAGAAAGTCTACTTCACTGTTCATTTTTTTTTTTTATAATAAGAAACTCAATAAAACTCTATTGATTATTTTCTAGAGTTCACAGTCCTTTCACATGTCTTTCTGGTGAGATCTGAGTATGAAGAATTCATCTTAAATCTCAACCAGGTAAGTGGCTGCAATGGTACAGTTTCTTCAAAATGCTCCATTTATATTGGAGCAATGCTAAACTCATAGGCCATATTTTTTACATGTCAGTATATTTCAAGACCTGATTAAAAGTATGTCATTTGTATGTAAAATATTAACATTTCTATTAGGCTATCTATTGAGATGCTAGTGCATTTCCTCATGTTGAGTTGTATTTTATTTTTTATTTGCAAACACTGTTATGTGTCCATGTTTAAGTTGAATAGGAGTTTTATTGATTGCTAAAAAGAAAAAAAAATAGATATAATAGATTTGTAATATACGATACTCAATTCACTTTGGTTTTTGTTTTTAGCTTTAGAGTAATGTCCAGAGAGAAATGACAATTGCATAGAGAAATAAAGATTTTAGTTTATAAATAAATAATATTTAATACTTACTGCAGTTCATCTATTAGAATTGGAATGATTATGTATATTAGATGTGGGTTTTGTATGAGGGATGTTTTTGTTTATTTTTTTAACTCAAGAATAACAATATCAATTTTTGTTTTGTTTGTTTTTCTTTAACTAAAAGATTTTATTGAAATTGAGAATTTGTTAAAACATTTTCATGACCCAAACATTATGGACATAAAATTGGGAACCAGGTAAGAATATTTTACTTTTATTATTGTAACTTTTTTAATTATATGATAAAGGTTAAAAACAAATTTTTACTTTCCTAATATGTTCATATGTCTGTGTGTGTATATATATATATATATATATATATATATATATATATATATAATAATTTAAAAACAAATGCTAATTTACGAATTAAATGGCCAACTCTTGATGTACAGATTTTCCCTTGGTTTTTGTATTTTTAAACATCCATCACTAATATCATTCCTCACAGTCCTGATGATGGTTCATTAGAACTGAAACACTATAGTATCGACTTTGCTTCTCATTAAGTCTCTCCTACTTGGATTACCTTGTTATCAATATATATATATATATATATATATATATATATATATATATATATATATATATATATATATATATACTCACCCATACATGCAGTAAAAAAAGTTTGCTGCTAACAAAGCCTTCATTAGATGATGAATCATGTGTAATATATGATATGAACCCTGGCAAAGTGAATGGACATCTTTTTCATCACTCCAAGAAAATGATATATTTTTAGAGAAAATAAGGGAAGTGATGATTATTTATCTATTTATTCTTTAGTGATCTATCAAGTTGTATATATCTGCAACATATCAAGTTTTAGCCAAGAAACTTGTTTATGCTGATAAGGCCAATTTTGTAACTAACTTGGAAGCTGATATGCAACGCCTCATGGATTGTTTTTCAGACTTCTGTTCAAAATTTGGTCTCAAAATCAGGCGATCAAAGATTAAAGTTATATTCACTCCAGTTGAACCAAATATTCTAGTGAATGGAATAATGTTAGAAGAGGTCAATGTGTTTGTGTATCTCAGTAGTGTGCTAGCAAAAGATGGCGCGCTCTTGATTCCGAAATATTCCTGCTCACCCAGAAAGCATCTGATGTCTTTGGAAAGCTTGAAAAGTCTGCATGTGTACACTGTGGTATCACCAGAAAGATGATGGTCTCTATTTATAGAGCATGTGTATTGATCGCTGTTATAGACAAGCGTATGGTTGCAAGAAAATTTTAACAGGCAAAAATTTTACAGTTGAATTTGTTTATTGTAAAAGAAACAGATTGTGATGCATAGAATTTGTAGTTCCAATAAAGTAGGGATCTGGAAGAAATTGGGTGTGAGTTCTTGGTCTGCTATGTATAGTGTGAGTGACCCAGTTCTGTTAGGTCCAGCACATTGTGAGTTTGTGGGTAAACTGGTAGTCATCTCTTTTATAAGATGTTAGGTGAACTCTTTCATGTCTTTGGGAGCAATTCTGGCAAATACACCCAACCAAGCCGAAACTCTACTGCATAGTTTGGAACAAGCTACCGCAGGCATTGGCCTCCATGTCAATGCACACAAAACTGAATACATGTGCTTTAATCAAACAGGCGACATTTCCACACTAGACGGAAGCTCTCTGAAACTAGTAGACAAGTTCACCTACCTAGGAAGCAGTGTCTCATCAACAGAAAAAGACATTGACACACGGCTAACGAAGGCATGGACAGCTATCGATAAGCTATTGATCATATGGAAGTCAGACCTGACCGATAAAATAAAACGCAGTTTCTTCCAAGCAGCGGTCATGTCGATACTGCTATATGGATGCACTACTTGGACGCTAACAAAACAGCTGGAGAAAAAGCTAGAATGCTGCGAGCAATATTGAACAAATCCTGGAGGCAACAAAGCACCAACTATTCGGCCACCTACCACCCATCACGAAAACTATCCAAGTCAGACAAACCAGACATGAAGGACACTGCTGGAGAAGCAGGGATGAGTTCATAAGTGATGTACTCCTATGGACCCCCACATATGGCCAAGCAAAAGCAGGACGACCAGCTCGAACATACATACAGCAGCTCTGTGAGGATACGGGATGTAGCCCTGAAGACCTGCCAGAAGCGATGAACGATAGGGAGAAGTGGCGAGAGAGGGTCAGGGATATCTGTGCTGGCAGCACGACATGATGATGATTTGTCAGTTTATTTTGACATTTCAAATGGATGCATGTGCACGGAGCCTACTTGCACAGTGATGTTTTATTTATTTTTGAATAAGCCATCCTTCTGACAACATCCAGTTAATGTTACCTTTTTCAATTGAAATGTATACTTGTTGGATTTTCTTCCTGAGTGTTTTGATTTATTTGTTTTCCTGGTGAGTGGTTATATTCAGTTACTGAAATGTATTTGTAAATCTAAATATTATGATTAATAACATTGCTTTGCTTTATTCATCAGAAACATGGACACTTTACTGCAGGCATCTTTGACTTTTCAAACGTTTTTATCAAAAATGCCTGAAGTGAATAATCAATGTGAAATGGCTAAGCAAAACACAGGAAACAGAAATTTTAGACATAGCTGAATGTGAAAACATGCATTTATAGAAAATTTAATTAATGTTTTAAACAATGATTTGAAAGTTTTCTTTTTTAAAACCAGAAAAACTTTTTTTTTTTGTATTTTGCAGGACGTTTCTTGAATCAGAGGTAAAAAATGAAACCTTACGAACAGACTTGTATAATAAAATGGTCTTGATTGACCCAAATGCTCCTAATGCAGAAGAAAGGAAGCGTAAAGCTTTAACAAAACTCAGATACATGCAGGTAAAATCAAGATTTAATTTTATGCTACAATATAATAGCTTTTGATATATTTTCAGGATTTTTTTTTTCTAATTCAATTTTGTTCAATCAGTTTATACATATATAATATTGATACAAGATTTTCCTGCATTTAAAAAAAATTTTAAATACTTATATTCATATAATTTTTTGCATCATTATTCAGTGATTAAAGTATTTTCTATATTTTTGACCTTTTGATACAATTCAGTTAAAGAATAATTTTGATTTATAGAATTTTTTTAGGTGTTGAAACTAATTAAAGATTGTTGTACAAAGTAAAACAGGTGAGGTGATAATCTGAAGGTGACAGGTTTGTAGAAGAGGCCATATGTTGATAAACTTCTTATTTCAACTTTATGATCATTTATTTCATTACATTTGCAAAGTGAGGATGAATAAAGCAAGATTATCAGTTGACATTTTTTGTACAAATACATAATTGAAACAAACTCACGTGTTCATTGTAACAGTTTGTTGTAATTATTTTTTCAGGTTCCTTCAATTTTTAATAAAGAATTTCCTTTGAATCTTACCAAACACAGAACCTTTTTTTTTCTTCTGAGTACATTCTGTTTTGATTGAAATATTGAAAGCTGTCATAGGTCTATCCATGTTTATCTTTTAATATTGGATTCTTGTGATTAATATATTTTTCACTGCTAGTTACTATCTTATCCAAAAGACAAGAAGAGAAAGAACTTTGTTTTAAATACTGACCAATAATCCTTTCCGTAATTCCATGTAAAACTCTTTTTCAGTTATAATATCAACATTGATTATATATGAATTTTTTTTAGTGGATTAATGTTCACCAATCATCAGTGTTAATAGTTTTATCTTAGTTATATTGATGTTGTAATTAACATTAATGTTGTAACAAACATTAAAAAGCATATAGAAAAATTCAACCTACTGTATTTTATAATTATTATCAGTAAAACCTAACAAAAATAATTTGGAAATAAGTTTGTTGGAGCCTTTTATTATATATTTTATCATTACTATAAAATTAAATGTTTTCAGCTTCATTTGCACATTCAAATAATTCTTGAATATGATACTTTACAAGTAGAGGAAAACATCTCCATTATATTAGAGAATATAAATATATTTTTCTTGCTTTATAGAAAACATTAAGTGCAGTTACAACCAAATCAGATTGTAGGATTATATCTCATGTGATTGACTTTTCAAGTATTCTGTTTAAGATTGGCTGCAGTTTTCTATGTTGTTTTGTGGTTTCTCACAATATCAAAAAAAATTTTTAGGTAGTAAATAATTGATTTGTTTTACCTGGAATCTGCCAGGTAGTAAATGATTGATTAGTCTATTGAATTTGCTGAATACTTACATTAATATATTCTTAGTAGTTATGTCAGTATTAATTACTAATAAAGTTGGTCATATGCCACTTCCTATCCATAAAAATTGAATTATCACTGTACCACCACCACCACTGCTAAAAAGTGGGGAGAAGAATATTTTTCAATCAAAACTAAATTATAGTGTGTCTTCTATGTTACATCTATAATGATTTGATTTCTTGTTATATCAAACAAAAAAAAGGGACAATAGAAAATGAGATGTGTAATTAAGCAATAAAATTCAAGATAAGCATTTAATTTATGGAATACTTTTTTGTTACCCTGTAAAACGTATATTGGCTACTTTGATTTGTTCTGGAATTGTTTTTGTTACAATTTTTACATTTTAGAATAAAAGATTAAATTGTCATTAGTTTTATCTTCAGTTCCGAGAACAACAAAGTTCATCAGCTTTGCTTGGATTTAGAATAGAAGCAGTAAGAGTAAGTATTTAATTTTTCATTTCAGTATTAGTTTTGCATTCTATTTTGTAATTAAGTGTCACTTATATTTCTTTTAATAAATACAGAGAATTTAGAGTTAACTTATTCTTTATTAAACTTTTTTCAGAAAAGTCTAATGGGAATAGCTAGGAATATGTACATTGTACAAGTTGAAACATTAATTTTTGATTGTTATAAAAAAGAAATTTTTAAAGCATAATAGTATGAAATAATATTGTGCTTTTTGAACAGAAAATATTCTGTTCTATAAATATTATTTTGAGTGTGGTCTGTTAAGATGCTTCCTTCTCAAAGAACTACATTTTCTTCTGAATTCAACTTTGGGCATAATTTTATAAAAAAACAACTTTTTAACAAATGCAAATAGCCTATTTTTAAGTGTAGGATTATTCATCAACCTTTCAGAATTGTCAGAAGGGTCTTCAGCTTATAATATTGAATTTTGTTCAGTTGTAATTAGTTAACTCTAAGTTTGAATTTCTTTATGCCAATTGTTTTATTTCTCCGTTTTTTTTTTCTTGATTATTGTTATATGAATGTATCTCCAAGAGTATCATTCAAATTGGTTGGTTGATTAGTTTTATCGAATGGTCAATCCTTGTTAGGTTTAAGTCATTTTTAATGTCAAAGTTTTCTTTTTGCAAGTAAGTAGATGGTTTCAATTAACTATCCTTTTTTTTTAAAAAAAATCTTATTCTATGTTAACAATTATATATCCTCAGTAACTATTCTTATCTAACACTCATAATTTACAGCTTTTGATTGATTATTCCTATCTAATAGTAATAATTTCCAAGCAATTAAATTTAGTTCACAATCATTTTAAACAAGTAAACACTTCACACTTAATTACAATATCTATGTTTTAAGAGGCAAAGTATTCATGTAGTTAAAAAAAAAAGAAAAAAAAAAGGTTGTTCTAAACATCATCTTAAACAAATCTATTTGACCCATTAATGAAACCCTAGTAAGTACTGTCACTTCAGGACAGAGTGGACTTGGGAGTAATGGCAATGAAGAAGTGATTCTACATACTCCCACAGCTCCAGAACTGCAGATTCACCACAGGATATACTTCAGAGCCATATCCAGAACACTGCTCTGAAGAAAAAATATTTGACCTTTCTCCCATTTTGATCACAAAATTATTTTTCTAATAAAAATCATCACCAATAAAATGATTCTATATGTGTAGAATTGTTTGACTTGATGTTGACTTATTAAATAAAGTTTATTGCAGCCATTGAAGTGAAGGAATATGAAAAACAAAGATATAATATTATCTATAAAGAATGGAAGAAAAAAATGTAAATATTAGATCATTCATAAATATAAATAAGATAAAGCTTTGCTGGAGGGATGCAATTTCATTTTTCTTTCAAGCTTCAGCTTTTTGTGTATTGATTTTTTATCTAAGATTTTTTTTTTGTAAGAAGTATAATTTTTAGTAGAAACAAAATTTTTCTCTTTTTCTTTTTTCCATTAAACTGTGGATTAAACTTGTATATTCTTTTCTGGATAGCTCTTATAATCATTTTTGTATGAATTATAGACTTAATCTATTATATTAAGAATTTAAGAGGATATTTTTGATGAATAATTCAGATGAATTACTTGACAGAATTTAATCTGTACATAGATATTGTTTTAAGAGTGTAATATCTTTTGTGCATAGATTCATGTTTTTATTTTTTTCTAAGCTTGATGTGAAAAGATAGTAAAAAAAGTGAGATGCCCAAGGTAGTATAACGAACAATAATAATAATAATTCCACTTTGTTTTTTCAATAAGTAAATAATTCTATTCTGGTAAGCAGTTATTCTTCTTCCACTAATACAACAACAACAACAACAATAATCATAATAATAATACTCCTTGTTTTTCACACTGGCATTAGATGGTGGGCTTTCACTGGAGTCTGAATAATAGCAAGTCTTCTTAGGTCTCTAGGACTCTACTCAGTATTATTATCATTTTCCTTAATGTTCTGTGTGCCTTTGTGAACATAGGCACAAGCTAATACCAAAAACTGCATGTAGGAAAACAAAATGAATTAGCATAGAACTGTCAACAATGTCAAAAGAAAGAAAGGAAAATAACTTTAACAGAACTACAATAAACTATCAACTCATTTTGATGTCGAGTAAAAAACTATGCCATTTTTATTTTTAAAAATTGCTTGTATACAGTTGTTGTTATTTGTTTTAATTCTGTTTATAAAAATATCTGAAAGAGAGATATTTAAAGATTTATTTCTTTATTATAATTAAGAAACATTTCTATAATTCCCAAATTATTCAAGTTTGTTTTCTGAACTTTACCAGATGTCTGGAGAATCTCCCAATTCAAACTTGCAAAAAGTCCAGAATAAAGATCAAGTAAGTATGAAATAAACATTTTGTGGAATCTTGGTTAGTTCCCTTGATCATTGAATATATTTGATATTGTACTTGTTTCAGATGTGTAACAGCTGCCCTTTTCTTTTGGCTTGAGACAAAGATCTTACTTTAATTGCAGAGTACTCAAGACCTACCTGCTTATAATCTGCTTCTGAACATTATGGTACAATGACAGAATTTGCTTTTGTTTCCCATTTATTGAGCAAATCTCTAACATTTGTGTTGATCTACTGAAAGTAGGTTCAGTCTCATGGTTTTATTTTTCATAGAATCATTAATAGCTGTTAAAAATATAGGATATTCTGAAAGAGGAAGAAATTTGTTTGTTTTTAATGATTATTTTGATAGAGTTGTGAAATATCCCCATTTAAAGCCATTTAACTTTGGATCAAAAAGTATTAAACAAAAAATGTGAAAAACAATTTAAAAAATCAGCTGTATCTCAATTAAAAAAATATTGTTTCTTTATTTTTGCGTTTGAACCTTGAAGTTGGCATCTAGTCTCAATAACAATGGCTGAATTCATGTGGAATTTGTGGTAAACAATGTTGAAAACAATGTTGATTTTAAAATTGTTAAATTTGAATGTATGATGTCACAAAAAATAATTGAGTATATTTTGAGCTTTTGAAATTATAGATGATTAAGTAAAATAGTCATGTTGAGTATAAAAACAAAATTTGAAATTATTTTTTACGTGTTCTTCTGCAAGTATACCAATATATGGGAAATTATTTGATTCATATATTTTCAATGGATTAATTGACTCCAGTTTATGATTTAAATAATGTGCTTCTAGAAATATGGATAGTAAAACGATTTTAATCAAATAAAATTATTTTTAAAGACCATGCAAAGCATTCACTAGTCTATTGACTTACATAGGGATTTGATAAGACTATTTGAATTTAATGATTAACTGCTTTGATCTATTGTTTTAATTTTGTATAATATATTTGACTTTTAGGTATCTAGTGTGTTGAGTGAGTTTTTAAACAACCACAAGAAAGTATCCTATGCTTTGTTTCGGCGCTTGAAAGAAATGTGCAAAATATTTGAATCATCAGTGTTTTTTAAGACTCATGAGGTAGGTAGTTATATTTTATTTGCATTAAATATACATTTAAAAATGACAATAAAAAACAGGAATAAATAGTCATATAAAAATTTACATTTTTTTAATTAGAATTCATCCAATCTCAATTGTTGCTATTGTCTGCAATCATTTTTATTACATTTTTCTTTGTTTGAATTATTCATTTTTATTTACTTACTAAGATAGTTCTCATCAAAATAACATCATCTTCATGTCACGCCATCAGCACGAATACCCCTGACCCTCTCTCGCCACTCCTCCCTATTGTCCATTGTTTCCAGTAGGTCTTCAGGGCTACATCCCGTATCTACACAGAGCTGCTGTATGTATGTTCAAATTGGTCATTCTGCCTTTGCTCGGCCATATGATGGGATCCTCAGGAGTACATCACTTATGAGCTTGTCCCTATTTCTCCAGCAGTGTCCTGCATGTCTGGTTCGTCTAATTTTGATAGTTTTCGTGATAGGTGGTAGGTGGCCATACAGCTGCTGCTTTGTGAGGTGCTGCCTCCAGGACTTGTTCAATATTGCTCGCAGCATTCTTGTGTAGTTGCTGTCTAGCTTTTTTCTCCATCCGTTTAATTAGTGTCCATGTAGTGCATCCATATAGCAGTATCAACACAACTGCCGCTTGGAAGAAACTGCGTTTTATTTTATTGGTCAGGTCTGACTACCATATGACCGATAGCTTATCGATAGCTGTCCATGCCTTTGCTAGTCGCTTGTTGATGTCTGTCTCGGTTGATGAGACACTGCTTCCTAGGTAGGTGAACTTGTCTACTAGTTTCAGAGAGCTACCATTTAGTGTGGAGATGCCGCCAGTTTGATTATATTCCATCTTGTGTGCATTGACATGGAGGCCAATGCCTGCAGCGGCTCATTCCATACTATGTAGCAGGGTTTTGGCTTGAGCGGGTGCATTTGCCAGAAGCGCTATGTCATCAGCGTAGTCAGCATCGGTAATTGTTTTTGCAGGGTACCTTCTGTTTCTTTCCTTTGTAAGCTTCAAACCGTTTTCTTAGATTTTATCAATAGATGTTCTAAACATGTAGTCTAGACAGATGATGAAGAGGTATGGGGCTAGTGTGTCTTCTTGCAGTACACCTGCTACAATGTCGAAGTAGTCTGTGTCTCCATCCAAAGAACGGACTCTTACTTTGGTGTTTCTATAGAAAATCATTATGGCTGCAATGGTTTCTTTTGGTAGGCCATAGGTGAGTAGAATTTGCTCCATCTTTCCTCTGTGAATGGAGTCAAAGGCCTCGGTAAAGTCAACAAATAATATTGTTGCCTGTAGGTTTTTTGCATGTACACCTTCAAGAATTTGACAGATAGTCAAAGTTTATGACATCGTGGATCTATTTCTTCAGAAGCCATTTTGGTTCTCCCTAATGTATGGATTGCCAGTTCTCATGTGGGTCAGAATGTAGCTCCTTGGCTTTTGCGATGGAATCTGAATGTACTATGAGTTCCTCCTCAGATATCTCTATATATATATATATATATATATATATATATATATATAATGTGTGTTTATAGAGATAGAAAATTAAATTAAAAAAAAAATAATCTATAGTGAAATTATTATAACATACTTCAAACCAAAGATAATAATAAAAAATCTCCCTGTTCCAAAAACGATTTGCGCAGTCGGCTGGGGCTGTAGAATTTACCGACTGCATCTCTGCTGAGAGGTAAGACCCTTCTCCCCCAAACGAGTGTCCTGGAAATGACACTAAACAATCTGATGGTGAGGTTCCAGTAATGCTGGAGCTTTGGGGAATGCGGAGTACCCCTTTATTACCATTGCTCCCAGGTCCACTCTGACCCGGAGTGGTAGCATCTGATCGGGCCCTATCTATTGGTTAAATAGAACTAAACTGTGCTTCCTTCAAAATACTGATTTTTGCATTAAAACTGCATATTTATGCTAAATTGATTTATCTAAAATAAAACTGTTTTGACATTTAAACTGCGTACTTATGCTAAACTGAATTGCTTGAAATGGAACTGTTTTGATGTGTAAACTGTCTACTTATGCTAAACTGAATTGTCTGAAATAGAACTGTTTTGACATTTAACTCTGTGTATTGCCCAGTCGTTTGGGGCACTGACTGCACCTCTGCAGAGGGGTAAGACACCCCCAATGAGTGTCCTGGATATGACACTAAACAATCTGATGGTGAGGTTCCAGTAATACTGGGGCTTGGGGGAATGCGGAGCACCCCTTCATTGCCATTGCTCCCAGGTCCACTCTGGCCCGGTGTGGTAGCATCTGATAGGGCCCTATCTATGGGTTAAATAGAACTAACGGTATACTTATGCTAAACTGAACTGTTTGACATAGAAATGTTTTTGACAATTAAACCGTACTTACATTTAAACTGCATGCTTATGCTAAACTGAATTATTTGAAACTGTTTTTTGACATTGAAACTGTATTTACACTAAACTGATTTGTTTAATATAGAACTCTTTTGACATTTGACTGTGTGTAAAGAAAATCAGTACTTATACTAAACTGAATTAGCTGAATTAGAACTGCGTGACTAAACTGAATAGCTTGAAATAGAAATGTTTTTCACAATTAAAATGTACTTACATTTAAACTGCGTGCTTATACTCAACTGAATTGTTTTAAATAGAACTGATTATTTACATAAAATTGGATTTGGCGTTAAATAACCTACAAAGGTTGATATGCCATAAAACCCAACCAACCAACCAAAACAATAAAAAAAAACCCAAGAAAACAAACTAAAACTAAATAAATACAAAATTTGCCTGGTTTTTGTATTTACTTTATTAATATTTATAATTATTTATTAATATTCATTTACAATCCAGATACTGTCAGATTTTTTTACAGTGTGTAAACAATCTGGTATTTTTGTTGTTGAATTAGGTTGAAAGTTGATATAATAAAAAAACTTCTCATTACAGTGTAGTAATACCAAGTTATGTGACTAATATATTAAGTCATTTTGTGTTTTATTTATAAGTAGATACTATTTGTATTGTTGTGCTTCAAAGCTTTGATAAAAAGTTGGCCATTATACTGCATATATTTTTGCTTGTTTCACTATAATCCATGGAACATGCATTGTTGATATGATAGCATAAATCTTGTTATTTCTTAGTTTAGTCTGACATAATTGATGGAATTGTTAGGTAAGAAGGTTGTTTTATATCAATTTTCTAAATGGTGTATATTTTTGTGTTGGAAATCAGCATTCAAAATGCTAGTTATTTACATTGAAGTCTGTGAGAAATATCTAACTCCCTAAGACACAAAGCAGGAACCATTAAATTATAAAAAGAGAATTGTTTCAAAGTAGTGATAACAATGGAAGCAAAGATAACTTCTGGAAGTTTTCAAGTATTGCCTTCAGACGGGCTTAAATATATTTTTTCATTCATCTAAACTTAAGGATGAAAATTAAAAAACAATTACCTCTGACTTTAGTTAAACTTAAAGTTTTCTTCCAGTATTTCTAATGTTTGTAAATTTAGCATTAATAGATTTATATTTAAAAAGTTATTTTTAAAGATATTTCATATAGTAGAAAATCCATGTCTTATTTAAACAAAAGTTCTAATCAAATATAAAATAATTAAATGAGAATGCATATATTTTTTGCTTTACTTGTTCATTTTTCTATAAAAAGATGTTAGGTATGAGGATCATTCAATAAGTTTCCAGACTTTTTCGTATGGGTACTTTTATTGATAGTACACAAATGAAACTCTAGTCCCTTTCGAAGTAATCTCCTCCGGCTGCACTTGTTGTACCATTCCAACAACTTCTGCAAGGGTCCATGGAAGTCCTCTTGTGTGAGTGTGTCAATGACCTTCATCACAGCCACTTTCATTTCCTCAATTGTCTCCTAAAGACAGCCTGTGAGCTTAGGGGATAACCAAAAGTCACAGGGAGCAAGGTCTGGACTATAGGGAGGGTGAGGAACTGTCTTGATGTCCATCTTGGTCAAATAGTCTGTGACAAGGATGGAGTAATGGACTGGTGCATTGTCCTGGTGGTAATGCCACTGACTCGATTTGAAGAGTGCTGGCCTCTTCCGACGGAATCTCTTCCTGAACTCCCTTAAAACCTCAACATAGTAACCCTATCCCTAACCCTTTGGCCAATCAACTCTGGTCTATTGACTTCCTTATTCCTCCCACACCTCTCATCATCCCTCGCAGACTCCCTGTCTTCCTTGAATCTCTTATGCCACTCAAAAACTGATGCTCAATTCATGCAAGATGGTCGAAAAGCAGCCTGAAGCATTCCACACGTTTCTGTGGCAACATTTGTTCCAAGTTTAAAACAGAATTTTATTGCATATCGTTCTTCTAAAGTGTCAGATTGCATTTTTGAAATTAACCAGCTGTGACAATCAGGCTTTAGGGTGTATTCCAATTGCTACTGTAGCTGTTCATTTGAACCTGGAATCATAAAAATTGGTCAGTCATCTCATAAGATGTAAAGCAATAACATAGTGAATTTTCAAGAGTCTACGACAATTTTAAATGCCTGTACAAAAAAAGTCTGGAAACTTATTGAATGTACCACGTAAATGTATGTTTTTCTTTATTACAAGATATTTAGAAATAATAAAAATGTATAATTTTTTCATGTATTGTTCTTTGTGTCCATTGCTATCATGATGGCATTAATCTTTGTTGGTTGCAGATTGTAAATTGAGTTATTAATGATAATTGATATATCACAGATTTGTTTTTTTTTTTAGTTATCTCTCTTATTCTAAAAAATTGCGAGTCTTTTATTTAAACACTGCTACACAACACACATACATTTACGTGGTACATTCAAATGTGTATTTCATTTAAGGCAGCAGCATAGTGAGATTAGCATAGATATTCTCTCTATTATTATTTTATCTTCATTCATAGAACCATTTTCGTTGTTTTTGTTATTATAAAAAGGCTAAAAATACAAATTGCTCCCATTTTCCATTTGGAGAAAATCAAAAATAATACAGAGGATGCACACATATTAGTGCCATTCTTTGATAAATTTAATGTTGTTCAACAAAGTAAGGCATAAATAGTTTTATTTAACAATTTTCATTATAATTTTAACAAAAATATTGATAGCATTATGTATGGGTTCAAATATCCAAGGTAACAGTAAATGTATTAAAATATAAAAATTGTTTTAAGTTTATTTGGTTTTGTCATATTAACTCATATGTATGTGTGTGTGTGCGCACACACACACACACACACACATATATGTGTATGTATGATAGCCTTAAAACTTATTTTTTTCATTAAAGATATGTACTTGTTTTTGTCAACTTTAAAAGATAATTTCATTTTTTATTGACTTGTCAGGAAGAAAATATTTTCGTTATAATAAAAGTTGGTGATTAGTTGTGTATAGTTCATATAAATGTTAGTTTGTTTGAAAAGTTCTGTCAGTATTTATTACTTTTCTTTTGTCTGTGTTAGTTTATTGGCAGTTCATTGTTGGTTATATATGATGAATTTGGTCAAACTGGAATCTGGCTGATTGACTTTAACAAGACATATCTTGTTCCTGACCACATCAAAATAAATCATCGAAGTAAATGGCAACTAGGAAATTATGAAGATGGTTTTCTTTTCGGCTTGGATAATCTCATTAAGGTAATCTGTTTGTTTGTTTTTCTGTAGATATTCCACTTAGGAACTGAGAAAATGATGATGACTCTAACTTAATACTTAAAGATTACTGTTGAAATAAAATTCTTAGAAATTTATTTTGAAAAATCTTTTGCATTATTAATAATAATAATAGTAATAATAATAATCTTCTAGTTTACTGTGAAAATCCTAAGTTAGGCAAGAAAATATATAAAATGAGCCCATTTGCATTTAGAATCAAAATCTTTGAAATGAAGGAAACTTATTTTTGGATTCATATAAATTTATTCAACTAAATTACAAATCCAGAACAAAACATATTCACACAAAATAGGATATTTTGATTGGTTTACACCAGAAGACTTCTACTTCTGTTTATTTTGTAATTACATAAACAGACAAGAAAAAAAAAATTCTGTATAGAAGTACAATTGGGTGAAAGAAGTTGTATATATGTACCTGTCAATGAGTTGTATAAGAAGTTCTTGTAAATATATTTATTATGCTGTTATCTGTGACAAAAAAAGCTACTGTCAATGCCTTTTGTTTCTGAAATTAGATTATCAAATAATTTATCACATTAAATAAGCATGTTTTAGGAAATATGGCATTTTTCAGTTCATTCAGTATATATAACAAATGATTGTGCTCCCAATTATAGACAAAAAGACACCATGCCTTGCCCAAAATCTTAATGAACTGTAGCTGGTAGGGTAAGATCCATCCACTCCAGTTGCTCAGAGGTTGGTTTACAATATTGGCAAGTGTTGAGTTGGTCTAGATGAACTCAGTAACTTTTATGACCACTTGCTCACATTGTGTTTTTGATAACAAAAAGGTGAGTTGGGTATGGCTGTTGTTTGATGGCTGTAAAATCATTCATGACCTCTTGTTCACATTGTGTTTTGGATCACAAAAAGGTGAGTTGGGTATGGCTGTTGCTTGGTGGCTGTACAATCATTCATATGAATCTTAAAAAATATTTGGAAAGAAAACTTGACTCCAATCAATATTTGAAATAATTTTAAAATTTATATAAGTCTGTGATAAAATACAGTTATGTAAATTTCTTCCCAATGTTGCTGTTTTTCATGACACTGGATTTGTGATTTTCTATGTTGAAGTATGATGGAATTTATTGGTCTGTAAATCTGGTTCAAGGTCTGGGTTTCAAGAGGCTTTCTCAAATGATATGGAGTCCAGTAGCAGCTGGAAGGTGACTCTTGAGCTGCCAAACTCTTTGGCTTACATGGAGGTGAGCCTCAATCTGGAATGGGGCCAACAAGGTACGGGGTTAGTTAATTTCCCTATTCCAGATTGGCAATCCCTTCAAAACAACAGTATTTTTATTTTCTACAGAAGTCTGCCTTTTTCAATATTTGGGGAATTGGTCAACCTCTTTTTAACTCCAATTTACTCTAATCTCACCTTTACTTGGCTGGGTAGTATGGCATTGTGTCTGTATTTCTCCCTTCTCTAGTTCTCACCTGTCACTCTTCTTAGTCATTCCAACTGTCTTTATTAAAAATTTAATTTTTAAAGTGCATGGGCAAAAAGGCAGTCTCAAAAAGAAATCGGATACTCAATTTCTCTTCTAATTGTTGGCTTTTCAACACAACATCTTTTATTACTTGATGCTAACCAAAGGCCCTATCCTATCTGGGAGTCAGGATAAAGACTATTTGCTTAACACTTTTATCTCAGTGAATATCTTCTTCTTCATAGTATTTATTTTCAAATGGGTTCATAATTGGATCTTTTTATTCGGACTCTCAAAAGCAGTCAGAACTTTTATGCTTCATATTTGCTTTGAGGAATTCCCGACTAATTTTCTTTTTCATACTGACTATTAATCCAAGTAGTTTACTGTTTATTGGAATATATGTTCATATTTAAAACCATCTTGAAGAGAAGAGATTAAACATACAAGATAAACTTATATAACTGAAAAAGGCCAAAGAATAAATTGACTAAAAAACATAAGAATAAGAATCCTTTATATTTGTAATAAGAAAATACTTTCCATTTTTGTAAAATTGTAAATGATTATATTGATAAGAATCCCTTGTGCAGACGTTTTTTGTTTTCCTTCTGATTGTTTTTTTTATTTCATAATGATCTGTGGATGAAATGAATTGGCATAGAAATATTAAAGTCAATTACATTTTATTTGTTAATCAAATATTGATTGATTAAAAACTTATTCTTTACTACTAATTTCAATGTTTATATATTAAAATTGTTTCATTTATATTTTTAGATAAAGCATTATCAATCATGATTTTAAATTTTCACTTTTTATCTTAACTTTTGATTGTTTTTGTTTCAACTAACTTTATTACTTAGTATATTACTCAATATATCAAATATATACTACAGTTTTCTTGTCATAAGTTTTTATTGAAATAAAATAGTTGAAAAATTGTGAAAAATCCTTTGTTATAATAATAATAATAATAATAATAATAGTAGTAGTGGTAGTAGTAGTTACCTTCTAATTCAGTGTCAGAACCAGAAGTTGGGTCTGAGTGATTTGGGATAAAATAAAAAAAAGTAACTAAAAGTTTGGATGTAAGAAAATACTATCCAGAATTGATAAAAATGAGGATCTTGTTTAAATTTTCTTTTTTTTTCTTATTTTTTATAGATCTGGAATGAAGTAACTGATAATATGACATGAACTTTCAAGTTTGCAGGTCAGGTCAAAATTGTCCATCAGCTGAATTGTTGTCATTGATTGGACAGAATATTTGAGGATTTCAATCTTTACAACATTTTCTTTTGCTCAGGAACAAAGCAATTTTTATTTTCTCTTTCTGAAAAAGAAAAAATAAACACCAGTGTCTTCTATTTTATAGAGCTTTGACTTTATCCCTTAAAATACAATTGCTAATATGAAAACAATTTCAGAAGAAAAAAAAAAAGCATGAATGAAAAACAACAAAAAAATCAAACTATACATAAACTCAAAGATTGCTAGACATTTTTTCAAAGTTCTAAATTGAAATATAAGCAATTAATTTACATAATATTTGCATATATTTACACTTATATTCTAACTGCAATCAGTACAGATATAAGCAATTGCATTATATTTATGGGTGAATTCATGCCACGAGATATGAAAATATTTATCACATAATGTGGATATACATGCATATACATCATGAATATTTAAAAATCCAGAAAACGTCTCTCTCTCTCTCTCTCTCTCTCTCTCTCTTATAGATATGTATATTTGTTATAGATACACAAATAATTAAATTGTGATTTCATGAGATTTCTTAGTTCAATTCCATTTATTTCCCTTGTAAACAAAATTCATTTTTCCTTTTTCTTTTGTCTAAAGAAGAAAAAAATGTTCTCATTTGCCTCAGCTTTTTAAATTTTTATCCTATTTTTCTCTTATTAAAATCAGAATTTTTGCAGTATTATTAATTCTTTGTATTTTTTATTCAACACTTTAAAAGAATAATTTTTTTCATTATGACTCATATTGCAAAATTATTTAGATGATGACAGCATTAATTCTTTTTTTTATATTAGTGTGCTTTTTAATGATTTTTGTGTCTAAAAACCATACTGAAAATTTTTCATAAGAATGTCTAGTAAATAATTTCTAAAATTTCCTGGAAGAATTAATTTTTCTTTTCTGATAATTGATCACATATGTCCATTTTTGTTATAAAATGCCTTTTTTCAAGTTTTTCACTGGAATGAAAAAAATGATTTATCCAACTAAGTGACTATAAATGCTGTCAACTCTTCAAAGAAAATGTATTAAAAATAAGAATGATAAAAATCTGCAATAACAAAAATTTTTAATGAGGGTTTCTGAATTGAACTTTAAGATTTGCTTTCTTTTCAGTCTCTTTGAATGTTGTCCCTTTAAATCATGCATATTTCTTCCTCGTGCTTTTTCAAATACTATTGATTAATTCTTGTATTTGTTAAAAGAAAGAGCAAATAGAAAAAATGTTTGATATCTTCATACATTTTATTTTCAATATTAAATTCTAGAAATTTGTCGCCCAGAATTATATTTATAAAAATATGGTAACATTTTAAAAAACTTTTATGCAAAAAAAATGTAATCTTGTGGGAACACATATAAAATTATATTTTGTGCGTTTTAATAATTTTAAAAGCTTTTGTCTTTCTTTATAGATATGGATACCTTCTTTCCTCTTTTTATGTTGTTATTTTTATTATTATTCATGTGCCCTTTAAAATATTTTTGTAAGCACAAACATTTTTGGGTAAAAAAGTGTAATTTTGGAAGATATACTATTTAGATATTGGTGATCAATAATTATTCTGAAAAATACACCCTCACCCCTCAAAATGCTCATCATTTCTTTTATTTATAGAATTTGTCCTTTCTTTTTTGTTCTATATTTTCTTGCCTTCCTTTGAAGTCAGCTGGTGAAAACAGCAGAAAAAAATATTTATCATTAAAAATAAAAATTGCTTCAAGGTAACTTTTAAGGGTGTAATTTTTCAAGTATCTATTGTATCTCACTTGATGTGCCTATGGTTTTTAACTGAATTAAAATTCTGGTGACAACAGCTACATGTTTTTTTTTTTTTTTTTAAATTTGTATGTTTAGTTTTAGTAAGTAAGAAATATGTCATCAACTTCAGTCTCAAGCATTCATCCTCTTGTAATAAATTGATAGAATTGGCCAATCATCAATTCTAACCAATTGTGCAATGTCTTTTTAATCGGCTATTTTGGATTTAGGCTTAAGGGTCTGGCATTTATAATCTAAATGTTCCATATATGCTTACAAGTTGCTATGGAAACTACTTTTCTTTAGATAATTTTGACAACTGAATTGTGCTGTCTTGCAAAAGTTCAAGCCAAACTTGAGGAGGTTGTCCATCAATTTTTTTTTTTTTAATATATAGTGTAGGGAGATTTACTGTTCCAATTTTAAATATTTGATGATAAATAAAATCTGAAAATCTTTAAAAACAACAAACTATAAAAATCATTCTACTATAAAATAACTTTGACAGAAATAACTCAACAGATATAATACCTAAATATTTTCTGCTTATACAAAGTTTATTATTGACTTCCATATTATTGTTTATCTTATATTTCAATGTAGTCTTTTATTTTACAATTTAAAAAACTGCTTGATCATTCCATAAAAATATTGATAAATTTTGTTTAAATTCTATATTTAAAAAAGTAGCTTAAAATAATTAATGATAGCAGCTATTTATAAAATTCAAAATTATGTTGATTTTTGATATTTAGAAAAAAAGGGTTGTTACAGTATTAAGTTAGCATATACTAATTTTTTTCTAGAAAGAATTTACAGAAAATGTAGGACATTTATCCATGTACACATTTTAATCATTTTCTATTTTGATTGAAATATTTCTTTTAATGACTTTAAAGCAGAAGTTTTGAATGTTTTTATAACTTTATCATATCAACTCATCATGATATTCTTTTTCTGATGAATTGTAATGTAATTGTAATTTATAAGATAAAAAGACAATGGAATGAATTCCCATTTTTATTGTTGATCGTCCATAACATTTTAAAATATTGGGCAGTTCATTGGATTTAAAGATTTTGCTCTAGTTGACTAGGAGGAAATTTGAGCTTAGTAAAAAAAACAAAAAAAAAAAAAATAGATGTCTATGATATGTAATTATATTTGATGCATTTTAAGGATCCTAACAATTTGGTTTTGCTATTTAAATTTGAAAACCTTGTAATATTCTGTTAATATAGAACTACTGCTTTAAAGTGATGAATACAAAAAACAATTCTGAAAGTAGCATTATCACATCATTATATAGATGTTTATATATATATATATATCTCTGATATATCCATGTATAAATATATTTGTTCTCTATACATTTATACTTATGTTCTGTGTATGATGTATATAATGAATAAACAACTATTTGACATTAAAAAGTATTCCTTTCTCTTTTGCCTTCTCTCTTATTCCAGCTGTCATTTACTCAAATAGCCTTGACTTGACCTGAAAAAGTATTCCTTTCTCTTTTCCCTTCTCTCTTATTCCAGCTGTCATTTACTCAAATAGCCTTGACTTGACCTGAAAAAGTATTTCTTTCTCTTTTCCCTTCTTTCTTATTCCAGCTGTCATTTACTCAAATAGCCTTGACTTGACCTGAAAAAGTATATGTCAGTATTAGATGATGTCCAATAAAAATAAAATTTTATCAGGTTTTATAAAATTAGTTGTTTTTGACATTGAGTGTACATTTGGCCATCTTCAGTTTGATTCAGAAACTCAAAATAATTGGTTGAAATAGTTCCACACTCAACCAGCATAAGCTGAACTAAGCATTACCAGTTTGGTGTTGGGGAGTCCCCATGGCATAATACCTAAAGAATTGGACTGCTGCCTCAAAGTAATTGAGTTTGAACTTGTCTTGCCCTATCGGCTGGGGTGGGGGGCTGTAGAATATACCGACTGCTTCTCTGTAGAGGGGTAACCTCCCTTAACGAGTGTCCTGGATATGACACTAAACAATCTGATGGTGAGGTTCCAGTAATGCTGTATCTTTGGGGAATGTAGAGTACCCCTTCATTGCCATCACTCCTAGGTCCACTCAGACCCAGAGTGGTAGCACCTGATAGGGTCCTATCTATGGGTCAAATAGAATTAAACTGTTGGTTGAGATGAGAATGTTTTGACATTGAAACTGTACTCACACTAAACTGAATTGTTTGAAATAGAACGGTTTTGACATTTAACTGTGTGTGGACAAAAACTATACTTATACTAAACTATATTGTTTGAATTAGAACTGTTTGACTAAACTGAATAGCTTGAAATAGAAATGTTTTGACAATTAAACTGTGTTAAGTACACAGTTTAATAGTCAAAACATTTCTATTTTAATATTTAATATGTTAATATGAATTGTTTGAAATAGAACTGATTATTTGTATAAAAATGGATTTGACATTAAATAACCTACAAAGGTTGATATGCCATAAAACCCAAACAAACAAACATGGAACTTTCTGAAGTGTGTGCAGTAGACATGGCATTCGATCTGATTCAAAAAATCAAAGATTCATTATTTTTTCTGACTTGTTGTCAGTGTTAACATTGTTACAAAGCAAGAAACTTGACAACCCACTAATAATAAAACTCTTATGTAAATTAGAAAAAAAAGTCAAATAACAATGAAATACTGCTATGTTGGATTCCAAGTCACACAGGAATTTGTGGAAATGAGCAAGTTGATAAAATGGCTAAATCTGCCTTAAGTATGGTTCCTGAAAAAGATTTTTCCATATACAGACTTAAAACTACAAATAAACAAATTTATACAACAACAAAGGCAGCATTTCTGGAGCAACAATAATTATAACAAACTTCTAGAAATCATGCCTATATTAGGAGAATGGAAGCAAAACTTCAGAAAAAAGCCAAAAGGAAGAAGTGATATTTTCCAGACTGTGGATAGGTCCCACAAGAATTACACATTTTAATTTGCTGAAAGAAGAGGAGCAACCAATGTGCCATGCATGCCAAACTGCATGCACAATAAAACCTCTTCTCATTGAATGCAATGATCTGGCCCCTACAAGAGAAAGATTTTAAAACGCAAGCTGTATGAAAGAACTATTTAAAAAAAAACTAATGTGGACATTATAATATCCTTGCTGAAAGCAGTTGGCCTATATGGAAAAATTTAGATAGAAACAATACCAAAGTATACTAAAACAAATCAGTATCTGAAAATTACTGTACGCTCTGAATAAATATTTGAAGTGCTTTGTCCAAATTCCTCGATTTTTTTTTTTTTTCTTTTTTTTTTCTTTCTCTGGAATGGTTTGGTTCTATGACCGGTGCTACCAAGTAATGTTGTATATATTCGTTGGGGGTCTTATGGACAAGGCGTCTCTCGTGTCAGTTGCCCATTTTTCCCTCCATATTTTCCGGCCAAAGAGACTAATGGCTCTGAGGTTATTTCCCCTTGACCCTAATAGCTTATTCTACAGTTGGTTTCAGTAACTTGGACTATCAACAATCTTCTGGCAAACTGAAAAGTCAGGGGAACCAAAATTAAAATTGCAATGCATCTGTAACTACAAATAAAATATAGATTTATATAAAAGGTGTAAACTGCTATTTTTGGATACAGTTTCAATGGTATAGATTTTGGTAATAAATAATTCCTAATAGTGTTTTCATTGTATCATATTCCATTAGAATTAATAAAATCCTCGTATTTTTTGTTTAAATGAAATTAACTTTTTGTTAAAAACTATTGTTATGGGTTTACTTGTGGGAGCTGGTGAACATCATACTGAACGAAATCAAAATAGAAAATGGATAGGAAAGACCCCCGGCCAAAAAAAAAAAAAACAAACATTTTTTCACTATGTGCCACCATACTTTTGAGAATCATTCCCTTTGCTTTTACTGATCATTTACCTCTTAGCCCTTCCTCACCCCAATTACAACCCAGACACCACAATATAGACAATTTTATCATTTACCCCTTGGCCCTTCCTCACCCTAATTACAACCCAGACACCACAATATAGACAATTTTATCATTTACCCCTTGGCCCTTCCTCACCCTAATTACAACCCAGACACCACAATATAGAAAATTTTACCATTTACCCCTTGGCCCTTCCTCACCCCAATTACAACCCAGACACCACAATATAGACAATTTTTTTGTGACCTCACATTGTAGTCAATATCTTTTCCATGAAACAAGTCATGCCAAAACCCCCTTTCGCACAAACCCTTCCCCACTTCTTTCTTATGAACTCCTTAAAATCTATCTCCACTTTCAAAAGAAAAAAAAATCTTTAATGAAACCTGATACATTTGTCTTTATATCCCTCTCAACTTTTCCTGCTACAACTATACCCCCTCCACTACCCTCACATGCTTTTAAATAGAAAAACACAGAAAACAGTCTCTGTCTTGAAGAAGTTCGTGAAGATGAAATAAAGCCCGAATGAAATAACACTCATATAAATTTGAGTTAAGTGTTTGATTTATCCAACTTTCTACAAAATGTGACCTTGGATTTTTGTATAACTATCGTCTGATATCATTTTGATAAAGAAAAATTAACTGTGCTATGAACGGATGTGGGTGTTTAGGTTGACAAGAGTTTTAAAGTCTCTGGCACAAATTTACTCTTATAAGAACACAATCACTTTGCACCAAATAACCCACAAAGGTTGATATGCAATTAAAACAAAGAAACTGGAACCAAACTAAAATAAATGAAACACAACTTAAGTGAAGGTATTTTGATTTTGAATGTATTCAGTAATTAAGTTAGACTAAAAATTTTGCTTAGCTAAAAATGTGGCACATTTTCCCCATCTGTGCTAAACCAAAATAATGAATAATATCTCATTTGAATGACGTCACCTTAATACAAAAATGCTGAATACTGTCGTTACTCGAATACAGAAGCAAAATGAAAGAATTGCGTCTCTTTACAATGTAAACGGAATGCAGAACAAAATAAGTATAAAAAAATAAATAAATATAAGAAAGAAATATATTTAAAAAACAAATAATGATGATGATGATGACGTCACTCAAACTCCAGTGAAAGACCATCAGCTAACGCCGATATGAAAAACTCAAGGAGTTTAAAAAAAAAAAAAAAAAAGCAGCAGAATAATAATAATAATAATAATAATAATAAATTCCCAAGATGTCTTGGAACTCTTGTTCTGAATTTTAGCACCCAAAACAAATAAATCTTTCTCTTTCACACCGATCTCTTGTAGATATCAGATGTGCATTTTGACCGTTCCATAAACTAAGTCCAGTTTTAAATAGTGAATTTATATCACGTTTTATATGTCGCATCAACTTTGTATTTTCATTGAACTCGTTTATGACTTTTCGTTTTAATAATAATTTCATCTATAACCACGAGAAAAAAATCTTCCTATAATAAATCATATGTCAATCATTTTAAGTGATTGCATTTTATTTCACATTACAGCAAAATGGTGTCAACCCGGTGTTCGAGCGAATAATTAGTCACACAATAAAACTTCAATTTAATAGCAATTTGTTAAGTTGGTAAAACAAGTTCTTTCTCTTGAAAATTGTTTGGTCTTATAATTATATTCAATTTGCATAGATTACACAGATATAGTAAAGTTGGCGACCATAGAAGAGGGTGACCCGAAGGCTCCCTTTTCAATAGCTACTACACCAAGGTGTAGGGGAGGGCGCTACTCCTTTCCCTGGATTGCTCCACTTTACCCTTGATCCTTATCTTATAATACTGAGTATTAAGCAAAGTAGCATCAAGTACCATTTTTGAGTCTTTGGCATGACTCGATCTGAGATTGAACCCCAGTTTTCCGGATCATTGGCAAACACTCTACTCATTAGTCCAATGGCCCATTTCTTAAAAAGATTTCAAATTGTCCTTTTCCCTCATAGGCCTGGAAACTAGGGTTCAATCCCAGGTCGAGTCATACCAAAGACTTAAAAAATGGTACTTGATGCTGCCTTGCTTAATACTCAGCATTATAAGGCACGGATCAAGGGTAAAGTGGATCAATCCAGGGAAAGGAGTAGCGCTTTCTCCTACACCTCGGTGTTGTAGCTAATGAAAAGGGAGCCTTCAGGTCGCCTTCGACTACGATCGCCAACTTTACTTATATATAATACATATAGCTGTTATGAAGATTATATATTTTCTTGAGGAATTAAACTGAACAAAACAATGTTTTTTAGTAAATATTTATTGAGAAAACAATAGGAAAAAACCTTCTTATGAACTACCTTAACATATATATAACATTATTTTTGCTTATGTATTAACTGATAGTTATTCAATACAGAAAGAGATTTAGATTGTTGAAAATTTGAGATGCAATATGGAAGACGTGTGATAAAAAATGCTGACAGACAGGTTACACATAGACACCATGAAATTCCTTGAAAGCAGAAAGTCGAAATAAGGAAGAACAAAACAAATAGGTTAGATTTTGGCTGTGTGTGCATGGGAAAGAAGAGTATAACCCCTATGCTTCTTAAAAAGAAAAAAAAAAAGAGGCTCTCATTTTCAATTGATACCGCGTTAGTAAAATATTCATTTTTTTTCTTTTAAAGTTTGGAAATTTCAATTCTCTCTGAAAGTTATAGCTCGCAGCAACATGGTTTCCCGTTGATTATTTTTTATTGTTGGAGACTACCTCTCGATGAGAACTCCCATTTTCCTCAGGAAGAATTTTTTTTTGCATCAGAACATTTTCTTTTGTCCCATTAAGTGTGTCTACCAAATCTGGTAGCTCTACACTCAATCACAAACTCTGTTATCAATATAGATTTATACATTGTGGTGTCTCTACAGTTTTCATGTCCCTACATTTTATGCATATAAAATATTCAGATGAATGAAAAAAATATTACTTCATCTGTGGAGAAGAAGGTTCAAGTTTGTACTTTAATTTCATTGATTTTGTTAATGAAATGTTTCCAGTTTTTGTAAAGATCAAAATAATAATATTGAAAAACAATTTTTACAAATAATAATATCTCATTCAGAAGAATAAATATTAAAAAGAAGTTATATATATATATATATATATATATATAATAATATATATATATATATATATATATAAGAATTATTATGACTAGAAAATCCGGCAAACACCTACATGCAAAACACTGAACAGCTGTTTCGACCTTATTGGGTCTCATCAGCAGTGCACACCGTGATCTCCACCACTGGAGATCGAACCAACAACCACAGTATGCAGAAGCTGAAACTCTACCTCTGGTTCCTGTCACATATAAGCGATACCGAATTAACTAGTTGTATGTGACATGAACCGGTGGCCCAGTGGCAGAGTTTCGGCTTCTGCATACTGTGGTTGTTGGTTCCATCTCCAGTGGTGGAGATCACGGTGTACACTTGCTGATGAGACCCAATAAGGTTGAAACAGCTGTTCAGTGTTTCGTATGTAGGTGTTTGCCGGATTTTCTAGTCATGATAATTCTAACATTAATTCCTCCATTTAAATATATTATTGGCATGGTCTTTATTTGCTATGAAGTTTTAGATAATAGAAGTATTAAACATTTAGTTCTAAAGTTAAGTAACAATGAAGATGGGTCGTTTAAAGACACCATTTACATTTGTTGATTTATAAAATATTTGATGAAAAATCATTCAATTTCTGTCAATGACCAATTAATTTTGGTCCTAGTTTTTCCCGTAACCAGATAAAATTTGAAAGATATTATATTTTTTAAACAATACCAGTAAATTCAAGAAAATTATAATCCATCAGTTGCAAAAATAATATTTCTTAATATGAAGAATTTATATTTTAGGTGTCAATATATAAGAATTAATCAATTATATTTGGACGAGCATGTTTTAGATAACACTAAAATTTGTGTTTGTTACATGAAATATATAATAATGTAATTTATTTTTAGTCTTGATATCAACGTTAATGTGTGAAACGTTTTAGAATTTCATGAATAAAACAATTTCAGATGATCATGTAGAATTTTAAATTTCTTTTTTTTTTGTTTGTTTTTAAAATGGCGTTTTATTGAGTCCCTGAAAATATTTGTTTGTTCGCCCCGTTTGTATCACTGAATTATGAAAGAAAACTTATCTAAGCAAACGAGCCTAAATCCACTTCATATTTCCTGCATAGCAATACTGCATGTATTATCTTTGTGACCTCGGAATGTTCTGTTGTACATTTCACGTCTCAGTTGCTCATTTCTATGTGAGTGGCGTTTACTGTCCACTCTCTGGAACGGACGATCTACTTCAGTTTGAACACTATTTTCCCATTTCTTCTTCAGAGCATCCAGCCTCCGTTCAAAGATCTGCTGCAGAGGAGGCACGTGACTAGTCTCTTGCCAGAAACGTGGCCCTTGTTGCGGACGTTCGACGTGCAGTTTTAGCTTATGATCTGATATGATGTTCGTTTCTTCATAGTTTTCAAATGCTTCGTATTCGCCATCAGACAAAGGCTCTTGATAATCAGGTGCAGGCTCCATCGTCTGCAAACGCTGGGCTTCTTGTACGGCAAAACGGGCAATATCCTCCTCTGAGTATTTTTGTTTGAACCAGTCTATTCTTGTACTAGACATGAGATGTAAGAATGTCCCCCAACGATGCAGGAACATGCTGAAAAATTGTAGCCCTAAAGCAATAGCAAAGATAGACAAAAACATCAAAGATAAAGGCTCATATTTTTCGATGATATAGAACGCCTTAAGTTCATCTTCCATGGCTTGCAGTTGAAGCGTAACAATTGTCCAAAGGAAATTGATCATAAAGTAAATAAAAACAATGTTGTTTTTGAGCGAGATCAAATCTTCTTTTATCTTTTGTTTATGACTTTTGTCTTCGTCAAGTGGATGAAGATAACGTTTGATGATGTAATTCCAGAACTCTAATTCTTTATCGCAAAGTTTCTCCACTTTTCCTGATCCCAATGGTTCGAGCTTCAACCAATATGGACGATCAGGGTTCGGTTCATATCCTGGTTCTCTTTGTTTTGAATTAACCTGAAAAGGTTTCGTTGTTTTCGCTGGCTGTGTTGGTTTTTCTTCTTGTGTTGTTTCTTGACTTACCGACATTTTCTGTGGTTCTTGCGTTTTCCCCATAAAGTTACTAATTAGCATGTGAATCTCGTGGATCAGTGACGTCAAACCCAAAACATTCCAGATACTCTTTTTCTGTTTCTTCTGTCGTTTTTGTTCCTCCTCAACTTGTTTTTGTTTTTCTTCCTCGGAGGACAGTTTTCGTGGCACTTCCCGGGTCCCCCATGAGACATTGTTTAGATTGCAGAGATAGTACACCGTGAGCAGTATGAAAGTAGATGGAACTGTAAGGAAGTAGAGCAAGCCATAAATAAGACAGAAGAACTCTTGAGGGTGTAGGATTCCTGCTATGAAGAAGATTACTGATAAACCGGTTAGAAAGACAACATTAGGACTACCGAAGTTTTCTGTTGCGATGCTGATGATTGTACCCACAGTTGCTATCATCATAATAATCGTATAAAAAGCACTGAAAACTGCAGCTGCTGTAATTTGTATACTGCTGTTAAATGTCATGCAAATTGCCAAATAACTGATGACTGGTGCAATGGATAAAAGGTAAGATGGCCAGATGTCGATCTTGAGTACAGAGTGATAAGAACCGGTGATCATAAGAATAATTGTTGAAGGACCGAGAATGGATGACGCCATTAAGACAAATTGATAGAGGATGTAAGGACGACTGATATTATCGTTGATATTTACAGTGTCTCGCCAACTGGCTAAAAGATCCATCATATTAGCCAAAGTGGAAGGTGACCAACGACGACGCTGGTTGAAAAACTCCTGAAATGTCTCCGGTGCAAATGTGAGTGCATCGGCACCTGCACAGTAATCGATTCGATGTCCCTGTTGTAACAATAATGTGCACAACCAACGATCCTCACCTTAAAGAAGAAGAAATGAAATAGTTGCACTATGAATTTAGATACGTAAAACAGTTTTTCTTGGTTATTTCCAAAAATATGTAATGAATTTTAATTTAATGGACAAACTTGCTCAATTAATTAAATATATTCAAAGCCGATTTATTCATTTTTATTCTTGATCAATTATTACTATTAATTTTGACAAGTATTTTCTTTGGTCTTAATTTTGAGTTGCTTTTTATCGAAATTCGAAGTGTTAACCTCTGACAAGGAAGAAACAGAGGTGCTGATTATCTTCAGGACTTCAATTTTGTGATGAAGTCACTTGAGTGCACATTGACAATGATGCAGAGGAAATACTAATGAGGAAACACTATTGCGAGCATTCGAGAAGACGTAGTCAGTGTTATGGCTCAGAATTTGGGTCTTTAAATAAGGATAAACGTCACTAGTATACAAAAGAGGCAATTGACAAGTAGACAGGATATTTACTGTATTAGTTAATAGTTAAGAAAATCATTAAAAAAAATCAGCGTTCGTTAATCAGCATTTATGACATCATATAATTTGTCAACAATTACTCGTTTAAAGATAATATGTTTTGATCTCATTTATTTGTTGATAATTTAAACACATCTCCATAAAATTGAATTTTTGACAAAAAGTCAAGCATAGAACTTTTTCCTTTTACAATCATTATATTAGTTTTTTTTCGAATCGCATTTAGAGGACAGTAACTTTTATTTCTGAAAAAATATTTTTTATTTAATAAACAGGGAACTGGGGAAAAATGTAAAAAAATGACTTTGATTTTAAAATTTTTGAAATTATAAAGTTAAGTTTTAGTAAAAAAAACTTGAGACTTTTTTTTTTCAAAGATAAAAATGCGATAGAATAAATCATTTTCTTATTTACCTAAAATTGATGATTTCATTAGATATTTTCAAATTTGTGGAGCGTTCCTTCAATCATAAAATACGAGGATAGTTTCCGTTATTCATGACGGAATTATTTACGTTTAAATCAGCATTTAACCTATTTCTACCTCCCCCCCTCTCTCTCAAAGTTGTGTGCAGAACAAAAGGCAAAGAAAGAAATCCGGAAAAGAACTTTTTTCGGTGTAAGTAAGAAGTGCCTTAAGTGGGAGAGGATGGTTTTTGGTCAGGGTTCTCATATATTCCATCTTTTTGGTTTGGCAGTAGAATAGAACTGAATTGAACAAGCGGATAAAGTATTTGGCAGTTAGGGAGATATTCGTTTACTATTACTAATACCCAGAAGAAAAAAAAAACGAAGGTAGCCGAAGGAAAACAAGTGTCACTGATCTTTCAAGGAAAGTTTTTGACCTGATTCAAGTTAGAGCCTATGAATAAAGATACCTTGTCCTTTCAAAATAGCTGTTTGAGTTCTTTCTTGTTATTGTGACGATCTGGTGACCCTTTAATCTTCTTCTTTGATGAAACTATTCGCTGCTCAACAAACAATAACGAGCCATTTTCTTTTTAAGAAACAAATAAGAAAGACACGTGGGAAGACAGTTTATCGGATGGAGATTCATAAACAAATCAAATTACAAACTTAATTTCCAACGTACAATCAACTGTTTATCAAATAGTTAAGATTTTGTTACAAATGTGAGAATTTTAGAATGACTGTTCATTTGTTTATCGGAAAACAATTTTTTCCAAGATTTATTTTTGTCAAATCCGTGATTTGGTATATCTGATAACTTGTTGGTGCTAATGGTTTGAAATCATTCTTTGGCAGTGCTCTCTTAAACCATTTGATAAAACTGATTTACTTTTGGATAAAATCTACGAGTGCCAAGAATAGGCTTTGGCTTAAAGTTTCCCTGTGCATTTGGAAACGACAGTGAAGGTCCCAAACTTGGAGAATGAGTCTCTAAATTCTCACCTAACTATGTAGCGTAAACTTGATTCAATATGATTAAATCAAAATGTGATTCCTTCATATTTTAATTCAGTTAAATTGAATCAAGTTTAGTTTACAATTATAGAGTGTCTTCTAAGACAAAATTTAGCGCGAATAACTGTGAGAACCAGCCATTGACAGTTGAATAAAAAAATATGCATTTCTACAATATGACCCCGATAAATGAATTAGTTTTTACCTTGTTCGAACTGGATATAATGACGAGCCTCCGTTGGTTTAGTGGTGTACATTTTTAGAACGTTATCGTCCATCAGGGCTGAACCTCGAAACAGACTGAAACACCCAGGACAGCAAAGAACACAACCAAACACATGTTCAGCAGCTTTTTGTAGCCAGTGACCAACAGCATATTCGAATTGTTGATACCAAACCATAGGCCCTGTTGGAGAGAGAGAGAGAGAGAGAGAGAGAGAGAGAGAGAGAGAGAGAGAGAGAGAGAGAGAGAGAGTAAATTCGATCACATACATCAAATAATTTAATCACAAAATTTTAAAATCATGAAACAACTAAAAAGGTTTTTGAAGACTATTAAAATGAAATATAATTTAGATTAACATTTAATCTAATTTCTGTTTGGAAATGTATTGTTTTCTTATTTAAAATTTAATAAAATGTACTAATTGACTGCAGTATACTTACCTGGTATTCCAAGGCCCATCTAGAATTCGCGCCGGTAGGGGTGAGGGTTAAAGTTGATTGTTTGGTCCCAGAAGGCCTTTCCCACTAAGCAGGGCCGAGTTTATTGGCTAATGCTGATGGGAACGTGCATTTTTTTGGTGACAGCCCCACAGGGGTCTCGACTCATGTGTGCCCCACCACTATTAAATGATTTGGTCGGAAGTCATATAAATCGACATTAGTTAGCTGCCGTAGAGGTGGACACATCAACATAAGTTTTAATTCATGCAACATTTTTTTCACAACTTTAATATTCAAACAAGTATTCTTTTCTTTTAATCATTTTTAATCCTTTTGAGTATCACATCTAATAACATTCAGTTGCCCAGTCGGCGGGGGAGGGGCTGTAGAATACACTGACTGCTTCTCTGCAGAGGGGTAAGACCCCCCCCATTAGTGTTCTGGATATGATACTAAACAATCTGATGGTGAGGTTCCAGTAATGCTGGAGCTTTGGGGAATGCAGAGCACCCCTTTATTGCCATCGCTCCTAGGTCCACCCTGGCCCAAGGTGGTAGCACTTGATAGGGTCCTATCTATGTGTCAAATAGAACTAAAATACGTACTGAATGCTTTGAAATAGAACTAGAATGCGTACTTATGCTAAACTGAATTACTTGAAATAGAACTGTTTTGATATTTAAACTGCGTACTTATGCGAAACTGAATTGCTTGAAATAGGACTGTTTTGACATTTAACTGTGTGTGGACAAAATTTATACTTATACTAAACTGAATTGTTTGAATTAGAACTATTTGACTAAACTGAATAGCTTGAAATAGAAATGTTTTTGACAATTAAACTGTGTACTTATGCTAAAAAGAATTATTTGAAATAGAACTGATTATTTGTATAAAGATAGATTTGGCATTAAATAATCTACAAGGGTTGATATGCCATAAAACCCAAACAACCAACTATCTAATATCATTCAGGTAAATTTGAGCAGAACTCATTATTTCATCCATGTTCTTTTTATTTTTGTTGTCACATCTAACGTCTTTCCTGGAGACTAAACACTTTGATTACTCTTAATATCGGCCTTTACCGACATTTTCTTACAAAGAACCTTATTGGTTCGCATTTCTGGCAAGTTTTCGTAAACTAACGAGACAAAGGTCTTCTAAAACGAACCAACAATAAAGCAACGGTTTTTCCTTAGCGAAAACTCAACATATTCGGACATTTTTTATCTACTTTGTCTGTTTTTAATTATTTAAAAATATTCGATACTTTATTAAAGGATTGTAATTGTATGGAAATATCAACTTACGTATTTTTATGATACTTTCCCTCATACTTAATTTGATGGTCTCACCTCCGAATATGGCTTTTGTAGCAGAAAGAATTTCGTATTTTTGTTTGGCGCGTAATTTAATTCGACCGTTAGGGTCGACGCATATTTTCACCCGACCAGGATGACTTATCCTATTCAACCCAGATCCTCTTTCCGGGCAGCACAAATTGGGGAAAGACGCCCAAACACTTTCGCTTTCTCAGAACTTCTTCGTTCAGGACAGACGTCTTACTGTCTGCTCTTCAATAGCAGCAGCAGCATCCAACCACCACGAGGGAAGCCGTCTAATTTATGGACCCCTTGCGTCTATTCTCTTAGACCAAGGGTTCCCAGTTGAATATGAATTAGATGAATTCAATACACCACACGCAGGAACAACTCTTAGTCGCCTCCAGTATTGGCTATGTCGACTGCGATGCAAAATTCTGCTCCGACACCGAGCTACTTCATCTCTGAGCAACATTTTCTTGAGACATTCACGCTTCTCCCCGAAACAACCAGAACCACAAACTCACGGTGACTACAATCGTTTCTGTCCTCAAACAGCAAACACGACTTTTGCTACACTATGGCAAACATATCCCCCTCACACATTCAACAATGCCTTAACCTAACGATGCACTTTTCGCTCAAGCATTTAGCTGCTAAAATGCTTTCTCAACTCTATCATAACTTCATTTCGTTTAGTTACTTCTTTCCTTTCTACGAGACTTGCAGCATAAACGTAAACCCTTTATTCCATGCTGTCATTAAAAACCTTCATATAAAACCTTACGGCATCTTCTTCGTACTTCTCTCTCTCTCATTTATTTACCTTTAAAACTTAGCGAGGAAGTAACCAAACACGCACACGCGCAAGAATAAATGAATACATTACCAAGCTAAACTTTGTTATATCTTTTATATTCTTGAAGGAAGTGGGCTGGTTTCATTTCTATATTACCACAGATTATATTTATTAACCTACAAAATCAATTTTTTAAAAAATTTTTTATCCGAATAAAGAATTGTAAATCTGGAACTGTACACTGACCTCCTCCAATGGGATGGATACGTCCACAAACAGCACCGACTTTTCGGTTCTTCTTCATTCTGTCAATCAGTAGTTTTACTGAATCTGGTTTGAAGTCGACATCTCCATCAAGAGTCAAAATAAATGTATTCTCAGCCTGTTTTAAAAAATCAATAGGAGTTATTACGTGTACAGGGAACAAGATGGTTTAGTCATTTTTAAAGACGGAAGGAACGAAGATTTGAAGATAACGATACCTTTTAAATTTCAACTTTATTTTTTGGGTTTAATACGGCTATTCTGTAGCGAGGAAATGTCTTCCTGGACCATTAGAAAGACAGTCGCACCCCTAAATAAGGCGTTGAAATGTATTTGTTATTTTCAGTGGGTGATAAGTCCAAAGTCGGTGGTCATATCCAATGGGTGTTTTTTTATGAGACATGTTAGCAGAAACAGCTGCTACTGGTGGAAGAGTGAGCCAGCGTGAGCTAAGCGGACGCGTGGTTTTACCCACTAGCATTAGGAGAGAAGTAGGTCTTTTCAGTCCAAGTCACTGCTGAATGAGAAAGAGTTCCTCCCAAGCGCTCATAAGTCTGTCCTTTAGGAATGCGCAGCTCTTACTTCCTGTCAGAGGTGTCTGGTAACTGCTATATTTTGAATTTTCTTTTCTTTTTTTTTTCTTTTTCGTTTTCCTAACCCACACACGTGAATGAATAAATGATAATGTCAGTGTTTATACGGTATATCTTTATTCTTAAATCAACCAAGTCCTGTCGAGTGGGTGGGGGCTGTAGAATACGCCGTGTGCATCTTTGCAGAGGGTTTAACCCTCCACCAACGAATGTCCTGTTTATGAGACAAAACTGCATCTGATGGTGAGGCTTCAGTTCTGGAGCTTTGGGAAATGTGGAGTATCGATTAATTGGCATTAAATAGTTAACAAGAGTTGATATGCCGTAAAAACACAACCAACCAACTAACTAACCAGTAAATCAAAATACCCCCATCCTCAAATAACTTAAATGGATGGTTGCTGAAGGCGGCGTACAAGGAAGACATCTTAGGTTACAATATCACAAGAGACTATTGTGTAGAAAGAGAAAATTGAGAGGTGCCAATATTATTATAATCTTACAAAAGAAACCTTGCTGCCAAGTGCTTCATTCTCAACAACTGGAATCTGGATGTGAGTCAATAAATTTGGAGCAGACATATAGCTGAAAACGATTTTTGTGAAAAAAAGAGGATCACAGAACAACGGAATTTTTTGTATAAAATTTACATTTTTCGACCAATAGGAAACAACAAACGTTAAATTTTCAATCATAAAAGGGTCAATGAGTTCAAAATAAAAAAGACCCAAACGCCAATATGGTTGTAATTTAATCGCTAATAATTTCTAACCAATAAAAATAAGAAAAGCAAATGAAAATCAATCTATAATCAATCTATGCCAATTGGAATGATAATGTATGCCAATTGGAATGATAATGTATGCCAATTGGAATGATAATGTAAAAAATATTCTGCAACCATTTTGGATCCATACACACACACACACACACACACACACACATATATATATATATATATATATATTGGCGTAGTGTCTAACGTGCTGCCTTCTAGTCATTTACTTTCAGACTAATATCCTTGAAAAAGGGACGAACCCCCATATCCCTGCAAGCTATTCTTTTACAAGGATGGCTTTGGTATTGTAATTTACGAAGCTCTTTGCTTCGATGTGGCACAAGGCCGAATGAATGAGGCACCCAATGAGACTCGAACACACTCTTGCAGGTTTGCAAGTCAAGGTTGCTAATCATTACACTACCAGAGGTGCCCAGGATGGCTTTGGTATTAAATAACTCACAAAAGTTGATATGCTTTTAAAGAAAAAAACTGAAGCCGATTTACCTGTTGGTATTGATCCGGTCTCATTCTGCGGAAAAGGGAGGCTAGCGGGCGAGTTCTTGTTTTGTGTGGTTTATTCAACTTTTTTCGGTTCCGTGTGCCGGGCGTGTAGAGATTTTCTGTACTCTCCATCAAGTTTGCTTCACTCTCGCAACCACCCAGCAAACGGTAACCCAGGAGATAATACATGTACATACACTAAAAATACAACAAATTTTTTTTTATAATTACTTGTAGTTACATATCATCATTATTAATATCTTTATTTTACTTTTATTTCTGCGGTAAGAACAACGATTAACTTAAAATCATCAAAGTGTTTGAGATGTTTTATGCGTCTGGTGGTAGGTATAATTTTCTCAAGAACTTTGACTTCATCAAATATCGTAATCGTCCAGTTTTTCCCAAGATGAAGTGGGAGGACAGAGTAGAAATTTCAGAATAAATCTTATTGGCAATCCTATTACACGATAGACATTTCACTAATGGGAGAAATTCGCTCTGTCGACTGGCGAAGGGGATGCAGAATATGCCAAATACACCTCTGCATAAGGGTAAGACGCCCGTTAATAAGTTTCCTGAGCATGACACTAAACTATATCTGATGGTGAGGCTCCAGTTCGGAAACTTTGGGGAATGTGTAGTACCCCTTCATTGCTCCCAAGTCAAATCTGACCCAGGCAGGTAGTACCTGTTTGGAGTCCATCTATGCATCAAATAGAACTGTTTAATCGATTAAGGATTATTTGTTTTTTGAAACTATTATTCATAGTCGATTGGTAGAGTTAATAGATAGAATTATTTGTGAAAGATTGGAATACTTAAACCATTTAACTGTATGCAGACAAATAAGCTCTAACAACTAGTTTGAAAATAAAGTTACCAAACTATTCGCTTATAAATCATTATATATATATATATATATATATATATATATATATATATATAAACAGGATTTGAGATTGAATAACTCAAAATGGTTGATATGGCATATAAAAGGCCAATCAACCAACCATAGAGGAGGTGCTACATTCTCCTTTTCCATTTGTACTGTAAACACATAACTCATCAGATGAACCCTCTCATTCTTGGTAAATAGGTTTGATCTGAGAGTTTACTCTTCCTCTGATGTAGGACTCTGTAAGATATACATCAGACCCTTTCAGATTGGTTTGGTTATTTAGTTTAATGGCATATCCACCCTTGTGGGTTATTTAATACCAAAAGTTTATATATATATATATATATAATTTGTAAGCTGATAGTTTGTGGGTAACTTTATTTTCAAACGAGTTAGTACTTATTTGTTTGAACATAGTTAAATAGTTTCAAGTATTGTTATCTAGCACCAATAATTCTATTGAATATTAATCATTTGTTTGCACATAGTTTAGATGGTTTCAAATATTGCTATTTTGATGTAACTGACCCTTATCCACCGCCTTGTTTGTCACAATAATAATTTGAACAATCCGGTCGGATAATCATATAGATTCTAGGTTTGACATGAACAACCAACTGATGAGATCGAGTCTCTCCGACCACCATTCTAGCCCAGTAAGGGCCTAATTGGAGTGTTTGCAAATCACATGACCTCTTGCCGGGTTACAGACTACTGAGCCATCAGGATCCTATCCTGAAGCATTATAAGTCGCACACCCATGGTCACCAGTTAGCCTCGTTGGTGTTGGGGGGTCACCCCTGTGCAGAGGTGCAGTCAGCGTCTTCTACATCCCCAGCCAACAGAGCGGGGAGCCTTTTAGAGATTAATAAATAAAAATAGACGTAAGGAAGCATAAAAAATAAATATAATGATTGCCGAAGACCGGCAAAAGGAAAAGAATAGATTTTAATGATTGGTTTTGTGTTTCTTTTCAGGATTTATATCCGTAGTATATGAATAGTTGAACATCGTGGAGATTTCTTGTACATTGGAATGCAGATTACATGTTTCGTTATTGCTCCGAATTCATAAAATCTCATAGACACATAAATTAGCTCTGAATTACCTAATTGTACTGAAGTGAACAATTTTAAAAGAATATCTCGACTAAACTCATTCAGACATGATATTTATATAAAAATCAGAATTTTCGTCTTTGTAAGATCTTTATCTTCACAATCCCGTGGTGTAATGGTTATCGTCGTAGGAAATGGACACGGCGACACGAGTTCAAATCCTGGACGAGACTGATTGCATTTCACATAGCACTAATACCCTTGGGAAAGGTATGAATCCAATTATTCTCCCTCCAGCTATGGGTAAATAGTAAGACAGACTGGGTTCTTCAGCCTTGGTGAGGCAACTAGTCTAGGAGAAGGAAAACTGAATTCAAACCTGTTAAACCCCGCTTAAAAATTGACCTTGTGTCATATCCTGCCCGAGCGGAGGGGTGGGTAAATAGGATCTTCACAATCCTACAGCATTTTTGAACAGAAATCATGATGTGTGCTTATGTCCTCGTCACTCTGACTTTAATAACTGCAGTTTGTAAAGAATTCTTCTCAACCGTTTCCGCGACATTTTTTTTGGGGGGGGGGAGTCCCCATGACGTAGTGGCATACGTATGTAGCAGAAAGAATAACAAATTATTATTTAGTGCGGGAATTGTTTTGGCTGTTGGAGTTTTGAAATTATACATTTCATCCAATGAGAATGACCGATGTTATTCTGCCCGGGCACACCTCCCCGAACACCATAAAAGGCAGCGCAAACCTTGCTCGCCCTCTCTTTTTACCTCCCCTCCTTGCTGGCAGCAAAGGTAAGACCTCTCTTTTCCTTTCTTCCTTGCTGGCAGCAAGGTAAGACCAGCCGCCACGAGAGATAACATTTCTCTCTCTCCCCCGGGACGATTCCAACTGCAGACAGAGGGACCTTTTCATCTCGAGAGAGCACACTATAACATTTGTTCCTCTGCTTCCTTTAGGAGACCGTTTCCTGGTCAATTATTTCTTCCTCCTAAACCAAATGGACCCCAAAGCATCTGGCTAAGTACTAAATTCCCGCACAGCCATTTACAACTGTCTTACTACCTTCTCCAACTCACGACACAAGGAAAAACTTCTCAAGCTGTCATTAAACTACAAAATTGAAAACCATCACTATCAACGCCTTCATATTTTTATTTTCTTTCTTTTAGTATAACAAGAGACAACAGAACTCTACAACTTCAACTGCCATTTATGTTTAAATGGTAATATCAATCTGCCTCAACATGTTATACGTACTGGACTTCGACATCTTAGTAAGCGAGTTCGAACTCCCGTCCCATTATTACGTTCATTTTCAGACTAATGCCCTTGGCAAAGGTATCAACCCCCTTATCCTCCTCTAACTATGGGTTGAATAGTACCTCTACAAGGATGGCTTTGGCATTAAATAACTCTCGAAAGTTGATATGCCATTAAACAAAGAAGCAAAATCAGCAACATTTTCCAAACAGCCTGGTATGGAATTTGTAATCCCTGACCTGCATTCTTTGAGGAATTCTGTGAAATGTCTATGTCAGTAGCACGAATACGCTCCATTGTTTTCCAGATATTGATAGTCTGTTATTTCTTGCATCAATCATATATAGATATATCTGGTTAGCAGTGATTTGTCGAAATATATTTTGAAATACCGTTACACGGCAATTACAGAATTCGTTTTGTTCAATTCAAGCTCATAAAATTCCTTCTCAACAATTATAGTTTTTATCGCACTGACCGACAATGGTGCTGCCGAAAGCCGTAATAATAAACTTCAAGTATTCATTAACAAAATAATATCGTAACTGTCAATATATTTTCAAAATTTAAAAAGATAAATTTTGAAAATATTTTCTGTTGACACCTTGTAAATATTTACCGGGCAAGTTGTAAACGAACTGTTCTTGGCATTGAACTGAACGCAGTTTGTTTTCAGTGAATATATTTGCATCCGACTGATACTGTAATAAAAACTTCTGATTACTGGAATCGTAAAATGTATTGTTCGTGATGTTACACACATAATTACATGACGTCATTCAACGATCGATCATTTATGCACTCTGAACCTCAACCGACCAGAAGTTTCCGGAAAGAAATCACCCTATTATATATCTAATAGTCACTTATAATTTTGCTGCAGTTTTAACTTAAGAATTTCCCACGATAAAGTCTTGAGGTTACTGCTAAAAACTAACAAATACTGTATTAAAAGAAACTATAAATTTAGAAGCCTCGTTTAAACAGTTGAAAATTGATTGTATATTTTTACTTTTGGTGTTCACAAATGGAAGATTGGAAAGATCCTTTTTGGGTTGAACCTTCAATCAATCTGAACAACCAATTCGTTTTTGTGTACGAGTCATTTTCAGGAATTAATTAACAGTTTCATTTATAGAGATTGATTTTGTAAACAGATATCTCAATTTCAAAGAATAAATTTACTAGTCAGGGAACAACCTACTTGAGACCATCTCTTTCTGTGTCTTATTTTGTTTTTGTTCTTTGCATGAACCACCATTTTGGTGTGTCCTGGCATGATCCATATTAGTTTGCATCCGTATGGAGTCGGGATTTTTGTCGGAGGTGGTAGAAATATTGGTCCTCTTGTTACTGATCTGAAATGATAAAACATTTTAAACTTATTCTACCCGTTTTATGATCAAGTAGAAAGACACCGTCCCCACTTATTGATAGTTTAGTTTGATTTCTTTGTTTAATGGCATATCAACGTTCATAGGTTATTTAATGCCAAAGCTATCCTTCTAGAATAACAGAAGTGGTACTATTTAACCCATAGCTGGGAGGATAAGGGGGTTCATACCTTTCCCAAGGGTATTTGGCCGAAAGTGAACGTAATAGCGCGACTGGAGTTCGAACTCGCTTACTACGATCTTGCAGTCCAGCGATTTAACCATTACACCACGAGGACACCCCCATTGATGCTTTGATGCAGTAATTATAAGACCAAGATGTCAATGATTTTCTGTTTTCCACTTAAAGATATCGAGTTGAAACTAAGGCATATTTGACCTGTCTTTAGCCTGTCTTTTTGTAGTCAGTCTTAGGGGAAAACATTATGTCACATTGATATCAAATAACAAATCTTTCTTTGAAGGATGTCACCACAAAGCGCAGTGGTTCCTAGTATTTTTATACTTGTAAAATCCTCCTTTTTATACAGCGAGAAAATTTTAACCTCTTTAAACGTATAGGAAAGAGATTTTATGATCTGAATCTAAAGCAACTTTAAAGATTTGTTAGTTAACGCAACTTCAATTTTACGATTACTTCACATAATAAGAAAAAGAAGAAAAAAATTAAGTTATACTCCTTGTGTTACGGTTAAAAGTAAATACAAATTGGGTGATTCATGTGGTCATAGTTGGGCACAGATCATGTGACCAAGGACCTTAATATTTCTGGCCAATCAAGACACTCTACAGACAATCCCAGCGAAAACTTTTGGGAGATATCGAAAAACATTCATAAATTTTTGAATTTGGCAACTTATCCTAGTTCTTCACTTCCCGATATGACAACACCAATCGAAAGTCAGTTAGTGAGAAAGGCATGATTAGTGGAAATGCTCCATCTTACTCACAGATTCTCTCTGTTTAGGCCGCAAACGGGTATGTAAGGAAAAATCGCCAAGAAATGAATGTAAAACGTGCACATGAAAATGTGGTCACGTTGTCATTCGTCATTCCAGCAGAGAACTTGGAACAAATGGAGATGACGACAAAGGACAATGAATGATAATAAAGATGGTGACACGAAAGATTAATTCAAGGCGACAAATCGATCGAGTGGAGAAGAAGCGAGTGAGGAGATGGGCGTTTCCCGATCGTAGAGTGAGCCTCATATAACATATGCAGATCGACTGAGAATAAGAGCTTTATAACATATTCCTGAAAGGGCAATACAATAATATATCGGTTTTATGCAAATTGATTTCACTTGGCTTCTATGAGAAAATAGAAGAGAAAAAGCGTAAAGAGATTAAGTTAGAAGAAAAAAGAAATTGAAAACAAGAGAAAAAAAAAAGACGAGGTAACAAAGAAAGGCAAAGAAGGTAAGGATAAAAATTTGTAGTGAAAAAAAAAGAAAAAAAAGAGAAAAAGAAAAAAAGAAGTAAAAGATCAGTTTCGTGATAAATTTAAAATCAGTTATGTTCCATAAATGTCCATGTTTTTAAAACAAAATTCTAATGGCTACTGAGAGTTTATTGATTTTTTAAAGAGCACAATAAATGTGTTCTAATTTTTTCAGACAATTTTAATTGTAGTGAGACAATAAATAATTGTCTTCTCTTGGATTGTGGGCGTGTACTTTATTGGCCTAATGAGTAGAGTGTTCGCCAATGGTCTAGGAGACCGGGGTTCAATCCCAGGTCGAGTCATACCAAAGACTCAAAAAATGGCACTTAATGCCGCCTTGCTTATCACAACAATATATGGTGAGGATCAAGGGTAAAGTGGAGCAATACTGGGAAAGGAGTAGCGCCCTCCCCAACACCTTGGTGTAGTAGCTTTTAAAAGGGAGCTTTCAGGTCACCCTCGATTTAGGTCGCCAACTTTACTTTGATTCAATAAGAGACCCGAGCTCTTTCTTGCTCTTTTGATTCTTGTTCTACGAACAGATCAGCGTTCCTTTTTGCAGAACTGTTCATAGAACGAATCTGGTCTGGTCACCTGTCCAATGGCATTGTCCTTTCTTTCGCTACTGGAATAATAAAACCCACTAAAAAACTTAAGACCTTCGAACAATTTGGTACGCCTTATTTATACACTGCGTGGCTATGAAACTTGGTACACATTTTATCTGTTTGAGAGACTGTGTATTGTTATAATATTTTTCTGCAATACTTGCTATATGTATGCTTTAATCGTCTTATATGTCCGTATAAGTTTCATCTTGTATTTCATTTCCATTCATTCAGTGTTAGTTTATGAATGGACACACTAATGCTAATATTGGACCATGGTGAGTAGAGACGCGACTAAATATCCTTCCTTGTACCAAATACTAATAACGTCTCCAATAACCGATAACAATTCCGGTTGTATATTTTTTTTGTCTAGTAGCGTTTCAGCTTAAACCAGCACCTGTTTAGTTTGCAGATACAGCTTCTTAGATGAATTTTAGAAGTTAGTTTTATTTGTAAAAGGCAGTGCTCCTAACTAAATAGAGGCGGCGGTGAATGCATCTGATGTTGGAACCCGGAGCAAATCCGAACAACGAAATCTAGTGTCTGTCTGTGTTTATCTGTCGGCGCAAAACGGTGAAGTCTTTTTTATATAGACTCAGCCTCTTTGTCTTGTCAGAATCGCCCAAAATTCATTAATCATAAGTAGGTTCCACTTGACCGAGTTCACCAAGTTCGCTCCACTTAGCTCCGGTCCTGGAAATAAACCTGGTCATTTCCCAACAGGTGCGAGCTCCTATTGTTAAAGTCTTTTATATTGTCAACATACGTTTCGGTCGATCTATTCAATATATAGCATTTCTACACATTTTGATAACATCAGGTGCAGTTGTCTGAGAAAGTTTGAAACTATTAAATAAAACTATGTAACAATTTAAATGAAAATGATATCTTCCAAAAATTGTTTAAGGTAAATATAATTAAAAAGATTTAAATTGGAAGTTATAATTGCTTTGTGAGCAAACTGAGTTTAAGTGAATAAATAATCGACAGAAAATAGAAATCAATAAAATTACAACGATGTAAATATATAACTAAATATTCCAATGAAATTAATATTGATAAAAATTCACCTTGCTGCGTCTTCCATGGATTCTACCAACTGAATAACGAAAGAATTAGGAACCCAACGATTCAGTTTTTCGTCAATTTCCCAGGCATCATCAAACACAATGTGAACTGAAAACAACAAAGGAAATATGTCCATTCTGTGATAAAATTCAATTCAGTTTTTATTTCTCCAAAAGAAATTACTGATTGAATTTGAAACGCTTTAAATAAAAACATGATAGACATAAAGAAATAAGAAAAGGTTATAGAAACGAAGAAGAAGAAGAAGAAGAAGAAGAAGAAGAAGAAGAAGAAGAAGAAGAAGAAGAAGAAGTTTATTGAATCAATAAAAAAGAAGAAAAAATGAATGGAATAAGTGTCGAAGAAAAATAAGAAGAAAAAGATGATGACACAAATGAGTAAAGAAAAGTGGTTTCGTTTCTTTGTCTACTGAAAAAAAAATTGGATTAAAAATTAACTTCCAATAAGCTGCAATCATTAGTAATAGAGAAATACGGTTTCTTTTATCCTGTAAATCTTTTTTCTCTTATTTTTACACTATATTGAAAAAAAAAAAATCAACCAGAACTAATAAAAGAAGCCATAGAAACTACTATTTTCTGTGACTGTTTTTTTTAAAAATCCAAACTGATTGAAAAATAAAGAGAAGTAAATCAGATATATTGGTTAAGGACTATAAAAGAAAAAAAAAACCCTTCTAAATGATATGTCAGTGCTAATAGATAATGAAATATCAGTCAAAAAGTATAATAAAATAAATACAAAGACCTGAAAATATAATTTGAAAACTGTAGTACCTTGAAACTAGTACTGTGCCAGTGATAATGGGAACACTGGGTTTAATCAAGAAAGGTACAGATCAACACATTAATAAGATATTAGCAGTCACAGCTTATATGAAACATAAAAAAAAAACCGCTCATTTCTGAGGAGATACTATCAATATTGGAGGAATTTTTTTTTTACATCTTTAAACTATATTGGCATTCAAATGAAAACATCCAAATTTATTTTCACAGATTCTGTTTATTAGAATCCTGGATTTAACATAAAGTTAATAAATTTCCCTCAATAAATAAATAAATGAATAGATAAATAAATAAAACAAAAATGAAAATAATTTTGGAAAATTGTTTCATAAAAGATAATACTATAACAAAAAAAAAAAAAAGGAAAGAAATTATGGATGTTAGGAAGCTCAACCTGCTTAGAATTTGACAAGTCCAAAGAGATGAGTTTTTTGCTTTTGTTTTTCTTTAAAAGAAAGAAATATGAAGAAAACTGAACATTTAGGCAAAGAGTAAAAAGGAATAATTGTAAACTTACTTTCAAGGTCAAAATAATCTGGATCCCGAATTTTGAATTTTTCTTGTGCCAATCGACTTGCGCATCGGACGTAGTCAAGTCTAAAGAAAAACGTAAAAAAATGCTTCAATTTAAACCAACAAAAATTAATTTTATAAGTTATCTTACTTTGCCATACAGAGATGATTAATCTCACAATCAATTGATGTAAATTTGATTCTCATTGAAAGCTCCCCAATTTTAGCCATGTGCCAAGCTGAAGGATGTAATTAGTGTTCGAAATTTATTTTAAAAACACATTACAACAAATGATATGAACTGCTGACTAGAGATGTCAATCCCTGTCTGTTGAAAGGAAGCACTGTAATTAAATGCTAAAACACGACTGTTGAACAGATGAAATATTTATTGATACGTTTTAAAAGAAGATACGAGGTGCATACGATAAGTTTCCAGACTTTTTTCGTGTGGGAACTTTTATTGATAGTACACACATGAAACTCTAGTCCCCTTCGAAGTAATCTCCTCCGGCTGCAATGCACTTGTTGTACCGTTCCAACAACTTCTGGAAGGCCCCATGGAAGTCCTCTTTCGTGAGCGTGTCAATGACCTTCGTCACAGCCTCTTTCATCTCCTCAATTGTCTCATAACGACAACCTGTGAGCTTAGGGAATAACCAAAAGTCACAGAGAACAAAATCTGGACTATAGGGAGGGTGAGCAACTGTCTTGATGCCCATCTTGGTCAAATAGCCTGTGACAAGGATGGAGTTGTGGACTGATGCAATGTCCTGGTGGAAATGCCACTGACAGAATCTCTTCCTGAACTCCCTTAAAACCTCAACATAGTAACCCTAACCCTAACCCTTTGGCCAATCAACTCTGGTGTATTGACTTCCTTACTCCTCCCACACCTCTCATCATCCCTCACAGACTCCCTGACTTCCTTGAATCTCTTATGCCACTCAAAAACTGATGCTCGATTCATGCAAGATGCTCCAAAAGCAGTCTGAAGCATTCCATACGTTTCTGTAGCATTTTTTCCAAGTTTAAAACAGAATTTTATTGCATATCGTTCTTTTAAAGTGTCCTCACGTCCAGATGGCATTTTTGAAATTCACCAGCTGTGACAATCAGGCTTTAGTAGGGTGTATTCCAATTTCTGCTGTAGCTGTTCATTTGAACCTGAAATCATAACAATGGGTCAGTCATCTCATAAGATGTATAGCAATAACATAGTGAATTTTCAAGAGTCTACGACAATTTTAATTGGCTGTACAAAAAAGTCTGGAAACTAATTGAATGCTCCACGTATATATATATATTTGATTGAAATATCTGGAAAGTTGGATAAATCAAACACTTAACTTGGATTTAGATGTGTGATATTTCGTTCGGTTTTATTTCATCTTCACGAACTTCTTCAAGACAGAGACTGTTTTCTGTGTTTTTCTATTTAAAAGCATGTGAGGTGAGTGGAGGGGGTATAGTTGTAGCTGGAAAAGTTGGGAGGGATATAAAGACAAATGTATCAGGTTTCATTAAAGATTTTTTTTTCTTTTGAAAGTGGAGATAGATTTTAAGGAGTTCATAAGAAAGAAGTGGGGAAGGGTTTGTGCGAAAGGGGGTTTTGGCATGACTTGTTTCATGGAAAAGATATTGACTACAATGTGAGATCACAAAAAAATTGTCTATATTGTGGTGTCTGGGTTGTAATTGGGGTGAGGAAGGACTAAGAGGTAAATGATAAAATTGTCTATATTGTGGTGTCTGGGTTGTAATTGGGGTGAGGAAGGGCTAAGAGGTAAATGATAAAATTGTCTATATTGTGGTGTCTGGGTTGTAATTGGGGTGAGGAAGGGCCAAGGGGTAAATGATAAAATTGTCTATATTGTAGTGTCTGGGTTGTAATTGGGGTGAGGAAGGGCCAAGGGGTAAATGATAAAATTGTCTATATTGTAGTGTCTGGGTTGTAATTGGGGTGAGGAAGGGCCAAGGGGTAAATGATAAAATTGTCTATATTGTAGTGTCTGGGTTGTAATTGGGGTGAGGAAGGGCCAAGGGGTAAATGATCAGGAAAAGCAAAAAGGATTTTCAAAAGTATGGGGGCACAGAGTGAAAAAATTTGTTTTGTTTTTTGTTCAGTATGATGTTCGCCAGGTGTGGTGAGATTTGATAAAAAAACTTGGATGTTGTTTTATATGGTGTGTTTTGGAGATGACCACAGATTCTAGTAGTCTTTTGGATGTTTTGCAGTGTATGGGTTTGATTAGGTGGCTTGGGAAAAACTGAATGCGTGTTTGAGCTTTAACATGTGGGAGAAAAGGGCGTTTCGACCGTCATTTGTTTCAATTGATCGTTTGTGTTCATAAATTCTTTTCTCAAGATTGCATTGGGTTTCGCCGATGTAATGTTTGTTGAGATGGAGTATATACCCTGCGTGAGAGGTGGTTCCGTTGTTGGTCCGTTTTGTAATGTTTGTGAGGGTTTTTTTAATGGTTTGTGGTGTGGTTTGTATGATTGGTATTCCTAACTTGGTTAGTTTGTTGTAGAGTGTAATGTTATGTGTGTAGAGAGATCGGTCTATGGATGATGGAGATAGTTGGGTTATTTTTTTTTGGTATGTTAAGTGCTTTTTTCTAGCATTTAATATGAAAAAAATTGGGTATTTTAGGCTTTTGAGAGAATGTTTGATGTACTCAAATTCTTCATTAAGGTATTGTGAGCTACATATTCTGAGTGCTCTTAGGTAAAAGCCTATTATAAGGCCTGTTCTGATTTTGTTGTTGTGCTGGGAGTAGAAATGTATGTAATCATTTTTGTTTGTGGGTTTGCAGTAGACTTTAAAAGTTAAACTGTTTAGAGATTTAATAATTAGGATGTCCAGGAAAGGTATGGTATTATTAGATTCTTTTTCATAGGTGAAGTTGATGGAGGGTTCTACATTGTTTAGTTTTTCTGCAATCTCTTCAATTTTGATGTTTTGCGGTAGGAAAACAAGTATATCGTCAATATATCTGAAATATGTGGTGTTGATAGGTAGTCAGTATTTAAAAGGACCGGATTCTAAAAATTCTAGAAAAAGACAGGCAAATATTCTGCTGAGTTTATTTCCCATGGGGCGGCCATATTTTGTTTGTAGAATTTGTTGTTAAATTTGAAGTAGGTCATGTTTGTTATGTGTTTGCTGATGTTGATTAGGGTGTTTATTGGCAGTGGTGAATCAAATTTAATTTTTCTTAAGTGAGTAACAAGAAAGTTGAAGCATTTTTTGATGGGTATGTTTGTGTAGAGAGAAGTTATGTTTAAACTGTTCATAGTTTTGTTTTGTATGTTTATGCCCTTGATTTTAATGCCGGGTGGTGTTCCATGAGGGATGTCCAAACTCATAAAGAACAAAACATCTGGAATCTCTTATCGAACACCATTCGACAATCCCAACACTTTATGGCTTCCACGAAATCCACAAACCAGACCCCCCCCTACGACTCATTATCTCCAGCATTAGTAGCGCCACCCACAAAATATCTCGTGCCATAGCTAAAATATTACCCCCCCTACTCGGCACAATCAGTCCCTCACACATCAAAACCTCCAGAGACTTACTTAATAAAATCAAAGACATAAACATACACAACAAAAACTAAGAACAGTTTAGACATAAATTCTCTTTACACAAACATGCAAAAAATGCCTCAACCTTCTTGTTACTCACTTAAGAAAAATTAAATTCGACTCACCACTAATTAATTAAGAGTAATTTTAATCAACGTCGCTAGCCCATGATAAGTTGGTTTAGTTTCGCTTCTTTGTTTAATGGCATATCATCCTTCATGGGTTATTCAATGCCGAAGCCACCTGGAAGAAGAATAGTTGTGGTACTATCTAACCCATTGCTGGGAAGGATAAGGGGTTTCGTGCCTTTCCCAAGGGTATTTGTCCGAAAGTGAACGTAATAGCGCAACTGGAGCTTGAACTAACTACAGATTTGTACCTTTCATAAGAGCATTAGCGCAAAATGGACCAGAGTTTGAACTCGGCTCGTTGATTTCAATTCCATTTTACTCAACCAAATACGTGTGTATGTATGGATCTGTGTGCGTGCGTGTCTGTATGCATGTGTGTAGGTATGTTTGTGAGTGCAAGAACGTGCGTATGCTTGTGTTTGTGTGAGTGTGTGCGTGTGTGCATATGTCTGTATGTATACGATCGTGGGTGGGTGTTTTCCTCTCTTTCATGTAGATTCACTTTTGGTCCTAAAATCATTTGTATTCTGATTAGGCAAAACATCTGGCAATCAAATTTTCAAAATTGTATTGTTTTCCCATATATATATATATATATATATATATATATATATATATATATATATATATATATATATATATATATAATTAAGAAATATGACTGCGTAATGAAAATCAAGTCGTTAAATTGAAACGTTCGTCTGATATGTTTACCCATAATTACGAAATCCTTTAAAAAAACGATGGCAGAAACTTTTGAAACGACAGTAAACGTCGGTTGCTAAGGAGCTTTTAAATTTTAAAACTGAAAATTATTTTAAAATCTGTTTTGTTATTATCATTAGTTAATTTTCCTTTTCAGCGGGTTTTCACCCAAGACCTAGAATGGGGACAGGTAGATTATATACATTCTATATATTTGTTTTTTGCTTTTTCTTTTGCTTGTTACTTTTCCAGTAATATTGATAGTACTCTACTAAGAAGAGTAGCAGTTCTACAAAATGCAATTTTTTGTATTCCATATTGATTGAGGCTGCGATATATCTTGTATTTATCTTTCAATTTCTTGATCATACCCAGGGCTCTTATTATTACTAATACGGTGGTACTTTTCAGATTCTACATTTTTTTTTCAATTTCTATTTTCAGATATTTGCATTTACTTATTTAATTATATTATTTGATTGTTATGTTATTATCTTTTGCCACTGAGATATCAATGAGAAGGCACGTGTTTACTTTATAGTCCACAACCACTAAATCTGCTCAAATTACTTTTTTTTTATCAGAATGAATAACAAAGTTCTAGAAAATAGAAGTTTTTTTGGATTCTGTTATTAGTTATGATCAATGTTTATAATATTTTTCTGATTTCAGTATTTCATAATATCTAATATTTTCTAATAGATAATGTGGCATTTTTGTATTCTATCAGTGTTAGGAGTCAGCAGCCGGATACAAAGTGGTCAATTAATTCCGTTTTTTGTTCGTACAATTTACATATTAGGTTTAATCCGTTTTTTATAATGTTTTCCTAAATAGTTCTTGTTGGTAGACTTTGGTCATGCGCTGCTATTAATTTTTGTCGCTTCTTCCAGTGAAGCACTTTTCAACTATCTATTAGTTTTTACTATATCTAGTTACTATTGAAAGGACTAAAGGTAAGTAAAATGAAATGATTAAAGGTAAATAAAATGAAATAATTCAAGGGAGGTAAAATGAAATGATTAAAGGTAAATAAAATGAAACGACTAAAGGTAAGTAAAATAAGTTAAAGTATCTCAGTAAATCGGAATATCAACAGCAACATTAACATTTTCTATTTTAACGAGATTTAGTTTAGTCACATGAAATAGTTTAAAGTGTTCATATTTGTTAATTACTAAACCTGAAAAATATATTTTGTCCTGCCTTTTCCTTAAGAAAACAGTTTTACAAACTATTTTGGTTTAAAAATAATTGAATAAAAAAGAACTTGAAATGTTTTTGATTCTTTAATCCTTTTACTGGCAGTTAATTTTTTAAATCCTTGTAGAGTGGGTGAATTATTTTGAGAAAATTTACAAAATAGAGGGTTTATTCAAACAAGTCAATTAATCATGTATAATTAGAAATATTATAAATGTACTTTTATCAAGTTTGGACAAAGTGAAGCAATGAACCATCAGTTTGCAAGGTATCGACATTATAAATGAGCTGAAAGATTTTGGCATTTTACATAAGCAGAAAGTTTTTAAAAGTGTTTCTAACAAGACATATCAGAAGTTGAATTGAAGTTTCTGATCACAAACCACAGTTGATCTTACATAAAGTTCTTTTCTTTCTAATTGCTTTATATATGGGGTTTGTGTCCAGATTAACACATGTTAATAATTTCCAGTGGTTGATGTGACTGGCTTCTATTAAAAGTGACAAAGGATGTAAAAACCTTTTACGACTGGACATAAAGAAGTGGTTTACCTAATTGTTCTCTCCCCCATTTTCTTCACGTAATATATTGGACAATATTTTGTATCAAGAAACGATATTTTGTATTAAAATATCTGTCAAGGAAACAGAACTTAAGGATATCGATTAATATCTTTCCAAACGTACTAAATGAACCCAAGCAGCCTCAACTGCAATAGAAAATCGAATTACTGATTCCAGTTTTGCTATCTCGATACTCCAATCAATTATATTACGAAGCAGTTTTATTTTTAAACATTATTTATATATCTATTTTTGTCAAACCTGAATAGAGATTTGAGTAGCTGTGTCATTTCGTTCTTCGTTTCGTGCCACATTGTAGCACAAACATACACCATTGGAGTTAAGTTTTCTGGGTTGTAGATGTCTTCATGGGCTATAGAATCATCCCCAACAAACTGGAGACGATCAAAATTGATGATCCGAACTTCTTTGTCATTTCGACGCCGGCGGAAGGTAAGAGAAAGGTCTGGAAAAATTCCATCGAAATGTGGACTGACGAAAAGTCTGAAAAAGGAAATATAGATCCAGTGTGAAGTAAAACTGCTTCTGGTAGAGTAATCATTATAATAACAACTGAAAACTCTTTTAGTATCGGGGTGAGCAGAGAATCCTGGTCATATCTTTTGTTGATTCTTCTTCGCATGTTGTTTAGAAGAAGTTTTAATAGTCATCGACCAGTAAATAAACAAATAAATATATCTTATTGTCATAAATAATGCACATTAAATTAGAAACTTTAAACTAACACCAATTTAAAAGATTTATTGTTCAGCTTTAAAGATAAATTAATTCAACTATTTCAGTGTCATTTTTGTCTAAATTTCATTATTCTAAACGATGATATTCAGTGTAGTGTCTAATTTGTGGTTGTTATTATCACAGTGTTTTGGCTTTTGTGCCCACCGGCCATCTTCAGGTTTTTTTCGTAGCAACTTTCTTGGAATTTACTACTGAACCTTTTTTTCAATCCATGGAAGTGGACCATTATTATTCTGCTGTCTTCACTTTACGGGATATCGCGTATCAATTAATTCTTCCTAGTTCATTCATCTTGAACCAGAATATATGACCCTTTTTTGGCAGTATCGAATTTAGGAATTGAACTCACGATCAGCAGGTGACTAGACATATTTTAAACGATAGTTTTGTCCACTGGGTTACGTTTCCGGTGTATAATAATTCCGGTGTATAATAATGCCTGTATCTATTTAGATGAATTATTGTTAATTAAAAAAATATGCTATTCAATGAGTATATGAATAAAAAAACAAACATTTCGCACTCATCATGAAAACATTTAACAGATTGACTATTAAGATTTTAATTTTTTCTAGTGTTCGATATTAGCAAATATTCTCACTGATTGCAAACGGAAGATGAATTTTTCTCTGTCTTCTTAAAAGTTAGATGTAAAAAAAGGACACATTTCTTCCTCTCTGATGTTTAAAGTTAGTTCGTTGCTTGTAAACAATTGAGAACTTCAAGAAGTTCTGAGATTTAACTTGTTCGTTAATAATAGTTGTTCTTTTTTACAAAAACTTGATCTTAGCTCTTTGACCTGGTAAGTCCGATATTTCTGTCCGAGCACTATTCTACAATATACTTTAAGCCCAGTATTTCAAACGTAGGAAAATTATGTCGGATATTAAAAGGTTTCATAAAGCAAGTATTTACGGCGGTTTTTTTTTAATAGGATAGCTTTAAACAAAAATGTTTATGTCCTAGATCGAAATTTGAATGTGGTTTGTGTTCGAATTCTTTGTGAATTTTGTGAGCTCAGATACAGGGTATATGAGCGCCAAGAGTCAAAAGGTTGAAAGCGTTAAAATATTTTATGTTTACTAACATTTCATAAGTTATAGGTGTAAATAAGCAGGTAATATTTGTATCTAACTTAAACAATGGTCGCCAATGTTAAGTTTTGTTCGTACAAATTGGAAAGAATTGGAAAATATTATATCAACTGTTAGATTATACTTCATATTTTAAGAAAATTTGATTGGTCAGAATCAAGTATATATATTAAAATCAAATTTATGTTTAGATAACTTTATCCTGAACAATATATGAGTGTAGCTAGTGAAATCGAATGTAGAGAAATGATACTTACTTTTCTATTTTTGCCATTCTTTCACTTTTTGGAGACCAGATATGGCTGACTGTTACCAAATATGACAACCATAAAACAACAGCACAGATGATAGGAACAATCAAAGCCTCTAAACTGTCTTCTGGACAGTAAAAATCTCCGTGATACCAATTGTTTGGGGTAAAATCATAACGACACTGTAGGAGAATCAATACAATTGTGGCGAGAGGAGAAATAGCTAAAGGTACAGCAAAAGCTGATTTTTGCATATGCAGTTTACAAGCCAAACCAGCTAAATATGTAACGATGATACCCGACCCAATTTGAAGATAAAGTAAGCTGTAAGATATAAAGTGCTTTTCGGCACCCGAATGTTCAGAGTCTTCATCTGCTTTGGAACTGGGTACTGTGAATTCTAAGTTGGGTACCAACATTCGAGAAAAGAAGATAGCCAAACCGATTTTGAAGGGTCCAGTAAAAACAGCCGACGTGTCCCTGACGTCATGCAGAAGAGCTCGCCAATCTTTGAATCTAATAATAAGATTCTGGAAAAGTTGCCAATCATTTGAGACAAAATTTTCCCACCAGCCAAGCGAGATGAGCAAGATACTCAATGGAAGTTCCCAGAAACTAATGTTACTCTGCATATGCTCGGTGTAACTGCTAGTGGCATTGTGTACCACCAAAACAGTGAAATTGCTTTCGTGAACAAAGTCAAAAACACTGAATACTGGAATAGCAGTAATCTGGCTAAGAAGTGCTAGAATGTTGATAACAGTAATTGTAACGGTTTTCCAGTTCCGAAGTATTCGGGTATCCCGCACCAATACTTTTAAGAGGGTAGGAATAACACCAAGTCCTAAAGTGATAATGACACCCCGAAACATATCGGTACTGGAAAGAATTTTAAATAAAAACAAACATACACCAAAGGTTTGACCGCCTTCAATTACCAGAATCTGAAATATAAATTTATGTATTTTTGCAATTACATTGTGCTTATAAAATATCAAAAACTTTATTGCTCTGATTTTTCTTATTCATCGATACTTTTTGAATATTAAACTAAAGATAAAACTAAGTAAAGATAACAATTCATCTTACATCATGTTTATTACTATGAATAAAAAACAATTCGAAAAAATAAAACTATCTTTAATCGATACCTAAATTGAAAATATCGGACTTAAAAGTTTATTTTTCAACAGAGTCAATCACAATTTAAAAGTTCATTTAACAATATCTATTGTTTACACATATATACACATCTATCGTCTTCTAATATGTAAAAAGATTTTTTGCCTTACAAAAGTAATAAATGACATTCTATTCACAATTGAATAAATATAGAATTTTAATTATCTAATTTAACACAAAATCTTATTTCAGCAGAGGACCCCATATTATCACAACAACAAATTTTCTCAATATTTTGTAGTGAGACCAGACTGTATGACCAATATAGATACGTATACATATATTTGGTTGTTTAGATAATAAAGGCCGATTTTATAAGAGATTTAAATACAAAGTCGGCCATCATTTTCCAAACAACCTCATATATACGAGGTCAACCGAGAAAATCATGAGACAGGTTGGCAATTTTGACAGAAAAAGAGTCAAAAATATCAATTTTGAATATGAGTGAAAATTTTGGATTATATTTGCTTCTGAGCACTCAAGTTCAGCAAAATGATGTAAGTTCAGCAAAGTAATGTTGGTCAGCAAAGTAATATTGTTCAGCAAAGTAATGTTGGATTAGGACAAGTGTGGTCGGTTAAGTTTGTCATGAGAATGAAACACAAAAAATGTCGAACAGTGATCTAAAAAATTTAACTAGTTAAAAGTTCTATCCAAATTATATAAATCATTTTTGGATGATTGATAGGGAGCGTAGAAGATGAACCCTGTTCTCGTCGATCGATCACTGCACAAATTGAGAAATAAGCGAAAAATTAAGAACATTTGATTGGGCGGATGATTGGGAATAAATTGAATCCTCATACAGTTTCTACCATTTTGACTAAGGATATTGGCCTGCAAAAAATCGGCACTTCACTTAGGAGTTGTAAGACAACGAGTTTTGGGCGAAAAAAAAACAAACTTTTTTCTAATGGTTACTTTAATGCCTTCATCTGAATTATAGTAACTAAATCCTGTTCCTCTAAAACAAAACCCAAAACCATGGTCGCTTTTTCGAAACTGTTGAGAACGGGTAACGGACAGTGACCTACCAATTAAAGGCAGTGTCAGTTGAAGACTTCCTGCTCTGTTTCCAAGATTGTGGATTTTCTAGTGAACTATCTTGCTTATAATTAACTTAATAACCTTTTTACACTCGCATTACTTTTTAGACAGATATTAGACACACAGAAACGCGCGTGTGTGTGTGTGTGCTGCAAAATATATAACAAAAAACAAAAACTTCGAGGCTAAAAAAAACTTAATTAGATGAGAACTTTGGGATCAGGCATAGTTATATATATATATATATATATATATATATATATATATATATATATATATTTGTGTGTGTGTATATATATATACATATATATCTTCCTCTCCGCACGACCAGGATGTGACACAAGGTCAATTTTTAAGCAGTGTTTAACAAGTTTGAATTCAAAGTTTCCTCTCTTTTAGACAAGATGAATTACCAAGGTCAAAGAACCTAGTCCATTTACATAGCTGGAGGGAGAATAGGTGGATTCATAACTTTCCCAAGAATATTAGCTCTATTTGAAATGCAAACAGCCTCGTCCAGGCTTTGAACACTTCCACAGGCATAGTTATATATATATATATATATATGTGTGTGTGTGTGTGTGTGTGTGTGTGTGTGTGTGTGTGTATGTGTGTGTGCTGCAAAATATACAGTAAAAAGCAACTGCTGCGTAGCTAACAAAACCTTCATAAGATGGTTTTAGGCATGATTACACACACACACACACACACACACACACACACACACACACACACACACACACACATACAGACATAATATGATGTGATATACAGGGTCCGGTAGAATGATCTTCTGGATTTAATATTTCTGCCATGCTGGTGTAAGTAATAATGGGAGGCATATTGGTGTAAGTAATGATGGGAGGCATATTTTTAGCAGCAACAGCTGTAATAATGTGGAATGGTGAACATAATGTGTTTGTGACTATGTTCACTTCATTTCACTCTGGTGATGACATCCTTTTCTCATTACTTCTCATAGGGGACTTAAGGCTCAGTCTTTAACTCTTTAGACTCGAATGCCTAAAATCCTACAGCACCCCCACCCAATGGCAAAGTTCCGGGTTCTGAGGGTTAAACGTACTTCACAGACTATTGATAAAATGGAAGATTTTAATTATAAAATTCCAGCAATATCAGAGACAAAGTTTAAGTGAGCACTGCAGGACTTCAGAGTTAGGTTTCAGGCTGAGTGTATAGCACACGAGAAATGGGCGGAGAGAAAGCATTTGGACGATATAATCTTTAAAATAAAGTGATGAAATTAATAAAACTAAATGCAAATATTGTTCTTTCATATCGTAGTAGAACAGGATAGCTGGAGGGAGAATAGGTGGATTCATTTTTCAATTTACGTTCAAAACCCGAGAGATCATTCTGCCGGACATTGCATATAGAGATATAAACTGAGTGTATATACGTATGCGAGTTCGCTGTAAAGTGATATTTAGTCGGGGCCAGTCAGTTGATATTCGATATTTATTGTGCGTCTTACAAAGAAAATAAGGGGTCATTGACTAGAGGGATTTATGGCGGATTTGCTCTCGAAATCTACTGGGGCGACACAAATTTTGATTGACAGCTGAGAGGTCATGGGTCATTTTATTTCTAGTGTGAGAGTCTGGGAAGCAAGATGAGGATAGATTTTGTAGAAAACAGATCATTAATTGGGTAAAAGAAGTCACATGACTAAAAAGAGAAATGGATTTAGTTAAGGGTTTTAGGCAGTCGGGGTACGGACGCTGAGCAAAGGAGAAGCATAATTAAGGTTTAGCATTTGTACCTTCCAATGGAGCTTTGATCTCTTAGCGGTTACATAATTATAGGATTTTCTTCAAGAGTTTCTCATCCTCTTTAGAATGATGGCGGAAATGTATCTACCTTTAAGACAGTTGGCTGATAGATATTATCAGTTTCTTTCACAACCTAACAATATGACAATACTATTATGGCCTTGTAAAGTAAATTATAATTTATATATATATATATATATATATATATATATATATATATATATATATATTTGTATGTGTGTGTGTGTATTAAATGAATAGATCAGCAAATGATTTTAAATTTGCTATTTAGGTGTTTATTATTTCATATACTTGCGCTCTTTACGTGAAAACCTTTGATCTATGTAAATATCTCTCAACCTATCTAGTGTATATATATAAATGAATGAACGAATATGTTTACACGTGTATTCACACACACACACACACACACACACACACACACACACACACACACACACACACACACACAATGAATAGATACTTTTATAATCAAAGAACATTTGCATAGGCAAGAGGTCTTAACGGATAATTAACTCCAATGGGACATTTACAAACCCAAATTTTGGACTTAAAAAAGATCACATCCTATCAAAACAATCTTTACTATAAAAACAACAACCGGAGCCTAACAATTCAAAATCTCCGGAAACACAAGTAAATGAAAAAGAAAACCCTAAATACCAGATTTCTAATCATTTGCTGACCTATTCCTTTTAAAATATTTACTTTTCTCTCGTTGGACCAACAACTATCAATCTATCTATCTATCTATCTATCTATCTTGTTTGTGAGTGTGTATGTGTGCGCACAGAAGCTTCTACATTGGAATTCCAGTTCTTTGTGTCTCTTCTTGAATGTCGTTAGAATTATAGTCGTGTTTGGAATTTTTGTAACATAATAGAATAATTCATTAAACGCTAAAAGAGAAAATCGGTTCATTAAATAACAAAGAACACAGGACCCAAGGTAAATCTGTTCATTTTTTCAGCTGTTATTTTTAATGATAATTTCTCATACTTACAATGGACAACGCTTTGAGTGATGGCCATTCTTTCCTGCCAAACAGAACCTTCATTAAGGACATTAACCAATTCCAAGCGATAGGACCACAAAGACAGAGTAGCAACAATGTGGCACTTTCGTTTGAAGCCTTTGAACCCTTTGAAGAAGAAAAAAAGGTGAATAGATGTGTTGTACTGTAGCAATCAACCTCTATGTAGGACTTTAACAGCCTGTAAGTAAATCATCCTAACAGTAACACAATACTGCATTATAATTGTGTGTATATTTTTGAAAAAAGTAATTGCTTGTATGATTTGTATAAATTAAATTTAGGGTGATCATAATCGATTCCATCTTGTTATTGTTATGAGAGCCAGTTAAAAGCAGTTCAATTCTAACTTTAACACAAGACTACCAGCAAAGAATTTCTGAAATAAAAAGGATTTTATGGATGAAAACTATTATTATTATCATTATTATTATTTACTCAGAGTTTTTCATATCAGTGTTTGCTGATGATCTTTCACTGGAGTTTGAGTGACAGCAAGTCTCCTCAAGTCTCCATGTTCTTCTCAGTAGTCTGGTCGTTCTCAATAATGCAGTAGTTTGGATAGTGTCCACTCTTCCTCCAACTTCCAAGTCCTCCAGTCTCTTTGATAATCCTTTAGTTACTGTACCGAAAGCACCAATCACAACTTGCATAATTGTCACCTCCATGTTCCATAGTTTTTTCAATTCCCGAGCAAAGTACACCAGAGTTTTTTGTTTTTTATACCAGAAGTATCCAGTAATTTTCATTGGAGTCCGAATGATAATTTTCATTACTTTTCTTTATAGTGATCAGTATTTGATTTGTATTAATCCTGCAGTTTTATCTATGAAATAACTGAACTGAGAATGAAGAAAATGGGCATGACCCGGTGGGGAGGAGTCGTTCCTGGAGAATTTATCATATATGTGGTCACTGCAGCATATTAAAAATCAAAATGACAGTCACATAGTTGACGTAAAACCAGAATTTGGAATTTTACAGTGGTCTCTTTTTTTTTCTAGATTTTTGAGGTTACTCAGAGGAATTTCTCGATGTAAGGAGATAAATAGATGATATTTTTGTTAGACAAAACGCTGGCTCTTGTGATAGTGGCTCCTTCTATCAACAGAAGTAGCTACTACTTTAATGCATACTGTAGTTTACTTAACTGAGTTTTTGAAGCTTGAGAATATTCTGTTGACGCTGTAGACGTGTATCAAAAAATGCATGGTTAAAAAACCCTTTAAACACTTAAGTTCGATATTTCGATATTTTATTATACAAAATAAGCCTGATATTTTGGGTTAAGTGAGATCACGTCATATACAACTACAAATAAAAGGCATTAAGCCTTTTATCATTATTATTAGTTATATATTAACGATTCACAGCCTTTCTTTGAATGGTATCATAAAATCTCTTGAAATAAAGATGTCTACATCTTGGACCATGTTTTGGGCTTGAAGATTTTTTGAATTTTGTGAGCTCAGTGACATAACGGAAACCCAAGGCTTATAAGGTTTGTAAAGATTTTGTGATAAAAATATGAGTGAAAATGAATTTTACGCCACGAACTCAGTTCGTCTACTTGTTGACAAAACCAAAATAAAATAATATTTAAGGCAAAATAAAAGACAAATTAAATGCACCAAGTGAAAATATTAATTTATAAATAAGCAGATATAAATCTTGTAATAAACAGATATGTTAAACTTGGAGAAATAACGCATAACTTATCGATATAAATAGAATAATTACAAAAACTTGAAAAATTTCACTCACTTTTCGAGCATTTGAAGCGATGAGTAATAGAGAAATTTTGCTTGTTGCAGATCCGCCTACCAAACAAATAATGACGAAAATATACATAAAAACGCGAATTAGTTTGAGAATTTCTTTGAAAATCGCATCGTTATCGGCGAAATGACGTTCTGCGATTTGGAAAATGTCATAGGGGCGCCTGAAACGAGAATATGAAAAAAGAAAAGTTAATATCGACAGTGATTGAATTCGAAAAATATTCGGGGAATTGATTAGTTCGCGAGACGCTGACCAAAAAAAAAAAAAAAAAAAGAAAACAACTTTATGACTCGAAGAACAAAAATATAGACTTGATTTTAATGTCTTTAACAGTGAGTGCGGGGTATGAAACACACACACACACGGAGAGAGAGAGAGAGAGAGAGAGAGAGAGAGAGAGAGAGAGAGAGAGAGAGAGAGAGAGAGAATGAACTGGCGAAGTTATAGAAATAAAAACACAGAAAAATTAAAATTGTAACAGAAGGAAAAGAACGTCAAATAAACCCCCAAAATATTAACATCATCATCATCATCTAGTCATGTTGACAGCACGGAGTTCCCCCCTCTCTCTCTCTCGACATCAAACCCTATTATTCATCGTTCTTGGCAGGTCATCTAGAGTACGTCCAGCGTCCACACAGAACTGTAAGTCCTTGCCGGTCAGCAGATACTGGCGCGTCCATGTGCAGGATTTGATAAGAGAACATTACTTATTAGTTCGTCCTTACTTATCCAGCTGGATTCTGTATAACTTATTCATCTTAATTGGACGTTTTTAAGATAGGAAGTAAGTGGCCGTACAGCTGCTGTTTTGTGGGGCTTTGCTTCCAGGATTTGTTTAAAAAAGCACGTAGCATTCTTGTGTAGTTTCGATCTAGCTTTTCTCTATACGTTTTGTTTGCGTCTTTATGGTGCAGTCATACAGTAGAAGAATTTATCGACATAAAGATGGAATTTTGCAGAAAGTAACAGACAAGTAAGTAAAGTTAGCGACCATAGTCGAGGGTGACCCGAAGGCTCCCTTTTCGATAGCTACTACACCAAGGTGTAGGGGAGGGCGCTACTCCATTCCCTGGATTGCTCCACTTTACCCTTGAACCGTACCTTATAATGCTGAGTGTTAAGCAAGGTGGTATCAAGTTCCATTTTTAAAGTCTTTGGTATGACTCGACCTGGGATTGAACCCAGGTCTCCCGGGCCATTGGCGAACACTCTAACCGCTGGGCCAATGTCCCGGTAATGGGAAAATTAATAGAAAAAACCTAAAACAAAACAAAACAAAGTAAAGCAAAAATAAAGAAAACAAAAAACAAACAAAACCTCCCGGACAACTGGACACGATTGAAACGAAAATTTTCAAGAGTGGCTCATGGGTTCAGGAAGAAATACAAAGAAAAGAAAAATGGTTTACCAACGAATAAAATGCACTAGAGTTGATCAATGATGGATATAGCAGAGAAATAAATTTATTTACGTTACCAAATATTCTAAAGAGAATTTCAAACTTGAAACTTGAAAGCACCAGACCACGTATTCTTCACCTTCATACACAAAAGACAAGCTAAACAGTTACACGAATGTCTGATGAGAGCTGGATGGCTATGATAAAAAAAAGAACACCGAAAAGGAACAAGTTTTAAGAAATTAAAGTTCTATAACATGTCTACCAATGATGCAGAAAACCAGAATGGACTAACACAATTCATGATAAATTCAATGAAGAATTGAATTGAAGAACTAATCGCTGTTTGTTTCTGTTTATGACACTTTTTTATGGCATGTTAAATGTTAAGAAATATATATTTACTCAGTCACGAAAGAAAAAAAATCAACTAAGAAATGTTTGAGTATAAATTGAAAATATTTACCAAAAAGAAATGCACGAACTGATGAAAATTTTTAGCAAGCATATTGGAATATAATTCGGTATTAATGTTAGTGACGTGAAAAGAAAAACAAGAATCAACTTCTTAACAAGGAAAGTATGATTGGTTGGTTTATTTTACAGCATATCAACCCTTGTTGGGTTATTCAATACCGAAATTGTTTTTGATTATCACTTAACGGTATAGCAATTTTTGTGGGTTATTTAACACCAAATCTTTTTTTTTTGGCATATATGATTTGTAGATGAATAGTTTTTCGGTAAATGTTTGGTTGGTTGGTTGGTTGGTGCTTTATGGCAGATCAAACCCTGTGAGTTATTTAAGGCTAAATCATGTTTTTATAAGTATTTCTATCTAACATTAATAATTCTATTTAATATTAATCACTTGTTTGCTCATAGTTAATCTGTTTCAAACATTACTATCCAACACTAATAATTCTATTTAATATAAATCATTTGTTGTTTGCACACAGTAAAATGGTTTCAAGTATTACTATTTAATATTAGTAATTCTATTTATTAAGTATTTTTATGTAATATAAATAATTTGTACTCGGCAGTATAATTTCAAATAACAAATAATAATAATCCTTAGTAAATGATTGAACAGTTCTATTTGACCCATTGATAGGAACCTATCAGGTACTACCAATCCGGGTCATAGTGGATCTGGGAGTAATGACAATGAAGGAGTACTCCAAATTTCCCAAAGCTTCAGGACTGGAGCCTCACCATCAGATGCAGTTTAGAGTCATACCTAGGGTAGTCGTTTGGTGAGGATCTTACACCTGAACCGAGGTGCAGTCAGCGTATTCTACAATCCCATTCAACAGAGCTGGAAAGTGTCTGGATGTTGAACAGAGATAAATAAATAAGAATACCTCGGAATATTGAAGGCAAATTAAAATGAAATGGAAGAACAAGAGAGCTAGAAAAGTAAGACAAGTTGAAGTCTGGAATTTGGAAATAAAAACGGATCGCCCATTCCCAACAAGAAAAGTGGAAGTTTAGAATTTTGATATGAAAAAAGAAATGTTGACCTCGTTGAAGTCAACAAGACGAGAATGTGTCATTTGATAGACTTCGCCATTCTAGCAAAACACAGAGAAAAAGTAAATATCGAAAAGCGAAAAGAAAGCAAAAACCTCGATAGATATCTGAACCTTTACAAAAAGCTGAAAAAATTACGGAACATGAAGGTGACAATAATACTATTTATCGTCGTAGCCCTTGAAACAATCGCGAAGAATCTCGAAGAGACCAAGCAGCTCAAAATCAAAACCTATGAACGAGAGGCTGAGGAGACTACTAATCCTGGTCTTCACAATATATACCAACTACGCGATACTATCCTGTATACGAAATGTGATTATAAAATATTTAAAAAAGAAAACATAAATCCTATCTCATAGGTATGATCATCTCGTCTGATAAAACATTTCAACCAAAAATTTTTATATACTTTCAAAATATAAGGCTCTGGCAATAGAATTGGCAACCACAATTCCAAGAAAGTAATTGGAGTGGTAGGAGTTATGAAGAAGAATATTGATACACGAATTAAGAATGTTTCTAAAAATCCATCTTTATCTGAAATACAAAAGACAGTTCCTATGAGTACTGCTCTCACAAACATAGAGAAACTATCTTAATATAATCAGTTCAATAACGTTCAAAGTAAAAACAACTTTATTTACCTCAAGTCTCAGATAAAAGACTTTGTGAAGTATTGTATCTAAGAGTAAATCAGGGAAATGAATAAATCAATAATAAACTCTACCCACAAAAAATAAAAGAGGAACACCGCATCGAGGACAGTTCTCACATAAAAAAAGTTAAAGACAGAAGATAGAAATGGTCTAGGGTCGAGTATAAAGTTGTCATGAAAGTATTCTATAGTTTCACTGAATCTGAGAGCACAAAAGAAGACAACAGTCGAAGCTCTAGGACTGATGCAGAAAGTAATTGAAACGTTGAGCATCTATATTCTAGGCAGCATTAACACATATCATCACATACGATAATCATCTTACTCGGAAGAGCCTTAATAGTGTGAAATGTCAACCAAATGACATTTCCCTTAGAGCACCTCATGATCATAGTTTGGCATGAAAAACTGGAAGCATGAAGAAACAAGAATTCCACGCCCCCCCCAAAAAAATGATAATAATAATACTTGTAATAATAATAGTTTTTTGTTTTTACCAGAATCGATCTTTGCCTATTCCGAAAGAATTGGTACTTTCTGTGTCATCCGTGTACGTCTTTTCGCTGTTCATCAACTGTTCATCAATATGATTATAATCTTGATTGATTCCTTCTTTTTCCTGATTACTCTTTTCAAATATGGACGTCAAGTTCTTTTGATGATAATTTTCCTCGCGTTTCTGATTCTGGTTATAAAGCAGATCGTTTTCGATAATGCAACATTCTGAGGTTTCACCAGATCTGCCGTTTAAATCACTCTGGACAAAAACTTTGTTCATATCATTGGGATCCATGTACTGATAACCATTATGACGAGGAAAACTGTCAAGTGGAATCGAAGAAGATATTCTGCCCGGTGCCAATTTTTGATCGAGGCTTGTACATTCTGGTTGCATCTTTTCTAACAAGCTCTTCTTTTCTAGTTCTTTCTCCTGTTTCTGTAAAAGAAATGTACATTTCATTTATTTAAATTTTTATTTAACAAACAAAATATTTTCAATTCCTTTGAGTTAATTAATCCTTAATTAAATGAATTAAAGAAAAAGAAAACTATAGAATGATTTTTTTATTGATTCAAAAATGTGAAAAATGATGAATGTCGTTCATTTAATGCATTTCGAAAATTAACCAAAATTGGATCTTAAAAAATACCCCCCCTCCCGCGAATTTTGAATGCTATTCAAAGAATATTGTCACTTTTTCGAATTAGTGGCTTTGGAGGTAAACATGAACGCTAATATTTGTATACCCGCTAACACGCATTCAAAATTACAGATCCAATGCACGAATTTAAGTTAATCTTTAAATAATACACTTGTAAATTGGTTTTATTTAGATTTCTGTTAAAAAGACTAATGGAGCCATTTTTGTCTTCGTAAACGACGAATTAGTTTAGCGAGTTCGATCATTTGTCGATAAAATAAATCATTCCCTGTTTTGAATGGTTTCCAATTGTTTATTGATTATTTTTCGAATGGTGAATATTTCAATAATATCTGGGCGCCTCTCATGATGTAATGGTTTGTAAGCTCGACTAGCAAATCTACACGAGTGAATTCGACTCTCATTAGATATTCTTTTCATATGGTCTTGTGCCACATTTAAGCAAAAAGCTATGTAGATTACTACTCAGTAATATCTGCAGTTATTTTCAGTGTATTCTGAAATCAACTTAACGTCTGCTTCAAATTTATAGCGTCTTAAACCCAAATTCATTCTATTTTATGGAGACATATCCAAATAAACCCTTAGGTATTTGCCACATAGTCCAACAACAGTGTGTATGTGTGTGATTGATTTTTGTCAAGGTTGTAGAAGGCATAACCACTCTCTCATCTTTGTCAACCATCACCGAGACATTTTCTGTCAAGATATCAGTTGATGGGACAGAGATTTAGATTCATTCTCTCCCTCAGGGCTTCAGTGCTAAGTAAACACAATCAATCTTGGCCAAAATTTGCCCTATATCCTCTCGCATTCCACAATGAAAAGTAAATACTTTTCATCATCCTTTATAATTTGTTTCAAAACAATTTTCTTTTATATTTAAGAAGTGAATCACACATAAAAATATGTCATTAGGTTAAACATTAAATAACATTATGCCATCATCATCATCATCATCATCATCATCATCATCATCATCATCATCATCATCATCAAGTCAGGCTGATAGCACGGATTCCCTTAATTCTCTCTCACCATCCGTTCCTATGGGCCATTACTCTAGACAGGTCCTCTACGTTGCTTTCAGTATCTACACAGATCTGATGTGTGTTTTTGCTGGTCAGCCAAGACTGGTATGTCCATATGTTGGAGTCCGCTGGAGAATGTTGTTTATCAGTTTGTCCTTCCTTCTTCAGCAGGGCCCAGCATATTTTGTTCGCCTTTTTTATGGTTTGTGAGATAGGAGGGAAGTGGCCGTATAGCTGCTGTTTAGTGGGGTACTGTTTTTCAAGGTTTGTTCAGAACAGCACGCAACACCCTTTAGCTGTTCCCCTCCAACTTTTTCTCCAAGCATTCCGTTAAAGTCCAAACGATACAACCGTACAGTAGTACTGACACGGCTACAGCTTAAAAGAATTCCTATTTTATTTTATCAGAGATCAAATTTCCATATGATCGACAACCTGTCGATAACAGTCCATGCCTTTCCTATGAGTATGTTAACATGGCTTTCAGTAGAGGAGATATTGCTACCGAGGTATTTGAACTTGTCTACTAATTTCAGAGGAGTGTCATTTAATGTGGAGATGGCACACCATCTTATTCAAAACACACGAACTCTGTTTTATCTGAGTTCACGTAGAGACCAATGCTTCTTGCTACCTGCTCCTGGCTCTACGGTAGAGATTCAGCTTGGGCATGTGTATTTTATACGCGCGAAATGGTTATTTTGTGGGTTTGTCAATTTTATAACGACTCAAAAAACGCTGCAAAAATATTTACAGAAGCTTCTATTGAAGACATGACGCTGCGATGGCTGTTTTAATTGTTGGTTTTCATTTCCATTGAGGACAAAAGAGCAAAAAGGTTCGAAACTACCATTCAACACTATAAGCCTATAAATGCGAATGATCTATATAATAATGATATTGTGTTAAAAAAAAAACTTCATTGGAAACAGCAAAAAATTTGTCCTACCTTCTATATTTACTAACATCCTTACCCTAGCTTAACCGGAAGTTAACACTTCAAACGCTTGGATAAGAATAACTGAAATACGGTTAATGCACATTGGCTCTGTAGAACCATTTTGTCAAACGTAAGAAAAATTACAATTTATCAACCAATCAAAATACTTCGCGCTCATTTTCAACAAACTTAAAAATTGACCCACCCAAGACCGAGTTTTTCACAAATTCTCTACGGCCTAGTTCTCACCACTTCATTCCTTACTTTTGGACGTTTTATCACCCGACTAATACTAGGTTAGGTTGGCTTATCTAGTTTAATGGCGCAATAACCCCGACTTATGTTACATTGACTCTTGTTACATTGACTCATGAATTCGACTAAAACAAGTTACATACGAAGTGCATACGATAAGTTTCCAGACTTTTTTCGTATGGGCATTTGAAATTGTTGTAGACTCTTAAAAATGCAGTATGTTATTCCTATACATCTTATGAGATGACTGACCAATTTTTACGATTTCAGGTTCTACAGCAGGAATTGGAATACACCCTACTAAAGCCTGATTGTCACAGCTGGTGAATTTCAAAAATGCAATCTGGATGTGGGACAACTTTAGAAGAACGATATGCAATAAAATTCTGTTTTAAACTTGGAAAAAATGCTACAGAAACGTATGGAATGCTTCAGACTGCTTTTGGAGCATCTTGCATGAATCAAGCATCAGTTTTGAGTGGCATAAGAGATTCAAGGAAGGCAGGGAGTCTGTGAGTAATGATGAGAGGTGTGGGAGGAGTAAGGAAGTCAATACACCAGAGTTGATTGGCCAAAGGGTTAGGGTTAGGGTTACTATGTTGAGGTTTTAAGGGAATTCAGGAAGAGATTCCTTGGGAAGAGGCCAGCACTCTTCAAATCGGCTCAGTGGCATTTCCACCAGGACGATACACTTGTCCACAACTCCATCCTTGTCACAGACTATTTGACCAAGATGGGCATCAAGACAGTTCCTCACCCTCCCTATAGTCCAGACCTTGCTCCCAGTGACTTTTGGTTATTCCCTAAGCTCAGAGGCTGTCGTTATGAGACAATTGAGGAGATGAAAGAGGCTGTGACGAAGGCCATTGACACGCTCACACAAGAGGACTTTCATGGGGCTTTCCAGATGTTTTTGGAACAGCCGGAGGAGATTACTTCGAAGGGGACTAGAATTTCATGTGTGTACTATCAATAAAAGTTCCCACACGAAAAAAGTCTGGAAACTTATCGTATGCACCTCGTATCTTCTTTTAAAACGTATCAATAAATATTTCATCTGTTCAACAGTCGTGTTTTAGCATTTAATTACAGTGCTTCCTTTCAACAGACAGGGATTGACGTCTCTAGTCAGCAGTTCATATCATTTGTTGTAATATGTCTACACGAAGCCGAATGATGTACGAGCGCCATACCCCCGCCACAAATCTAACTACCCTGGGATATTATATTAAACTATTTTAGATAACCTAATCGTTTTTCTTTCTTTCTTCATTGACTTGGTTTATTTGTTCATGTGCACTTGTAATTTAATAATTGAAATGTCTCGAAACTATTTGACTGTCATATTTGAAACAAATCAACATTATAAATAGTGTATTGTTTATTAGATACGTTAATTAAATGAGACAACACAATTTCAATTTTTAAACGATTATACTCGTGTCTCTATATTAAGTGTTACCACCCTTTGGCATAGTGGTTAGATTGTTTGCCATTGGTCCGGTAAACCAGGGTTCAATTCCAGGTTGATTAATTCCAAAGACTCAAAAAATGGTACTTGATGCCCCCTGGTTTTAAGCTCAGCGTTATAAAGGTACGGATCAAGGGTAAGCGGAGTTGCGCCCTCACCTACACTTGCCCAGTCGGCTTGGGATGTAGAATACACCGACTGCACCTCTGTAGAAGGGTAAGCTCCCCGCTCAATGAGTGTCCTGGATATGAGACGAAACAATCTGATAGTGAGGTTCCAGGGATGCTGGAGCTTTGGAGAATGCGGAGCACCCTTTCATTGCCATTGCTCCCAGGTCCACTCTGGCCCGGAGTGGTAGCATCTGATAGGGCCCTATCTATGGGTTAAATAGAACTAACTTCATGCTTATACTAAACTGAATTGTTTGAATTAGAACTGTTTGACTAAACTGAATAGCTTGAAATAGAAACGTTTTTGACAATTAAACTGTACTTACATTTAAACTATGTGCTTATGCTAAGCTGAATTGTTTGAAGTGGAACTGTTTTTGGCATTGAAACTGTACTTACTCTAAACTGAATTGTTTAATATAGAACTGTTTTGACATTTAACTGTGTGTAAACAAAATCTGTACTTATACTAAACTGAATTAGCTGAATTAGAACTGTTTGAATAAACTGAATTGCTTAAAACAGAATTTTTTAAATAATTAAACTGTTTACTCATGCTAAACTGAATTGTTTGAAAAAGAACTAATTATTTGCATAAAAATGGATTTGGTGTTAAATAACCAACCAAGGTTGATGTGCCATAAAACCCAAACAACCAACTCACCTACACCTCAGTGTAGTAGCTATTGAAAATAGAGCCTTGGGGTCGCCCTTGATTACGGTCGGCTAACTTATATATATATAAGCAGTGTGCCCTTTCTCATTAGCTGTCAGCAATTCCTGGACATGAGTATAATCAACTTTGAAACTCGTTCTCAGATAGAGCTCTACACAAGTCTTGACTGCACAAGTAAATCCATACGCGTCTTACCGACCGCAAATCCATTCAGCTAGGACCTTTATCAGCGATGACATCCCGTGGCTGGCTTCATTCTTCCCACGTGCAGCGTAAGAGACTTTATGTTATCTACCACACCAATGCCGTAGATCGACCAAATTTGTGGTTATCCACAAATTTATACAGCTAGGAGGAAACCAACCATCCACAGCACCTATTTGCAGCAGACCCCCGAAAAGAATGGTAATTTACATTATCCAAGTAACTAGAAGAAAACCAGCCATATGTTCAGCTACTTCCAGTCCGCACCATGCATGCTAAGCTGAAACCCTGAGCGCCAAACTTATTTTTCTTTGACTACTGTTTGTCCAGACAACTAATACACCAAGAACACAAATAGAACCCTTAGTTGAACTGACTCTATTACCATTTTATTACGTTTATGAACATACCATCTTGTTTTTAACCCTTTTTGTTTATCATTCGTTTCGTTACTCCTTATCATCCACTCTTTTTCACCTTATTGCATTGACGTACAAGTATTATAACCCCCTTATATATATATATATATATATATATATATATATATATATATATATATAGTAGGTGTGTGTCAACTTAAATTATTGAGGAAGGCTCGAGATTAAATTTCCACAAACCTACTCCCTGGATCGTAACGTAATCCTGTTCAAGAACAACAGGTTTTAAAACTATACAGTTACCTGAAATTCTGAGACGAATGTTTACTGCTGATGTTATCTGATTAAATGAACTCCCTAAGAAATCTGAAGATCAGCTAAAACATTACGGCATAGACAACAAAAGATGAGAAAACTAATCGAAACAACCCGTGGAATAAAATCTTAGCCGATTTTAATCCTCCTTTCATTTCTTTGTGTACATTTTAATTTATTTAAAAAACAAATGATGAAAAGTTTATCGATATGTTAAGTGGGATTTGTTGTCTATTTCTGTTTCATAATAGATTAGTGAGATTTTATTTGTAACACATTGTGTAGCTTTCAAGTTAAATCCTGAGTGGAAAAATACAATCGAGTCAACTAGCATGACGGACAACCGTTGAACTCAAGATCAATCTGAGATTAAGGCTCTGATTGGTTGGTTTCAGTCAGGTGGCCAAAACGGTCCTAGGGATAGAAAGAAGTTAGTCAATGAGTGAGAAACAACCGAACTGAGGGTTCGAACACTCCATCTTGTCCTCTAACTCTGCGTTTTTACACTGAGCGAGTAATGATTAAAAGTCGTCAAGAAATAAAAGTAAGATGTTTTCATGAAGTTGTGATCGCGTTGTCATTCCTCATCAACGAATAAGAAAAAAGATGTTGGCACGAAAGAGACATCAGAGCGACCCAAGCGACAAGAAGACCGGCCGAAGAAGAGACGAAGTAAAATGAAGAACTAAGAGAAGTGAAGATATCTAAGCTGGTCGATCGGAGAGGAAGGACCACGTAACGTAGAACGGTCAAGTAAGGGCTTTGCAAGATTTCGATTAAAAAACTTAGCATATCACAAGGTCAACGGATTATAAAATTCTTTTTGTTAGCATCTGTTTTTTTAATTTATTTTTTATTTTAGTTTTTTTAGCGTCTGTTTTAAGAAACAGTTTAATAATTCATTTACCTTGACTTGCCAAATTCGGTGGGATTTTTAAAATACTTAGTCATCCAAAATGATTTTCGTTCGTTTAAACCAAAAATGCAGTTGAATCAGTGAGTTTCTACCAAAAATGCAGTTGAATCAGTGAGTTTCTACCAGCTTTGTAAATTATATTGACAAATGCATAATAAAAACATGAAGATTAAATTGATTCTGATAGAAAAGAATTAATTACCTTTTGGGCCAATATAATTTCCAGATCATCTTTATGTCTACATTTTAGAAATATCTGAAAGATAAAAATATTTTAAAATTATATCGAATAAAAATAGAATTGAGAGAAAAATTGATATCGATTAAAAATAAACAAAACGAATAAATTGATAAGTAAATAAATAAACCAAAAAATATTTTTTAATATTAAATTAGCTTAGCGCAACGGTTATTGTAGGAAATCGAACCGGCGATCTAATTTTAAATCCTGAATAAATCTGCGTTTAATTTCACGCTAATTTGTTTGAGTAAGGTGTGGAACCATCTCTTCTCCTTCCCCCACTCGTCTTTGGGTAAATAGTAGGTTAGACTGTATTCTCTAGCCTTGGTAAGGCAACTGGTCTAGGAAAATAAAAACTATTGATATATCCTAGAACTAACCTTGTTCTTGCCTATGTGGTAATCGGTTAGTTTTGCAGTTTGAAGAATTACTTTGCAAATGGTGACTGGATCGGTAACTTCCAAGGGAAACTTAAGAATTTCACCATATCTGAATCACAAAAAAAAAAAAAAAAAAGGAAACGATTAAGTTTTTGATATGAAAACAAACAAACAAGACAAAACAAAAACAAAAACAAACAAACAAACAAAAAACGAAAAACAGAAAAAGAAAAACAAACAACGATAAATTCTGTTAAGTATTGTTCTTGTGATTATAAAAGTTTTTCGAAGGCACTAAAATGCTCAGCGCTGATTACTGGACGTTTGTAATACGTTAAAACTGTTATTTATTAACATGTTATAATGAAGTTCTATAAGTCGAAATGCCCAAATCACAAAAAGAGACATCTGGAAGTTTTCACATCAGCGTTATCTGGTGGTCTTTCACCAGAGTCTGAGTAACAGCAAGTCTCCTCGGGTCTCCTAGACTCTTCTAAATATTCTAGCCGATCTTAAAAATGTTGTTGTCTGGACGGTCGCGATTCCCCCTTTGATTTCTATTTCCTCCAATCTATTTTCTAATCCTTTGGGGATGATCCCAAGTACACCAACTACAATTAGTATCATTGTTACACTTGGCTTTCACAGTTCTTTTTAGTTCACTGGCAACGTCTAAGTATTTGTTTATCTTTTCCCTTGCTTTTATTTTCACTCAATGGTTCGCCAGATCGGCAAAATATACAAGATAGCAAATTCTTTCTTTTTTTTTTTTAATTAACTCTTTTTGGTTTTCTGGCCGGGATTAAGTGATCGTTTGTATCTCAAAATCCTTGGGAATTTAATGAATCTTATTCTCTAGCGCGAATTCTGATTTGTGCGAGTACCATTTAGATGAATGGTCAAATTTCAATTTCTTGCACAATTCCCAGTGGATCATCTTTCCCACTCAGTCGTGTCTTGTCTTATACTAGTTTGCTACATTCGATTAAATGATCAACCGTTTCGTCTTTGTCCCACATGACCTACTCTAGCAATTCTGTTGCGAATTATTATCATTATTTTTCTCTTTTGACGGTGTTTCACACAAGCGTTACCTGATGGTTTCTCACTGTCGTTTGAGTGACAATAAGTCTCCTCAATTCTCCAGGACTCTTCTAAGTATTCTGGTCGATCTTAATAATACTGTTGTTTGGATGCTTTCCATTCGTCTCTTATTTCCAAGTCCTTCAGTCCCTGTACCAATCCTTTGATGACTGTACCGAACACACCAATTACAACCAGTATCATCGTCACTTTCCTGTTCCGTTATTTTTTTGTTTTCTTGCTGGGTCTTGGTACTTATATCTCTTTTCGTTTTCTTTAAGTTTTACACTGTGGTCAGCCGGAATGGAAAGCTTAACTATTCAGCAGGTTCTCCTTTTTTTGTTGAATATCACTAGATCTCTACACAAGAATGCTACGAGCAATATTGAACAAGTCCTGGAGGCAGCACCCCACAAAGCAGCTGCTGTAAGGCCATCTACCACCCTTCACGAGAACTATCAAAATTAGACGAACCAGACATACGAGACATTACTGGAGAAGTAGGGACGAGCTCATAAGGGATGTACTCCTGTGGACGAGCAAAGGCAGGACGACCAGCTAGAACCTATATACAGCAGCACTGTGCCGATACGGGATGTAATCCTGAAGACCTGCCGGAAGCAATGGACGATAGGGAGGGTGGCGTGAGAGGGTCAGGAATATCCTTGCTGATGGTGCGACGTGATGATGAGGATCACTAGATCTGATTGTCTGGCCGAGTTTAGGTGATCCGTTTGTGTCTCAAAATCATCGAGAACTTTGTGCATCTCATTTTCCAGGAGGGATTCTGGGTTGTGCTTATAGCATTTGTTCCTATGGTCAAATTTAAACTTCTTGCACAATTCCCAGTGGATTATCTTCCCCACCCAGACGTGTCCTCTCCTACATTCTCTTTAAAGTGCTGCATTCGATTATTATGTGATTGATCTTTTCATCTCCATCGCCACATTATCTACATCTGCTATTTTGTTGCGTCTTACCAATTCTTGCTTTGATATAGTTAGTCCTTATGGCGTTGTTTTGTGCTGCAATCAGAAGAGATTCAGTTTTATTATTATTATTATTATTATTATTATTATTATTATTATTATTAAAATATTCTGAACTTTCATCTAAAAAGAATATTTACCGCAAAACAAAATCATTGAATTTGATTCTAATTGAATGTCCGTCTCTTCGGAGTTGAGCAATTTCCAAGCATCCATTGTAAACAAGTTGCCGTTGAACCAAAGAATTGTTCAGTTCACCTGGTTGTTGCAAAAGGTTAGGTTTAATACATCTATAGATAAAAATGAAAATATTTGTTTGAATGAGACCAGTAGAGATAAACATTGAGTTAGCTTAACTGATTGATAATTGGAAGATTTCAGATTTTGAATGCATAAAAAAATACAAAAAAAAGAAAGCATACAGACTTAACTATTGCCAGAGCGAATGAATTTCACCACCAATTCTCAGTTAATATGTAATACGTGCGCAACAGTGACGGCTTTGTTCTGCACACACACACACACACACACACACACACACACACACACACACACACACACAATAATGATACATTGTGAAAAAATATCTGAAAAGATATCGACAAAAATCCAACTGGGTTGGAATTTATTAAAAGAATTTACCATTTTTAAATACTGAAGTTAAATTTGATTTTTTTTTTCGTAACAATTTCGTAACAAGTGTAAAAGAAACTTATTTTCATTCATGTTCGCATTTCGCTGCATTTGTCGACAAAAAATCTCTTAACATCTTTTTTACAACTGTTTCATGATCTTAATACTTATAAATAATTTTACGATCAATAACAATAATAACAATGATAACAATAATAAATAATCATTAACAATTATAAAATTATAAAATGATGAATTTAATATTTCAATAATTCAAATTTTACAATTCAACTTTAGGGAATGTCGAACAATAGAAATACCTCGATATAAAATAAAACGAAACGAAATGGTGAACGAGACTGACAAATATACCATATAAACCTCACTTACCTGACAAACATTGGCTGAGCTTGTGAAAGTTTGGTCATCAGATCAGCCAGGGATCTCTTCGAAAAAGAAAAAAAAAGTTTTAGATGCAATTAGAGGTACTTTTAAGAACTTTTTCAACATTTGATAAATAAATTTAATCAAATGCAATATTTCCAGGTATTAAAGACACTTTTCTTCCTTGAAGATTTACTTCGTATTTTCGAACCTAAATAAAGCGGCCATTAGTTGCACTTAGTTATAGAAGAAATATTTTGATACTAGACGACACTAATTTAAGCTGGTGTGTATGATTTCTGAACGAGATGTATAAAATACGTTTAGTATAATCAATAAATTAATGATAATTAATCACACTAATACACTGAACTTTTATCAGTATCAGTTGGATAGAGTAAAACAATCAAGTTATTATACTAGTACTAATACTAATACTAATAGTAATATAACATCACTTTCTCCAAATTGTCAGTATGTTTCGAATTTCCAGTTCATCACAAAGTTTTTCCACTCTAGTTTGGTTTATTTATTTATTTATTTTTTGCCTAATGGCTTATCAACCTTCAAGGGTTATTTAATACCAAAGACAGCATTGTCGAAAAACGATAGTATTACTATTTAACACACAGTTGAGGGGATCAGGGGGTTCATACCTTTTCTAAGAGCATTCGTTCGAAAATGACTGAAGTCAGTCCAGCACGTGAGCCACTTTAGAGGTTTGACATTTATTTAATGAATATACCCTCTGCACCTGCCTATGACAATTGTCTACATCGTTGGAACGTAATTTTAAAGTCGACAACACCTTTTAACAGTTTTAAAATCTATCTTTTATTCAGTTGTCATTACAGCAGAGCTATGTGTGACTCTTGTCACAGAAACAAGCTGACTGTTCGAATAGTGAAGCGGCCATAACTTGATGATGCAAAGGTTGATCTGAAAAGGTCCTTCCCTTAACGATGGGATATTGCAGGACAAACTGAGCAACATGTAAACTTCTACTGTTATTGTGGACAGAACACCTGATTATATAAAGGCTTGAAGTTATAAACAAGGAAAATGTAAGCATAAAAATAGAAACCCTTACCTTGAAATGTTTCGTTGTCATAGCCTGCGCTTTGCTATAGGTGCTTACCGCAGTTTCACTTGAAGTACTGAAAAATTCAATTAATAAAATTTTCCTTCATTCTTTTCTTTTTTTCTTTTTATCATGTATTGATCCTTTTTCCCTCAATTTCTTTTTCACGCTTTCTTTCTTTCTTTTTTTATCATAGTCTTTTACATTTACAATAAAGAATTTCTCTAATTAATACAATTACATGTAGATAGTTGGCTGGCTGGCTGGTTGGTTGGTTGGTTGGTGTTTTATGGCATATAAAACCTTGGAGGTTATTCAATTCCAAACCCTGTATATGATTTGTAGGTAACTTTTTTAAAACGAGTTTTAGAGCTCATTTGTTTGCGCACAGTTAAATGGTTTCAAGTATTGCTATCAAACACAAATAATTCTATTTGATATTAATCATTTGTACCCAGTTAAATAGTTTCAAGTATTTGATATTAGTAAATCTATTTATCAAGTATTCCTATGTAATATAAATAATTTGCACACACCCGTATGATTTCAAATAACTAATAACAATAATCCTTGGAAAACGATTGAAGATTTCTATTTGATCCTTAGATAAGACCCTAACACGTACTACTGATCCCGGTCAGAGTGGACCTGGGAGTAATGGCAGTGAAGAAGTACTTCACATACCTCAAAGCTTCAGGACTGGAGCCTCACCATCAGATGTAGTTTAGTGACATTTCCAGGACACTTTTTAGTGTATGTGGGTGGATGGTTTTATCTCTCTGCAGGGGGTGCAGTCGGCATTTTCTACAGCTCCAGTCGACAAAGCGAAATGCATATAGAGTAAAGCAAATTAATATAACAACATAGAAATAAAATATGGGACATTCCTTGAGAGAATCACCACCGAAGTCTGTGGGGAACTTTAAATCACACACTCCATATCTTAAGATCTGCACGATTTCGCCCTCCTGCAGATAATCATGGAAACGTATGCCAAACTCTCAAAACAATTGAAAGTGACGATGAGGTTCTTCCTAAAGATATTGTTTGACTTACTGACTTTGAAATTCTTAAATGGTTGCCAATCCAGCGAGAATCTGGCATAATTTACATAGTTGAGGCTAAGGTACGTCGCCGCGGGTGGTGTAATGGTGAGTAAGCGAGACTAACAAACCTTCACGAGTGAGTTTGAGTCTCATTGAATGTCCCGTTCATTCGGCCTTGTATCACATCTAAGCAAAAAGCTTTGTAAATTGCTTGGGTAAAAACGTTATCCTATACCAATAAATTTATTTTTTAACATGTTTATCTATCAACCGTGTATGTAACATTTTCAGTTATAAATAAACTTGTGTTGTCAGCTTTTGTGAGACTTGACGCTATAAGAAATTCAAAGAGAGTGGGAGGAGAGAAAGCGAATCATTTTAAATATCGCAGAGTGGGAGGAAAAGAAACTGCGATAGGAAAGAGAATAAGGAAGAAAGAAGAGAGTGGAAGAAAAAAATAATATTTTAGTTGGTTTGTTCGTTAGTTCGTTTTACATGTCAACATCAACTATTTTATGCCGAAGTCAGTTTAACAATTATAGTGTTGGGGACAATAAACAATTATCTTTATTAGAGAATGAGCATGTTTGCTGGGGTCTCGTGGTGTATCACTTTCTCACTCAAATGAATCCACCTCTATCTGGTCAAATCTCTGATAAAACCTAATATTTTTGAGAGCACCTAGCTTCCACCATCTACCCAGACAGTCACAGTTAAAACCACAAACCCCTGACACTATCACTTAAACCCATATCTATTTCCCTCCTATTCTTATCTTATCTGTCTCTTGACTTTAGACCCTTTCCCAACTTTTATACCTTTATTTCCTCCTTTATCTTATCTATTTTCTCAATTACTAAAATGTAGAAAAACTATATATATATATATATATATTGTGTTTATGCTCGGAGGGAAACTCGCCGGAAAAATGTAAGGGTGCGAGAGTCTCGTGACGCATGCACAACGAGCCTTCTCGGGGTGCAGTTTTCTTCCTTTTTTGGCTCGAGACGTGAAGAGGAGAAGACGGAGAGACAGCGAGGAAGGATTCGTGGTAACCCCGGGATGTAGTAGCTGCCGAATTGAAAACAAAATTTTTCTCCTGCTGAACTAGTTTAAACGTGAGTAGTGGTTCACCTTATATCTTTCTTGTTTTGGCATTCAATTTTATAGAGTAGCAGCTGTGTGTCTTGTTATTCTTACGGTGAAAGAAGCGTGCGAAGGTCCCACCCAAGTTTCGAGGTCTGAAGGAAGAACTGAAATTACTTGCTGTATTGTTGCCTACCTTCGTTTTATTAAATTCGCTACACTTCTGTAAATAAGCAATAAAAATGAAATATATATATAATATAGGGCCATTGGTCAAATGAGTAGAGTGTTCGTCAATGATCCCGCAGACCGGGGTTCAATCCCGGGTCGAGTCATACTCAAAGACTCTCCGTCTTCTCCTCTTCACGTCTCGAGCCAAAAAAGGAAGAAAACTGCGCTCGTTGTGCATGAGGAAATAAAGAGAAGGAAAGAAAGATTGACAGCAAGTTTGCCTTCCGCCTTTTTCTACTCAAGAGATGTTGAAACGAAAGTTATACAATGCAACCATGAAGAAAGCCAGGACACTAACTGATGAGATGACGAAAAATATTGTTTATAATAAAGTAAATAATGAGTAAAACATTTTCATTAGTTTCATTTATTTTTGGCCTCACGGTTAGAGTGTTCGTCAAAGGCCCGGGAGACAGGTGTTCAATTCCAGGTCAAGTCATACTAGAGACTCAAAAAATGGTACTTGATGGCTCCTTGCTTAACACTCAGCTCTTTAAAATATGGATCAAGAGTGAAGTGGAGCAATCCAAGGAAAGGAGTAGCGCCTTTCCATATACCTCGGTGTAGTAGCAATTAAAAAGGGAGCCTTCGGGTCCCCCTTGACTACGGTCACCAACTTTACTTACTTTTATATATATGTAGTCTTGATTTCGGTTTTGTTTAATTTCTTCCTTGGGTTATTCATTTTGCCATAGGGTATATTTGTAGAAGACCAGCTTTAGTAGTACGTAATCTATTGCTTGGAAGATGAGGTAGTTTATACCCTTTCCTAAAGGTATTATTCCTAAAGTGAACGTAATATCGCGAATATATATGCTGATAAGTGTTACATATATCATTTATATATGTAACTCATCATCATCATCATCATCATCCGGTCACCAGACAGTACGGAGTTCCTTGACTCTCTCTCTCTCTCTCTCTCATCATTTATCCCGATCATCAATCGCTCCTGGCTGGTCTTCAAGGTTGCATTCTGCGTCTTCACAAAGCTGATTATAAGTCTTTGCTGTTCAGCCAATACTGGAACAGCCATGTGCAGAACTGTGTGACGTCGCTAATAAGTTCGTCCTTGCTTTTCCAGTAGTGCCCCGCATGTCTTGTTCGTCTTACTTGGATGGTTTGTAAGATGGGAGGCTGGTGGCTATACCACAGCTGTTTTTTTTTGTGTTGATTCTTGGATTTATTCAAGACAACACGCAGCATTTTTGTGTAGTCCCCATCTAGCTTCTTTTCTATGTGTTTTGTTAGCGTCCATGGGGTGCATCCATACAGTAGTATGGCTACAGCTACAGCTTGGAAGAAATCCCATTTTATTTTATCGAATTGATCAGATTTCCATTTGATCAATAACCTATTAATAGTATTCCACACCTTCGGTTGGTATAAGTTAACATCACTTTCAGCAGATGAGAAATTGCTACCAAGGTATATGAATTTAAAGGCTTGCCACTTAGAGTAGAAATGTCTCCTTTAGAATACCATTCCACCACTACATTATAAATAAAAGACTTAGAACATGAGATTTATTTTTAATCCTTGGCGGTTGTTTCTGATATAATCTTGGAATTTTCACAGATTCAGCTCATCATTTATCATGACAATGAAACACGCTGATTTCGAAATTTTCATTCTGTTATTTATTTGTTTGAATGTAAATAATTCATAAAATGTATTTCGATAAAGAAGATTCATCGAATAATTAAGGGGGAGTCCCCGTGGCTAATGTGCTAGATTGTGACATCGTAGTAAGCGAGTTCGATCTCCAGTCACGCTATTTACTTTCAGACCCTTCGGAAAGATATGAACCTCCTTTATCCACCCCACTGCTATGGGTTAAATAGTATCATTGGTGTTCTTTTACAAGGATGACTTTGGAATTAAATAACCCATGAAGGTTGATATGCTATTAAACAACCAAACTAAACCAAATAATCAAAATATAATACCTAACTGTAACATGTTCATACTTTTTTTTTATGAACAGCAAAACTCTATTCTTACGCTAAAGACTCATTTCATGTACACTAGGACATTTTAATATTCAGCTCAGTTGGTGGGGGGCTGTAGAATACACCTACTGTATGTCTGCAGAGAGATAAGACCCTTCCCAACGAGTGTCCAGGATATGACATTAAGCAATATGATAGTGAGGCTCTAGGAATACTGAGGCTTTGGGATTGCGGAGTACCCCTTCATTGCCATCGCTCCTACGTCCACTCTGGCTTGGAGTGGTAGCACTTGATAGGGTTCTACCTATGGGTCAAATAGAACTGTTTGGCATTTAAACTGTGTGCAAAAAAAAATGACATATCCTGAATTAAATTTTTAAAAATATAACTATTTGATCATTTAACTGTGTAAACAAATGACTGATGCTTAATTGAATTGTTAGTGATACATAGCAATACTTGAAATCATTTAACTTTTTTGAGATGCATACAAATCATATATATGTCATATATATGTATAAATCGGATTTGGCTTTAAATAACCTACTATGGTTGATATGCCATAAAAACAAACCAAACCAAACCAAACATCAAGTATTTCATGTCATTTTTGTATCCATTTTGTTAAATTTGTTAAGACAATAAAATGTTCTTAATAATTCATTGTAAATTGTCCTTTCATTATAATGCTCGAAGAAATAATTAATTGCCCTTTCATTATTATGCACGAAGAAATGTTTAATTGTCCTTTCATTATCATGAACGAAGAAAAGTTTAATTGCCCTTTCATTATTATGCACGAAGAAATGTTTAATTGTCCTTTCATTATTATGCACAAAGAAATGTTTAATTGTCCTTTCATTATTATGCACGAAGAAATGTTCAATTGCCCTTTCATTATTATGCACGAAGAAATGTTTAATTGTCCTTTCATTATTATGCACAAAGAAATGTTTAATTGTCCTTTCATTATTATGCACGAAGAAATGTTTAATTGTCCTTTCATTATTATGCACGAAGAAATGTTTAATTGTCCTTTCATTATTATGAACGAAGAAATGTTTAATTGCCCTTTCATTATTATGCAAGAAGAAATGTTTAATTGTCCTTTCATTATTATGAACGAAGAAATGTTTAATTGCCCTTTCATTATTATGAACGAAGAAATGTTCAATTGCCCTTTCATTATTATGCACGAAGAAATGTTTAATTGTCCTTTCATTATTATGAACGAAGAAATGTTTAATTGTCCTTTCATTATTATGCACAAAGAAATGTTTAATTGTCCTTTCATTATTATGCACGAAGAAATGTTTAATTGTCCTTTCATTATTATGCACAAAGAAATGTTTAATTGTCCTTTCATTATTATGCACAAAAAAATGTTTAATTGTCCTTTCATTATTATGCACAAAAAAATGTTTAATTGCCCTTTCATTATTATGCACAAAGAAATGTTTAATTGCCTTTTCATTATTATGCACAAAGAAATGTTTAATTGTCCTTTCATTATTATGCACAAAGAAATGTTTAATTGCCCTTTCATTATTATGCAAAAAGAAATGTTTAATTGCCTTTTCATTATTATGCAAAAAGAAATGTTTAATTTCCCTTTCACTATTAAGAACGAAGAAATGTTTAATTGTCCTTTCATTATTATGAACGAAGAAATGTTTAATTGCCCTTTCATTATTATGCACGAAGAAATGTTTAATTGCCCTTTCATTATTATGCACAAAGAAATGTTTAATTGCCCTTTCATTATTATGCACAAAGAAATGTTTAATTGCCCTTTCATTATTATGCACAAAGAAATGTTTAATTGTCCTTTCATTATTATGCACGAAGAAATGTTTAATTGTCCTTTCATTATTATGAACGAAGAAATGTTTAATTGACCTTTCATTATTATGCACGAAGAAATGTTTAATTGCCCTTTCATTATTATGCACGAAGAAATGTTTAATTGTCCTTTCATTATTATGAACGAAGAAATGTTTAATTGTCCTTTCATTATTATGCACAAAGAAATGTTTAAATGTCTTTTCATTATTATGAACGAAGAAATGTTTAATTGTCCTTTCATTATTATGCACGAAGAAATGTTTAATTGTCCTTTCATTAATATGCACAAAGAAATGTTTAATTGTCCTTTCATTATTATGAACGAAGAAATGTTTAATTGTCCTTTCATTATTATGCACGAAGAAATGTTCAATTGCCCTTTCATTATTATGCACGAAGAAATGTTTAATTGTCCTTTCATTATTATGAACGAAGAAATGTTTAATTGCCCTTTCATTATTATGAGCGAAGAAATGTTTAATTGTCCTTTCATTATTATGCACGAAGAAATGTTTAATTGTCCTTTCATTATTATGCACAAAGAAATGTTTAATTGTCCTTTCATTATTATGCACAAAGAAATGTTTAATTGTCCATTCATTATTATGAACGAAGAAATGTTTAATTGCCCTTTCATTATTATGCACGAAGAAATGTTTAATTGCCCTTTCATTATTATGCACAAAGAAATGTTTAATTGCCCTTTCATTATTATGCAAAAAGAAATGTTTAATTGCCCTTTCATTATTATGCACAAAGAAATGTTTAATTGTCCTTTCATTATTATGAACGAAGAAATGTTTAATTGCCCTTTCATTATTATGCACAAGGAAATGTTGAATTGCCCTTTCATTATTATGCAAAAAGAAATGTTTAATTGCCCTTTCATTATTATGCACAAAGAAATGTTTAATTGTCCTTTCATTATTATGCACGAAGAAATGTTTAATTGCCCTTTCATTATTATGCACGAAGAAATGTTTAATTGTCCTTTCATTATTATGCACGAAGAAATGTTTAATTGTCCTTTCATTATTATGAACGAAGAAATGTTTAATTGCCCTTTCATTATAATGCTCGAAGAAATAATTAATTGCCCTTTCATTTATATGAACGAAGAAATGTTTAATTGTCCTTTCATTATTATGCACGAAGAAATGTTTAATTGCCCTTTCATTATTATGAACGAAGAAATGTTTAATTGACCTTTCATTATTATGAACGAAGAAATGTTTAATTGCCCTTTCATTATTATGCACAAAGAAATGTTTAATTGTCCTTTCATTATTATGCACAAAGAAATGTTTAATTGCCCTTTCATTATTATGCACAAAGAAATGTTTAATTGTCCTTTCATTATTATGCACGAAGAAATGTTTAATTGTCCTTTCATTATTATGCACAAAGAAATGTTTAATTGCCCTTTCATTATTATGCACAAAGAAATGTTTAATTGTCCTTTCATTATTATGCACAAAGAAATGTTTAATTGTCCTTTCATTATTATGCACGAAGAAATGTTTAATTGTCCTTTCATTATTATGCACAAAGAAATGTTTAATTGCCCTTTCCTTATAATGCACGAAGAAATGTTTAATTGTCTTTTCATTATTATGAACGAAGAAATGTTTAATTGTCCTTTTATTATTATGCACGAAGAAATGTTTAATTGTCCTTTCATTATTATGCACAAAGAAATGTTTAATTGTCCTTTCATTATTATGCACAAAGAAATGTTTAATTATCCTTTCATTATTATGCACAAAGAAATGTTTAATTATCCTTTCATTATTATGCACAAAGAAATGTTTAATTGTCCTTTCATTATTATGCACAAAGAAATGTTTAATTGTCCTTTCATTATTATGAACGAAGAAATGTTTAATTATCCTTTCATTATTATGCACAAAGAAATGTTTAATTGTCCTTTCATTATTATGCACAAAGAAATGTTTAATTGTCCTTTCATTATTATGCACAAAGAAATGTTTAATTATCCTTTCATTATTATGGACAAAGAAATGTTTAATTGTCCTTTCATTATTATGCAGGAAGAAATGTTTAATTGTCCTTTCATTATTATGAACGAAGAAATGTTTAATTGCCCTTTCATTATTATGAACGAAGAAATGTTTAATTGTCCTTTCATTATTATGCACAAAGAAATGTTTAATTGTCCTTTCATTATTATGCACAAAGAAATGTTTAATTGCCCTTTCATTATTATGCACAAAGAAATGTTTAATTGTCCTTTCTTTATTATGCACGAAGAAATGTTTAATTGTCCTTTCATTATTATGCACAAAGAAATGTTTAATTGCCCTTTCATTATTATGAACAAAGAAATGTTTAATTGTCCTTTCATTATTATGAACGAAGAAATGTTTAATTGTCCTTTCATTATTATGAACGAAGAAATGTTTAATTGCCCTTTCATTATTATGAACGAAGAAATATTTAATTGTCCTTTCATTATTATGCACAAAGAAATGTTTAATTGTCCTTTCATTATTATGCACGAAGAAATGTTTAATTGTCCTTTCATTATTATGCACAAAGAAATGTTTAATTGTCCTTTCATTATTATGCACAAAGAAATGTTTAATTATCCTTTCATTATTATGCACAAAGAAATGTTTAATTGTCCTTTCATTATTATGAACGAAGAAATGTTTAATTGTCCTTTCATTATTATGAACGAAGAAATGTTTAATTGCCCTTTCATTATTATGAACGAAGAAATGTTTAATTGTCCTTTCATTATTATGCACGAAGAAATGTTTAATTGTCCTTTCATTATTATGAACGAAGAAATGTTTAATTGTCCTTTCATTATTATGCACGAAGAAATGTTTAATTGTCCTTTCATTATTATGAACGAAGAAATGTTTAATTGTCCTTTCATTATTATGAACGAAGAAATGTTTAATTGCCCTTTCATTATTATGCACGAAGAAATGTTTAATTGTCCTTTCATTATTATGCACGAAGAAATGTTTAATTGTCCTTTCATTATTATGAACGAAGAAATGTTTAATTGCCCTTTCATTATTATGAACAAAGAAATATTTAATTGTCCTTTCATTATTATGCACAAAGAAATGTTTAATTGCCCTTTCATTAATATGCACAAAGAAATGTTTAATTGCCCTTTCATTATTATGCACGAAGAAATGTTTAAATGTCCTTTCATTATTATGCACGAAGAAATGTTTAATTATCCTTTCATTATTATGCACGAAGAAAAGTTTAATTGTCCTTTCATTATTATGAACGAAGAAATGTTTAAGTGTCCTTTCATTATTATGCACGAAGAAATGTTTAATTGTCCTTTCATTATTATGCACGAAGAAATGTTTAATTGCCCTTTCATTATTATGCACGAAGAAATGTTTAATTGTGCTTTCAATATTATGCTCGAAGAAATGTTTAATTGTCCTTTCATTATTATGCACGAAGAAATGTTTAATTGTCCTTTTATTATTATGCACGAAGAAATGTTTAATTGTCCTTTCATTATTTTGCACGAAGAAATGTTTAATTGCCCTTTCATTATTATGCACGACGAAATGTTTAATTGTCCTTTCATTGTTATGAACGAAGAAATGTTTTATTGCCCTTTCATTATTATGCACGAATAAATGTTTGATTGTCCTTTCATTATTATGAACGAAGAAATGTTTAATTGCCCTTTCATTATTATGCACGACGAAATGTTTAATTGTCCTTTCATTATTATGCACAAAGAAATGTTTAATTGTCCTTTCATTATTATGAACGAAGAAATGTTTAATTGCCCTTTCATTATTATGCACGAAGAAATGTTTAATTGCCCTTTAATTATTATGCACGACGAAATGTTTAATTGCCCTTTCATTATTATGCACGAAGAAATGTTTAATTGTCCTTTCATTATTATGCACGAAGAAATGTTTAATTGTCCTTTCATTTTTATGCACAAAGAAATGTTTAATTGCCCTTTCATTATTATGAACGAAGAAATGTTTAATTGCCCTTTCATTATTATGCACAAAGAAATGTTTAATTGCCCTTTCATTATTATGCACAAAGAAATGTTTAATTGTCCTTTCATTATTATGCACGAAGAAAAGTTTAATTGTCCTTTCATTATTATGAACGAAGAAATGTTTAATTGCCCTTTCATTATTATGCACAAAGAAATGTTTAATTGTCCTTTCATTATTATGAACGAAGAAATGTTTAATTGCCCTTTCATTATTATGCACGAAGAAATGTTTAATTGTCCTTTTATTATTATGCACGACGAAATGTTTAATTGTCCTTTTATTATTATGAACGAAGAAATGTTTAATTGCCCTTTCATTATTATGCACGAAGAAATGTTTAATTGTCCTTTTATTATTATGCACGAAGAAATGTTTAATTGTCCTTTCATTATTATGCACAAAGAAATGTTTAATTGTCCTTTCATTATTATGCACAAAGAAATGTTTAATTATCCTTTCATTATTATGCACAAAGAAATGTTTAATTGTCCTTTCATTATTATGAACGAAGAAATGTTTAATTGTCCTTTCATTATTATGAACGAAGAAATGTTTAATTGCCCTTTCATTATTATGAACGAAGAAATGTTTAATTGTCCTTTCATTATTATGCACGAAGAAATGTTTAATTGTCCTTTCATTATTATGAACGAAGAAATGTTTAATTGTCCTTTCATTATTATGCACGAAGAAATGTTTAATTGTCCTTTCATTATTATGAACGAAGAAATGTTTAATTGTCCTTTCATTATTATGAACGAAGAAATGTTTAATTGCCCTTTCATTATTATGCACGAAGAAATGTTTAATTGTCCTTTCATTATTATGCACGAAGAAATGTTTAATTGTCCTTTCATTATTATGAACGAAGAAATGCTTAATTGCCCTTTCATTATTATGAACAAAGAAATATTTAATTGTCCTTTCATTATTATGCACAAAGAAATGTTTAATTGCCCTTTCATTATTATGCACAAAGAAATGTTTAATTGCCCTTTCATTATTATGCACGAAGAAATGTTTAAATGTCCTTTCATTATTATGCACGAAGAAATGTTTAATTATCCTTTCATTATTATGCACGAAGAAATGTTTAATTGTCCTTTCATTATTATGAACGAAGAAATGTTTAATTGCCCTTTCATTATTATGCACGAAGAAATGTTTAAGTGTCCTTTCATTATTATGCACGAAGAAATGTTTAATTGTCCTTTCATTATTATGCACGAAGAAATGTTTAATTGCCCTTTCATTATTATGCACGAAGAAATGTTTAATTGTGCTTTCAATATTATGCTCGAAGAAATGTTTAATTGTCCTTTCATTATTATGCACGAAGAAATGTTTAATTGTCCTTTTATTATTATGCACGAAGAAATGTTTAATTGTCCTTTCATTATTTTGCACGAAGAAATGTTTAATTGCCCTTTCATTATTATGCACGACGAAATGTTTAATTGTCCTTTCATTGTTATGAACGAAGAAATGTTTTATTGCCCTTTCATTATTATGCACGAATAAATGTTTGATTGTCCTTTCATTATTATGAACGAAGAAATGTTTAATTGCCCTTTCATTATTATGCACGACGAAATGTTTAATTGTCCTTTCATTATTATGCACAAAGAAATGTTTAATTGTCCTTTCATTATTATGAACGAAGAAATGTTTAATTGCCCTTTCATTATTATGCACGAAGAAATGTTTAATTGCCCTTTAATTATTATGCACGACGAAATGTTTAATTGCCCTTTCATTATTATGCACGAAGAAATGTTTAATTGTCCTTTCATTATTATGCACGAAGAAATGTTTAATTGTCCTTTCATTTTTATGCACAAAGAAATGTTTAATTGCCCTTTCATTATTATGAACGAAGAAATGTTTAATTGCCCTTTCATTATTATGCACAAAGAAATGTTTAATTGCCCTTTCATTATTATGCACAAAGAAATGTTTAATTGTCCTTTCATTATTATGCACGAAGAAAAGTTTAATTGTCCTTTCATTATTATGAACGAAGAAATGTTTAATTGCCCTTTCATTATTATGCACAAAGAAATGTTTAATTGTCCTTTCATTATTATGAACGAAGAAATGTTTAATTGCCCTTTCATTATTATGCACGAAGAAATGTTTAATTGTCCTTTTATTATTATGCACGACGAAATGTTTAATTGTCCTTTTATTATTATGAACGAAGAAATGTTTAATTGTCCTTTCATTATTATGCACGAAGAAATGTTTAATTGTCCTTTTATTATTATGAGCGAAGAAATGTTTAATTGTCCTATCATTATTATGCAGGAAGAAATGTTTAATTGTCCTTTCATTATTATGAACGAAGAAATGTTTAATTGTCCTTTCATTATTATGCACGAAGAAATGTTTAATTGTCCTTTTATTATTATGCACGACGAAATGTTTAATTGTCCTTTTATTATTATGAACGAAGAAATGTTTAATTGTCCTTTCATTATTATGCACAAAGAAATGTTTAATTGTCCTTCCATTATTATGCACAAAGAAATGTTTAATTATCCTTTCATTATTATTCACAAAGAAATGTTTAATTATCCTTTCATTATTATGCACGAAGAAATGTTTAATTGTCCTTTCATTATTATGCACAAAGAAATGTTTAATTGTCCTTTCATTATTATGAACGAAGAAATGTTTAATTATCCTTTCATTATTATGCACAAAGAAATGTTTAATTGTCCTTTCATTATTATGCACAAAGAAATGTTTAATTGTCCTTTCATTATTATGCACAAAGAAATGTTTAATTATCCTTTCATTATTATGGACAAAGAAATGTTTAATTGTCCTTTCATTATTATGCAGGAAGAAATGTTTAATTGTCCTTTCATTATTATGAACGAAGAAATGTTTAATTGCCCTTTCATTATTATGAACGAAGAAATGTTTAATTATCCTTTCATTATTATGCACAAAGAAATGTTTAATTGTCCTTTCTTTATTATGCACGAAGAAATGTTTAATTGTCCTTTCATTATTATGTACAAAGAAATGTTTAATTGCCCTTTCATTATTATGAACGAAGAAATGTTTAATTGTCCTTTCATTATTATGAACGAAGAAATGTTTAATTGTCCTTTCATTATTATGAACGAAGAAATGTTTAATTGCCCTTTCATTATTATGAACGAAGAAATATTTAATTGTCCTTTCATTATTATGCGCAAAGAAATGTTTAATTGTCCTTTCATTATTATGCACGAAGAAATGTTTAATTGTCCTTTCATTATTATGCACAAAGAAATGTTTAATTGCCCTTTCCTTATAATGCACGAAGAAATGTTTAATTGTCTTTTCATTATTATGAACGAAGAAATGTTTAATTGTCCTTTCATTATTATGCACGAAGAAATGTTTAATTGTCTTTTCATTATTATGAACGAAGAAATGTTTAATTGTCCTTTCATTATTATGCACGAAGAAATGTTTAATTGTCCTTTCATTATTATGCACAAAGAAATGTTTAATTGTCCTTTCATTATTATGCACAAAGAAATGTTTAATTATCCTTTCATTATTATGCACAAAGAAATGTTTAATTGTCCTTTCATTATTATGAACGAAGAAATGTTTAATTGTCCTTTCATTATTATGAACGAAGAAATGTTTAATTGCCCTTTCATTATTATGAACGAAGAAATGTTTAATTGTCCTTTCATTATTATGCACGAAGAAATGTTTAATTGTCCTTTCATTATTATGAACGAAGAAATGTTTAATTGTCCTTTCATTATTATGCACGAAGAAATGTTTAATTGTCCTTTCATTATTATGAACGAAGAAATGTTTTATTGTCCTTTCATTATTATGAACGAAGAAATGTTTAATTGCCCTTTCATTATTATGCACGAAGAAATGTTTAATTGTCCTTTCATTATTATGCACGAAGAAATGTTTAATTGTCCTTTCATTATTATGAACGAAGAAATGTTTAATTGCCCTTTCATTATTATGAACAAAGAAATATTTAATTGTCCTTTCATTATTATGCACAAAGAAATGTTTAATTGCCCTTTCATTATTATGCACAAAGAAATGTTTAATTGCCCTTTCATTATTATGCACGAAGAAATGTTTAAATGTCCTTTCATTATTATGCACGAAGAAATGTTTAATTATCCTTTCATTATTATGCACGAAGAAATGTTTAATTGTCCTTTCATTATTATGAACGAAGAAATGTTTAATTGCCCTTTCATTATTATGCACGAAGAAATGTTTAAGTGTCCTTTCATTATTATGCACGAAGAAATGTTTAATTGTCCTTTCATTATTATGCACGAAGAAATGTTTAATTGCCCTTTCATTATTATGCACGAAGAAATGTTTAATTGTGCTTTCAATATTATGCTCGAAGAAATGTTTAATTGTCCTTTCATTATTATGCACGAAGAAATGTTTAATTGTCCTTTTATTATTATGCACGAAGAAATGTTTAATTGTCCTTTTATTATTATGAGCGAAGAAATGTTTAATTGTCCTATCATTATTATGCAGGAAGAAATGTTTAATTGTCCTTTCATTATTATGAACGAAGAAATGTTTAATTGTCCTTTCATTATTATGCACGAAGAAATGTTTAATTGTCTTTTTATTATTATGCACGACGAAATGTTTAATTGCCCTTTCATTATTATGCACGAAGAAATGTTTAATTGCCCTTTAATTATTATGCACGACGAAATGTTTAATTGTCCTTTCATTATTATGAACGAAGAAATGTTTAATTGTCCTTTCATTATTATGAACGAAGAAATGTTTAATTGCCCTTTCATTATTATGCACGAAGAAATGTTTAATTGCCCTTTAATTATTATGCACGACGAAAGGTTTAATTGTCCTTTCATTATTATGAACGAAGAAATGTTTAATTGCCCTTTCATTATTATGCACAAAGAAATGTTTAATTGCCCTTTCATTATTATGAACGAAGAAATGTTTAATTGCCCTTTCATTATTATGCACGAAGAAATGTTTAATTGTCCTTTCATTATTATGCACGAAGAAATGTTTAATTTTCCTTTCATTATTATGAACGAAGAAATGTTTAATTGTCCTTTCATTATTATGCACAAAGAAATGTTTAATTGCCCTTTCATTATTATGAACGAAGAAATGTTTAATTGTCCTTTCATTATTATGAACGAAGAAATGTTTAATTGCCCTTTCATTAATATGCACGAAGAAATGTTTAATTGTCCTTTCATTATTATGAACGAAGAAATGTTTAATTGTCCTTTCATTATTATGCACAAAGAAATGTTTAATTGTCCATTCATTATTATGAACGAAGAAATGTTTAATTGCCCTTTCATTATTATGCACGAAGAAATGTTTAATTGCCCTTTCATTATTATGCACAAAGATATGTTTAATTGCCCTTTCATTATTATGCAAAAAGAAATGTTTAATTGCCCTTTCATTATTATGCACAAAGAAATGTTTAATTGTCCTTTCATTATTATGAACGAAGAAATGTTTAATTGCCCTTTCATTATTATGCACAAAGAAATGTTGAATTGCCCTTTCATTATTATGCAAAAAGAAATGTTTAATTGCCCTTTCATTATTATGCACAAAGAAATGTTTAATTGTCCTTTCATTATTATGCACGAAGAAATGTTTAATTGCCCTTTCATTATTATGCACGAAGAAATGTTTAATTGTCCTTTCATTATTATGCACGAAGAAATGTTTAATTGTCCTTTCATTATTATGAACGAAGAAATGTTTAATTGCCCTTTCATTATAATGCTTGAAGAAATAATTAATTGCCCTTTCATTAATATGAACGAAGAAATGTTTAATTGTCCTTTCATTATTATGCACGAAGAAATGTTTAATTGCCCTTTCATTATTATGAACAAAGAAATGTTTAATTGTCCTTTCATTATTATGAACGAAGAAATGTTTAATTGCCCTTTCATTATTATGCACAAAGAAATGTTTAATTGTCCTTTCATTATTATGCACAAAGAAATGTTTAATTGCCCTTTCATTATTATGAACGAAGAAATGTTTAATTGCCCTTTCATTATTATGCACAAAGAAATGTTTAATTGTCCTTTCATTTTTATGAACGAAGAAATGTTTAATTGCCCTTTCATTATTATGCACAAAAAATGTTTAATTGTCCTTTCATTATTATGAACGAAGAAATGTTTAATTGTCCTTTCATTATTATGCACGAAGAAATGTTTAATTGTCTTTTCATTATTATGCACAAAGAAATGTTTAATTGCCCTTTTATTATTATGCACAAAGAAATGTTTAATTGTCCTTTCATTATTATGCACAAAGAAATGTTTAATTGTCCTTTCATTATTATGCACGAAGAAATGTTTAATTGTCCTTTCATTATTATGCACAAAAAAATGTTTAATTGTCCTTTCATTATTATGCACAAAGAAATGTTTAATTATCCTTTCATTATTATGCACAAAGAAATGTTTAATTATCCTTTCATTATTATGCACAAAGAAATGTTTAATTGTCCTTTCATTATTATGCACAAAGAAATGTTTAATTGTCCTTTCATTATTATGAACGAAGAAATGTTTAATTATCCTTTCATTATTATGCACAAAGAAATGTTTAATCGTCATTTCATTATTATGCACAAAGAAATGTTTAATTGTCCTTTCATTATTATGCACAAAGAAATGTTTAATTATCCTTTCATTATTATGCACAAAGAAATGTTTAATTGTCCTTTCATTATTATGAACGAAGAAATGTTTAATTGTCCTTTCATTATTATGAACGAAGAAATGTTTAATTGCGCTTTCATTATTATGAACGAAGAAATGTTTAATTGTCCTTTCATTATTATGAACGAAGAAATGTTTAATTGTCCTTTCATTATTATGCACAAAGAAATGTTTAATTGTCCTTTCATTATTATGAACGAAGAAATGTTTAATTGTCCTTTCATTATTATGCACGAAGAAATGTTTAATTGTCCTTTCATTATTATGCACAAAGAAATGTTTAATTGTCCTTTCATTATTATGCACAAAGAAATGTTTAATTGTCCTTTCATTATTATGCACAAAGAAATGTTTAATTATCCTTTCATTATTATGCACAAAGAAATGTTTAATTGTCCTTTCATTATTATGAACGAAGAAATGTTTAATTGTCCTTTTATTATTATGAACGAAGAAATGTTTAATTGCCCTTTCATTATTATGAACGAAGAAATGTTTAATTGTCCTTTCATTATTATGAACGAAGAAATGTTTAATTGTCCTTTCATTATTATGCACAAAGAAATGTTTAATTGTCCTTTCATTATTATGAACGAAGAAATGTTTAATTGTCCTTTCATTATTATGCACGAAGAAATGTTTAATTGTCCTTTCATTATTATGAACGAAGAAATGTTTTATTGTCCTTTCATTATTATGAACGAAGAAATGTTTAATTGCTCTTTCATTATTATGCACGAAGAAATGTTTAATTGTCCTTTCATTATTATGCACGAAGAAATGTTTAATTGTCCTTTCATTATTATGAACGAAGAAATGTTTAATTGCCCTTTCATTATTATGAACAAAGAAATATTTAATTGTCCTTTCATTATTATGCACAAAGAAATGTTTAATTGCCCTATCATTATTATGCACAAAGAAATGTTTAATTGCCCTTTCATTATTATGCATGAAGAAATGTTTAAATATCCTTTCATTATTATGCACGAAGAAATGTTTAATTATCCTTTCATTATTATGCACGAAGAAATGTTTAATTGTCCTTTCATTATCATGAACGAAGAAATGTTTAATTGCCCTTTCATTATTATGCACGAAGAAATGTTTAAGTGTCCTTTCATTATTATGCACGAAGAAATGTTTAATTGTCCTTTCATTATTATGCACGAAGAAATGTTTAATTGCCCTTTCATTATTATGCACGAAGAAATGTTTAATTGTGCTTTTAATATTATGCTCGAAGAAATGTTTAATTGTCCTTTCATTATTATGCACGAAGAAATGTTTAATTGTCCTTTTATTATTATGCACGAAGAAATGTTTAATTCTCCTTTCATTATTTTGCACGAAGAAATGTTTAATTGCCCTTTCATTATTATGCACGACGAAATGTTTAATTGTCCTTTCATTGTTATGAACGAAGAAATGTTTAATTGCCCTTTCATTATTATGCACGAAGAAATGTTTGATTGTCCTTTCATTATTATGAACGAAGAAATGTTTAATTGCCCTTTCATTATTATGCACGACGAAATGTTTAATTGTCCTTTCATTATTATGCACAAAGAAATGTTTAATTGTCCTTTCATTATTATGAACGAAGAAATGTTTAATTGCCCTTTCATTATTATGCACGAAGAAATGTTTAATTGCCCTTTAATTATTATGCACGACGAAATGTTTAATTGTCCTTTCATTATTATGAACGAAGAAATGTTTAATTGTCCTTTCATTATTATGCACGAAGAAATGTTTAATTGTCCTTTCATTATAATGCACGAAGAAATGTTTAATTGTCCTTTCATTATTATGCACAAAGAAATGTTTAATTGCCCTTTCATTAATATGAACGAAGAAATGTTTAATTGCCCTTTCATTATTATGAACGAAGAAATGTTTAATTGTCATTTCATTATTATGCACAAAGAAATGTTTAATTGCCCTTTCATTATTATGAACGAAGAAATGTTTAATTGTCCTTTCATTATTATGAACGAAGAAATGTTTAATTGCCCTTTCATTATTATGCACGAAGAAATGTTTAATTGTCCTTTTATTATTATGCACGACGAAATGTTTAATTGTCCTTTTATTATTATGAACGAAGAAATGTTTAATTGTCCTATCATTATTATGCAGGAAGAAATGTTTAATTGTCCTTTCATTATTATAAACGAAGAAATGTTTAATTGTCCTTTCATTATTATGAACGAAGAAATGTTTAATTGCCCTTTCATTATTATGCACGAAGAAATGTTTGATTGTCCTTTCATTATTATGACCGAAGAAATGTTTAATTGCCCTTTCATTATTATGCACGACGAAATGTTTAACTGTCCTTTCATTATTATGCACAAAGAAATGTTTAATTGTCCTTTCATTATTATGAATGAAGAAATGTTTAATTGCCCTTTCATTATTATGCACGAAGAAATGTTTAATTGCCCTTTAATTATTATGCACGACGAAATGTTTAATTGTCCTTTCATTATTATGAACGAAGAAATGTTTAATTGCCCTTTCATTATTATGCACAAAGAAATGTTTAATTGCCCTTTCATTATTATGAACGAAGAAATGTTTAATTGTCCTTTCATTATTATGAACGAAGAAATGTTTAATTGCCCTTTCATTAATATGCACAAAGAAATGTTTGATTGCCCTTTCATTATTATGAACGAAGAAATGTTTAATTGTCCTTTCATTATTATGAACGAAGAAATGTTTAATTGTCCTTTCATTATTATGCACAAAGAAATGTTTAATTGTCCTTTCATTATTATGAACGAAGAAATGTTTAATTGTCCTTTCATTATTATGAACGAAGAAATGTTTAATTGCCCTTTCATTATTATGCACGAAGAAATGTTTAATTGTCCTTTTATTATTATGAGCGAAGAAATGTTTAATTGTCCTATCATTATTATGCAGGAAGAAATGTTTAATTGTCCTTTCATTATTATGAACGAAGAAATGTTTAATTGTCCTTTCATTATTATGCACGAAGAAATGTTTAATTGTCCTTTTATTATTATGCACGACGAAATGTTTAATTGTCCTTTTATTATTATGAACGAAGAAATGTTTAATTGTCCTTTCATTATTATGCACGAAGAAATGTTTAATTGTCCTTTCATTATTATGAACGAAGAAATGTTTAATTGCCCTTTCATTATTATGCACGAAGAAATGTTTAATTGTCCTTTTATTATTATGAACGAAGAAATGTTTAATTGTCCTATCATTATTATGCAGGAAGAAATGTTTAATTGTCCTTTCATTATTATGAACGAAGAAATGTTTAATTGTCCTTTCATTATTATGAACGAAGAAATGTTTAATTGCCCTTTCATTATTATGCACGAAGAAATGTTTGATTGTCCTTTCATTATTATGAACGAAGAAATGTTTAATTGCCCTTTCATTATTATGCACGACGAAATGTTTAACTGTCCTTTCATTATTATGCACAAAGAAATGTTTAATTGTCCTTTCATTATTATGAACGAAGAAATGTTTAATTGCCCTTTCATTATTATGCACGAAGAAATGTTTAATTGCCCTTTAATTATTATGCACGACGAAATGTTTAATTGTCCTTTCATTATTATGAACGAAGAAATGTTTAATTGCCCTTTCATTATTATGCACGAAGAAATGTTTAATTGTCCTTTCATTATTATGCACGAAGAAATGTTTAATTTTCCTTTCATTATTATGAACGAAGAAATGTTTAATTGTCCTTTCATTATTATGCACAAAGAAATGTTTAATTGCCCTTTCATTATTATGAAAGAAGAAATGTTTAATTGTCCTTTCATTATTATGAACGAAGAAATGTTTAATTGTCCTTTCATTATTATGCACGAAGAAATGTTTAATTGTCCTTTCATTATTATGCACAAAAAAATGTTTAATTGTCCTTTCATTATTATGCACAAAGAAATGTTTAATTATCCTTTCATTATTATGCACAAAGAAATGTTTAATTATCCTTTCATTATTATGCACAAAGAAATGTTTAATTGTCCTTTCATTATTATGCACAAAGAAATGTTTAATTGTCCTTTCATTATTATGAACGAAGAAATGTTTAATTATCCTTTCATTATTATGCACAAAGAAACGTTTAATTGTCCTTTCATTATTATGCACAAAGAAATGTTTAATTGTCCTTTCATTATTATGCACAAAGAAATGTTTAATTATCCTTTCATTATTATGCACAAAGAAATGTTTAATTGTCCTTTCATTATTATGAACGAAGAAATGTTTAATTGTCCTTTCATTATTATGAACGAAGAAATGTTTAATTGCCCTTTCATTATTATGAACGAAGAAATGTTTAATTGTCCTTTCATTATTATGAACGAAGAAATGTTTAATTGTCCTTTCATTATTATGCACAAAGAAATGTTTAATTGTCCTTTCATTATTATGAACGAAGAAATGTTTAATTGTCCTTTCATTATTATGCACGAAGAAATGTTTAATTGTCCTTTCATTATTATGCACAAAGAAATGTTTAATTGTCCTTTCATTATTATGCACAAAGAAATGTTTAATTGTCCTTTCATTATTATGCACAAAGAAATGTTTAATTGTCCTTTCATTATTATGCACAAAGAAATGTTTAATTGTCCTTTTATTATTATGCACAAAGAAATGTTTAATTGTCCTTTCATTATTATGCACAAAGAAATGTTTAATTATCCTTTCATTATTATGCACAAAGAAATGTTTAATTGTCCTTTCATTATTATGAACGAAGAAATGTTTAATTGTCCTTTTATTATTATGAACGAAGAAATGTTTAATTGTCCTTTCATTATTATGAACGAAGAAATGTTTAATTGTCCTTTCATTATTATGAACGAAGAAATGTTTAATTGTCCTTTCATTATTATGCACAAAGAAATGTTTAATTGTCCTTTCATTATTATGAACGAAGAAATGTTTAATTGTCCTTTCATTATTATGCACGAAGAAATGTTTAATTGTCCTTTCATTATTATGCACAAAGAAATGTTTAATTGTCTTTTCATTATTATGCACAAAGAAATGTTTAATTATCCTTTCATTATTATGCACAAAGAAATGTTTAATTGTCCTTTCATTATTATGCACAAAGAAATGTTTAATTGTCCTTTCATTATTATGCACAAAGAAATGTTTAATTGTCCTTTCATTATTATGCACAAAGAAATGTTTAATTATCCTTTCATTATTATGCACAAAGAAATGTTTAATTGTCCTTTCATTATTATGAACGAAGAAATGTTTAATTGTCCTTTTATTATTATGAACGAAGAAATGTTTAATTGTCCTTTCATTATTATGAACGAAGAAATGTTTAATTGTCCTTTCATTATTATGAACGAAGAAATGTTTAATTGTCCTTTCATTATTATGCACAAAGAAATGTTTAATTGTCCTTTCATTATTATGAACGAAGAAATGTTTAATTGTCCTTTCATTATTATGCACGAAGAAATGTTTAATTGTCCTTTCATTATTATGAACGAAGAAATGTTTTATTGTCCTTTCATTATTATGCACGAAGAAATGTTTAATTGCCCTTTCATTATTATGCACGAAGAAATGTTTAATTGTGCTTTCAATATTATGCACGACGAAATGTTTAACTGTCCTTTCATTATTATGCACAAAGAAATGTTTAATTGTCCTTTCATTATTATGAACGAAGAAATGTTTAATTGCCCTTTCATTATTATGCACGAAGAAATGTTTAATTGCCCTTTAATTATTATGCACGACGAAATGTTTAATTGTCCTTTCATTATTATGAACGAAGAAATGTTTAATTGTCCTTTCATTATTATGCACGAAGAAATGTTTAATTGCCCTTTAATTATTATGCACGAAGAAATGTTTAATTGTCCTTTCATTATTATGCACGAAGAAATGTTTAATTGTCCTTTCATTATTATGCACGAAGAAATGTTTAATTTTCCTTTCATTATTATGAACGAAGAAATGTTTAATTGTCCTTTCATTATTATGCACAAAGAAATGTTTAATTGCCCTTTCATTATTATGAACGAAGAAATGTTTAATTGTCCTTTCATTATTATGAACGAAGAAATGTTTAATTGCCCTTTCATTAATATGCACGAAGAAATGTTTAATTGTCCTTTCATTATTATGAACGAAGAAATGTTTAATTGTCCTTTCATTATTATGAACGAAGAAATGTTTAATTGCCCTTTCATTATTATGCACAAAGAAATGTTAAATTGTCCTTTCATTATTATGCACAAAGAAATGTTTAATTGCCCTTTCATTATTATGAACGAAGAAATGTTTAATTGTCCTTTCATTATTATGAACGAAGAAATGTTTAATTGCCCTTTCATTATTATGCACGAAGAAATGTTTAATTGTCCTTTTATTATTATGCACGACGAAATGTTTAATTGTCCTTTTATTATTATGAACGAAGAAATGTTTAATTGTCCTTTCATTATTATGCACGAAGAAATGTTTAATTGTCCTTTTATTATTATGAGCGAAGAAATGTTTTATTGTCCTATCATTATTATGCAGGAAGAAATGTTTAATTGTCCTTTCATTATTATGCACGAAGAAATGTTTAATTGTCCTTTCATTATTATGCACAAAGAAATGTTTAATTGCCCTTTCATTATTATGAACGAAGAAATGTTTAATTGTCCTTTCATTATTATGCACAAAGAAATGTTTAATTGCCCTTTCATTATTATGAACGAAGAAATGTTTAATTGTCCTTTCATTATTATGAACGAAGAAATGTTTAATTGCCCTTTCATTAATATGCACGAAGAAATGTTTAATTGTCCTTTCATTATTATGAACGAAGAAATGTTTAATTGTCCTTTCATTATTATGCACAAAGAAATGTTTAATTGCCCTTTCATTATTATGAACGAAGAAATGTTTAATTGTCCTTTCATTATTATGAACGAAGAAATGTTTAATTGTCCTTTCATTATTATGCACGAAGAAATGTTTAATTGTCTTTTTATTATTATGCACGACGAAATGTTTAATTGTCCTTTCATTATTATGCACGAAGAAATGTTTAATTGTCCTTTCATTATTATGAACGAAGAAATGCTTAATTGTCCTTTCATTATTATGCACGAAGAAATGTTTAATTGTCCTTTTATTATTATGCACGAAGAAATGTTTAATTGTCCTTTCATTATTTTGCACGAAGAAATGTTCAATTGTCCTTTCATTATTATGCACGAAGAAATGTTTAATTGTCCTTTCATTATTATGAACGAAGAAATGTTTAATTGTCCTTTCATTATTATGCACAAAGAAATGTTTAATTGCCCTTTAATTATTATGAACGAAGAAATGTTTAATTGTCCTTTCATTATTATGAACGAAGAAATGTTTAATTGCCCTTTCATTATTATGCACGAAGAAATGTTTAATTGTCCTTTTATTATTATGCACGACGAAATGTTTAATTGTCCTTTTATTATTATGAACGAAGAAATGTTTAATTGTCCTTTCATTATTATGCACGAAGAAATGTTTAATTGTCCTTTTATTATTATGAGCGAAGAAATGTTTAATTGTCCTATCATTATTATGCAGGAAGAAATGTTTAATTGTCCTTTCATTATTATGAACGAAGAAATGTTTAATTGTCCTTTCATTATTATGAACGAAGAAATGTTTAATTGCCCTTTCATTATTATGAACGAAGAAATGTTTAATTGTCTTTTTATTATTATGCACGACGAAATGTTTAATTGTCCTTTCATTATTATGAACGAAGAAATGTTTAATTGTCCTTTCATTATTATGCACGAAGAAATGTTTAATTGTCCTTTCATTATTATGAACGAAGAAATGCTTAATTGTCCTTTCATTATTATGCACGAAGAAATGTTTAATTGTCCTTTTATTATTATGCACGAAGAAATGTTTAATTGTCCTTTCATTATTTTGCACGAAGAAATGTTTTTTTGCCCTTTCATTATTATGCACAAAGAAATGTTTAATTGTCCTTTCATTATTATGAACGAAGAAATGTTTAATTGCCCTTTCATTATTATGCACGAAGAAATGTTTAATTGTCCTTTCATTATTATGCACGAAGAAATGTTTAATTGTCCTTTCATTATTATGCACGAAGAAATGTTTAATTGCCTTTTCATTATTATGCACGAAGAAATGTTTAATTGTCCTTTCATTATTATGCACAAAGAAATGTTTAATTGTCCTTTCATTATTATGCACGAAGAAATGTTTAATTGTCCTTTCATTATTATGCACGAAGAAATGTTTAATTGTCCTTTCATTATTATGCACGAAGAAATGTTTAATTGTTTTTTTATTATTATGCACGACGAAATGTTTAATTGTCCATTCATTATTATGAACGAAGAAATGTTTAATTGTCCTTTCATTATTATGCACGAAGAAATGTTTAATTGTCCTTTCATTATTATGAACGAAGAAATGCTTAATTGTCCTTTCATTATTATGCACGAAGAAATGTTTAATTGTCCTTTTATTATTATGCACGAAGAAATGTTTAATTGTCCTTTCATTATTTTGCACGAAGAAATGTTTAATTGCCCTTTCATTATTATGCACAAAGAAATGTTTAATTGTCCTTTCATTATTATGAACGAAGAAATGTTTAATTGCCCTTTCATTATTATGCACGAAGAAATGTTTAATTGTCCTTTCATTATTATGCACGAAGAAATGTTTAATTGTCCTTTCATTATTATGAACGAAGAAATGTTTAATTGCCCTTTCATTATTATGCACGAAGAAATGTTTAATTGTCCTTTCATTATTATGCACAAAGAAATGTTTAATTGTCCTTTCATTATTATGAACGAAGAAATGTTTAATTGCCCTTTCATTATTATGCACGAAGAAATGTTTAATTGTCCTTTCATTATTATGCACGAAGAAATGTTTAATTGTCTTTTTATTATTATGCACGACGAAATGTTTAATTGTCCTTTCATTATTATGAACGAAGAAATGTTTAATTGTCCTTTCATTATTATGCACGAAGAAATGTTTAATTGTCCTTTCATTATTATGAACGAAGAAATGCTTAATTGTCCTTTCATTATTATGCACGAAGAAATGTTTAATTGTCCTTTTATTATTATGCACGAAGAAATGTTTAATTGTCCTTTCATTATTTTGCACGAAGAAATGTTTAATTGCCCTTTCATTATTATGCACAAAGAAATGTTTAATTGTCCTTTCATTATTATGAACGAAGAAATGTTTAATTGCCCTTTCATTATTATGCACGAAGAAATGTTTAATTGTCCTTTCATTATTATGCACGAAGAAATGTTTAATTGTCCTTTCATTATTATGCACAAAGAAATGTTTAATTGTCCTTTCATTATTATGAACGAAGAAATGTTTAATTGTCCTTTCATTATTATGAACGAAGAAATGTTTAATTGCCCTTTCATTATTATGCACAAAGAAATGTTTAATTGTCCTTTCATTTTTATGAACGAAGAAATGTTTAATTGCCCTTTCATTATTATGCACAAAAAATGTTTAATTGTCCTTTCATTATTATGAACGAAGAAATGTTTAATTGCCCTTTCATTATTATGAACGAAGAAATGTTTAATTGCCCTTTCATTATTATGCACAAAGAAATGTTCAATTGTCCTTTCATTATTATGAACGAAGAAATGTTTAATTGTCCTTTCATTATTATGCACGAAGAAATGTTTAATTGTCCTTTCATTATTATGCACAAAGAAATGTTTAATTGTCCTTTCATTATTATGCACAAAGAAATGTTTAATTGTCCTTTCATTATTATGCACAAAGAAATGTTTAATTGTCCTTTCATTATTATGCACAAAGAAATGTTTAATTGTCCTTTTATTATTATGCACAAAGAAATGTTTAATTGTCCTTTCATTATTATGCACAAAGAAATGTTTAATTATCCTTTCATTATTATGCACAAAGAAATGTTTAATTGTCCTTTCATTATTATGAACGAAGAAATGTTTAATTGTCCTTTTATTATTATGAACGAAGAAATGTTTAATTGTCCTTTCATTATTATGAACGAAGAAATGTTTAATTGTCCTTTCATTATTATGAACGAAGAAATGTTTAATTGTCCTTTCATTATTATGCACAAAGAAATGTTTAATTGTCCTTTCATTATTATGAACGAAGAAATGTTTAATTGTCCTTTCATTATTATGCACGAAGAAATGTTTAATTGTCCTTTCATTATTATGCACAAAGAAATGTTTAATTGTCTTTTCATTATTATGCACAAAGAAATGTTTAATTATCCTTTCATTATTATGCACAAAGAAATGTTTAATTGTCCTTTCATTATTATGCACAAAGAAATGTTTAATTGTCCTTTCATTATTATGCACAAAGAAATGTTTAATTGTCCTTTCATTATTATGCACAAAGAAATGTTTAATTATCCTTTCATTATTATGCACAAAGAAATGTTTAATTGTCCTTTCATTATTATGAACGAAGAAATGTTTAATTGTCCTTTTATTATTATGAACGAAGAAATGTTTAATTGTCCTTTCATTATTATGAACGAAGAAATGTTTAATTGTCCTTTCATTATTATGAACGAAGAAATGTTTAATTGTCCTTTCATTATTATGCACAAAGAAATGTTTAATTGTCCTTTCATTATTATGAACGAAGAAATGTTTAATTGTCCTTTCATTATTATGCACGAAGAAATGTTTAATTGTCCTTTCATTATTATGAACGAAGAAATGTTTTATTGTCCTTTCATTATTATGCACGAAGAAATGTTTAATTGCCCTTTCATTATTATGCACGAAGAAATGTTTAATTGTGCTTTCAATATTATGCACGACGAAATGTTTAACTGTCCTTTCATTATTATGCACAAAGAAATGTTTAATTGTCCTTTCATTATTATGAACGAAGAAATGTTTAATTGCCCTTTCATTATTATGCACGAAGAAATGTTTAATTGCCCTTTAATTATTATGCACGACGAAATGTTTAATTGTCCTTTCATTATTATGAACGAAGAAATGTTTAATTGTCCTTTCATTATTATGCACGAAGAAATGTTTAATTGCCCTTTAATTATTATGCACGAAGAAATGTTTAATTGTCCTTTCATTATTATGCACGAAGAAATGTTTAATTGTCCTTTCATTATTATGCACGAAGAAATGTTTAATTTTCCTTTCATTATTATGAACGAAGAAATGTTTAATTGTCCTTTCATTATTATGCACAAAGAAATGTTTAATTGCCCTTTCATTATTATGAACGAAGAAATGTTTAATTGTCCTTTCATTATTATGAACGAAGAAATGTTTAATTGCCCTTTCATTAATATGCACGAAGAAATGTTTAATTGTCCTTTCATTATTATGAACGAAGAAATGTTTAATTGTCCTTTCATTATTATGAACGAAGAAATGTTTAATTGCCCTTTCATTATTATGCACAAAGAAATGTTAAATTGTCCTTTCATTATTATGCACAAAGAAATGTTTAATTGCCCTTTCATTATTATGAACGAAGAAATGTTTAATTGTCCTTTCATTATTATGAACGAAGAAATGTTTAATTGCCCTTTCATTATTATGCACGAAGAAATGTTTAATTGTCCTTTTATTATTATGCACGACGAAATGTTTAATTGTCCTTTTATTATTATGAACGAAGAAATGTTTAATTGTCCTTTCATTATTATGCACGAAGAAATGTTTAATTGTCCTTTTATTATTATGAGCGAAGAAATGTTTTATTGTCCTATCATTATTATGCAGGAAGAAATGTTTAATTGTCCTTTCATTATTATGCACGAAGAAATGTTTAATTGTCCTTTCATTATTATGCACGAAGAAATGTTTAATTGTCCTTTCATTATTATGAACGAAGAAATGTTTAATTGTCCTTTCATTATTATGCACGAAGAAATGTTTAATTGTCTTTTTATTATTATGCACGACGAAATGTTTAATTGTCCTTTCATTATTATGCACGAAGAAATGTTTAATTGTCCTTTCATTATTATGAACGAAGAAATGCTTAATTGTCCTTTCATTATTATGCACGAAGAAATGTTTAATTGTCCTTTTATTATTATGCACGAAGAAATGTTTAATTGTCCTTTCATTATTTTGCACGAAGAAATGTTCAATTGTCCTTTCATTATTATGCACGAAGAAATGTTTAATTGTCCTTTCATTATTATGAACGAAGAAATGTTTAATTGTCCTTTCATTATTATGCACAAAGAAATGTTTAATTGCCCTTTAATTATTATGAACGAAGAAATGTTTAATTGTCCTTTCATTATTATGAACGAAGAAATGTTTAATTGCCCTTTCATTATTATGCACGAAGAAATGTTTAATTGTCCTTTTATTATTATGCACGACGAAATGTTTAATTGTCCTTTTATTATTATGAACGAAGAAATGTTTAATTGTCCTTTCATTATTATGCACGAAGAAATGTTTAATTGTCCTTTTATTATTATGAGCGAAGAAATGTTTAATTGTCCTATCATTATTATGCAGGAAGAAATGTTTAATTGTCCTTTCATTATTATGAACGAAGAAATGTTTAATTGTCCTTTCATTATTATGAACGAAGAAATGTTTAATTGCCCTTTCATTATTATGAACGAAGAAATGTTTAATTGTCTTTTTATTATTATGCACGACGAAATGTTTAATTGTCCTTTCATTATTATGAACGAAGAAATGTTTAATTGTCCTTTCATTATTATGCACGAAGAAATGTTTAATTGTCCTTTCATTATTATGAACGAAGAAATGCTTAATTGTCCTTTCATTATTATGCACGAAGAAATGTTTAATTGTCCTTTTATTATTATGCACGAAGAAATGTTTAATTGTCCTTTCATTATTTTGCACGAAGAAATGTTTTTTTGCCCTTTCATTATTATGCACAAAGAAATGTTTAATTGTCCTTTCATTATTATGAACGAAGAAATGTTTAATTGCCCTTTCATTATTATGCACGAAGAAATGTTTAATTGTCCTTTCATTATTATGCACGAAGAAATGTTTAATTGTCCTTTCATTATTATGCACGAAGAAATGTTTAATTGCCTTTTCATTATTATGCACGAAGAAATGTTTAATTGTCCTTTCATTATTATGCACAAAGAAATGTTTAATTGTCCTTTCATTATTATGCACGAAGAAATGTTTAATTGTCCTTTCATTATTATGCACGAAGAAATGTTTAATTGTCCTTTCATTATTATGCACGAAGAAATGTTTAATTGTTTTTTTATTATTATGCACGACGAAATGTTTAATTGTCCATTCATTATTATGAACGAAGAAATGTTTAATTGTCCTTTCATTATTATGCACGAAGAAATGTTTAATTGTCCTTTCATTATTATGAACGAAGAAATGCTTAATTGTCCTTTCATTATTATGCACGAAGAAATGTTTAATTGTCCTTTTATTATTATGCACGAAGAAATGTTTAATTGTCCTTTCATTATTTTGCACGAAGAAATGTTTAATTGCCCTTTCATTATTATGCACAAAGAAATGTTTAATTGTCCTTTCATTATTATGAACGAAGAAATGTTTAATTGCCCTTTCATTATTATGCACGAAGAAATGTTTAATTGTCCTTTCATTATTATGCACGAAGAAATGTTTAATTGTCCTTTCATTATTATGAACGAAGAAATGTTTAATTGCCCTTTCATTATTATGCACGAAGAAATGTTTAATTGTCCTTTCATTATTATGCACAAAGAAATGTTTAATTGTCCTTTCATTATTATGAACGAAGAAATGTTTAATTGCCCTTTCATTATTATGCACGAAGAAATGTTTAATTGTCCTTTCATTATTATGCACGAAGAAATGTTTAATTGTCTTTTTATTATTATGCACGACGAAATGTTTAATTGTCCTTTCATTATTATGAACGAAGAAATGTTTAATTGTCCTTTCATTATTATGCACGAAGAAATGTTTAATTGTCCTTTCATTATTATGAACGAAGAAATGCTTAATTGTCCTTTCATTATTATGCACGAAGAAATGTTTAATTGTCCTTTTATTATTATGCACGAAGAAATGTTTAATTGTCCTTTCATTATTTTGCACGAAGAAATGTTTAATTGCCCTTTCATTATTATGCACAAAGAAATGTTTAATTGTCCTTTCATTATTATGAACGAAGAAATGTTTAATTGCCCTTTCATTATTATGCACGAAGAAATGTTTAATTGTCCTTTCATTATTATGCACGAAGAAATGTTTAATTGTCCTTTCATTATTATGCACAAAGAAATGTTTAATTGTCCTTTCATTATTATGAACGAAGAAATGTTTAATTGTCCTTTCATTATTATGAACGAAGAAATGTTTAATTGCCCTTTCATTATTATGCACAAAGAAATGTTTAATTGTCCTTTCATTTTTATGAACGAAGAAATGTTTAATTGCCCTTTCATTATTATGCACAAAAAATGTTTAATTGTCCTTTCATTATTATGAACGAAGAAATGTTTAATTGCCCTTTCATTATTATGAACGAAGAAATGTTTAATTGCCCTTTCATTATTATGCACAAAGAAATGTTCAATTGTCCTTTCATTATTATGAACGAAGAAATGTTTAATTGTCCTTTCATTATTATGCACGAAGAAATGTTTAATTGTCCTTTCATTATTATGCACAAAGAAATGTTTAATTGTCCTTTCATTATTATGCACAAAGAAATGTTTAATTGTCCTTTCATTATTATGCACAAAGAAATGTTTAATTGTCCTTTCATTATTATGCACAAAGAAATGTTTAATTGTCCTTTTATTATTATGCACAAAGAAATGTTTAATTGTCCTTTCATTATTATGCACAAAGAAATGTTTAATTATCCTTTCATTATTATGCACAAAGAAATGTTTAATTGTCCTTTCATTATTATGAACGAAGAAATGTTTAATTGTCCTTTTATTATTATGAACGAAGAAATGTTTAATTGTCCTTTCATTATTATGAACGAAGAAATGTTTAATTGTCCTTTCATTATTATGAACGAAGAAATGTTTAATTGTCCTTTCATTATTATGCACAAAGAAATGTTTAATTGTCCTTTCATTATTATGAACGAAGAAATGTTTAATTGTCCTTTCATTATTATGCACGAAGAAATGTTTAATTGTCCTTTCATTATTATGCACAAAGAAATGTTTAATTGTCTTTTCATTATTATGCACAAAGAAATGTTTAATTATCCTTTCATTATTATGCACAAAGAAATGTTTAATTGTCCTTTCATTATTATGCACAAAGAAATGTTTAATTGTCCTTTCATTATTATGCACAAAGAAATGTTTAATTGTCCTTTCATTATTATGCACAAAGAAATGTTTAATTATCCTTTCATTATTATGCACAAAGAAATGTTTAATTGTCCTTTCATTATTATGAACGAAGAAATGTTTAATTGTCCTTTTATTATTATGAACGAAGAAATGTTTAATTGTCCTTTCATTATTATGAACGAAGAAATGTTTAATTGTCCTTTCATTATTATGAACGAAGAAATGTTTAATTGTCCTTTCATTATTATGCACAAAGAAATGTTTAATTGTCCTTTCATTATTATGAACGAAGAAATGTTTAATTGTCCTTTCATTATTATGCACGAAGAAATGTTTAATTGTCCTTTCATTATTATGAACGAAGAAATGTTTTATTGTCCTTTCATTATTATGCACGAAGAAATGTTTAATTGCCCTTTCATTATTATGCACGAAGAAATGTTTAATTGTGCTTTCAATATTATGCACGACGAAATGTTTAACTGTCCTTTCATTATTATGCACAAAGAAATGTTTAATTGTCCTTTCATTATTATGAACGAAGAAATGTTTAATTGCCCTTTCATTATTATGAACGAAGAAATGTTTAATTGCCCTTTAATTATTATGCACGACGAAATGTTTAATTGTCCTTTCATTATTATGAACGAAGAAATGTTTAATTGTCCTTTCATTATTATGCACGAAGAAATGTTTAATTGCCCTTTAATTATTATGCACGAAGAAATGTTTAATTGTCCTTTCATTATTATGCACGAAGAAATGTTTAATTGTCCTTTCATTATTATGCACGAAGAAATGTTTAATTTTCCTTTCATTATTATGAACGAAGAAATGTTTAATTGTCCTTTCATTATTATGCACAAAGAAATGTTTAATTGCCCTTTCATTATTATGAACGAAGAAATGTTTAATTGTCCTTTCATTATTATGAACGAAGAAATGTTTAATTGCCCTTTCATTAATATGCACGAAGAAATGTTTAATTGTCCTTTCATTATTATGAACGAAGAAATGTTTAATTGTCCTTTCATTATTATGAACGAAGAAATGTTTAATTGCCCTTTCATTATTATGCACAAAGAAATGTTAAATTGTCCTTTCATTATTATGCACAAAGAAATGTTTAATTGCCCTTTCATTATTATGAACGAAGAAATGTTTAATTGTCCTTTCATTATTATGAACGAAGAAATGTTTAATTGCCCTTTCATTATTATGCACGAAGAAATGTTTAATTGTCCTTTTATTATTATGCACGACGAAATGTTTAATTGTCCTTTTATTATTATGAACGAAGAAATGTTTAATTGTCCTTTCATTATTATGCACGAAGAAATGTTTAATTGTCCTTTTATTATTATGAGCGAAGAAATGTTTTATTGTCCTATCATTATTATGCAGGAAGAAATGTTTAATTGTCCTTTCATTATTATGCACGAAGAAATGTTTAATTGTCCTTTCATTATTATGCACGAAGAAATGTTTAATTGTCCTTTCATTATTATGAACGAAGAAATGTTTAATTGTCCTTTCATTATTATGCACGAAGAAATGTTTAATTGTCTTTTTATTATTATGCACGACGAAATGTTTAATTGTCCTTTCATTATTATGCACGAAGAAATGTTTAATTGTCCTTTCATTATTATGAACGAAGAAATGCTTAATTGTCCTTTCATTATTATGCACGAAGAAATGTTTAATTGTCCTTTTATTATTATGCACGAAGAAATATTTAATTGTCCTTTCATTATTTTGCACGAAGAAATGTTCAATTGTCCTTTCATTATTATGCACGAAGAAATGTTTAATTGTCCTTTCATTATTATGAACGAAGAAATGTTTAATTGTCCTTTCATTATTATGCACAAAGAAATGTTTAATTGCCCTTTAATTATTATGAACGAAGAAATGTTTAATTGTCCTTTCATTATTATGAACGAAGAAATGTTTAATTGCCCTTTCATTATTATGCACGAAGAAATGTTTAATTGTCCTTTTATTATTATGCACGACGAAATGTTTAATTGTCCTTTTATTATTATGAACGAAGAAATGTTTAATTGTCCTTTCATTATTATGCACGAAGAAATGTTTAATTGTCCTTTTATTATTATGAGCGAAGAAATGTTTAATTGTCCTATCATTATTATGCAGGAAGAAATGTTTAATTGTCCTTTCATTATTATGAACGAAGAAATGTTTAATTGTCCTTTCATTATTATGAACGAAGAAATGTTTAATTGCCCTTTCATTATTATGAACGAAGAAATGTTTAATTGTCTTTTTATTATTATGCACGACGAAATGTTTAATTGTCCTTTCATTATTATGAACGAAGAAATGTTTAATTGTCCTTTCATTATTATGCACGAAGAAATGTTTAATTGTCCTTTCATTATTATGAACGAAGAAATGCTTAATTGTCCTTTCATTATTATGCACGAAGAAATGTTTAATTGTCCTTTTATTATTATGCACGAAGAAATGTTTAATTGTCCTTTCATTATTTTGCACGAAGAAATGTTTTTTTGCCCTTTCATTATTATGCACAAAGAAATGTTTAATTGTCCTTTCATTATTATGAACGAAGAAATGTTTAATTGCCCTTTCATTATTATGCACGAAGAAATGTTTAATTGTCCTTTCATTATTATGCACGAAGAAATGTTTAATTGTCCTTTCATTATTATGCACGAAGAAATGTTTAATTGCCTTTTCATTATTATGCACGAAGAAATGTTTAATTGTCCTTTCATTATTATGCACAAAGAAATGTTTAATTGTCCTTTCATTATTATGCACGAAGAAATGTTTAATTGTCCTTTCATTATTATGCACGAAGAAATGTTTAATTGTCCTTTCATTATTATGCACGAAGAAATGTTTAATTGTTTTTTTATTATTATGCACGACGAAATGTTTAATTGTCCATTCATTATTATGAACGAAGAAATGTTTAATTGTCCTTTCATTATTATGCACGAAGAAATGTTTAATTGTCCTTTCATTATTATGAACGAAGAAATGCTTAATTGTCCTTTCATTATTATGCACGAAGAAATGTTTAATTGTCCTTTTATTATTATGCACGAAGAAATGTTTAATTGTCCTTTCATTATTTTGCACGAAGAAATGTTTAATTGCCCTTTCATTATTATGCACAAAGAAATGTTTAATTGTCCTTTCATTATTATGAACGAAGAAATGTTTAATTGCCCTTTCATTATTATGCACGAAGAAATGTTTAATTGTCCTTTCATTATTATGCACGAAGAAATGTTTAATTGTCCTTTCATTATTATGAACGAAGAAATGTTTAATTGCCCTTTCATTATTATGCACGAAGAAATGTTTAATTGTCCTTTCATTATTATGCACAAAGAAATGTTTAATTGTCCTTTCATTATTATGAACGAAGAAATGTTTAATTGCCCTTTCATTATTATGCACGAAGAAATGTTTAATTGTCCTTTCATTATTATGCACGAAGAAATGTTTAATTGTCTTTTTATTATTATGCACGACGAAATGTTTAATTGTCCTTTCATTATTATGAACGAAGAAATGTTTAATTGTCCTTTCATTATTATGCACGAAGAAATGTTTAATTGTCCTTTCATTATTATGAACGAAGAAATGCTTAATTGTCCTTTCATTATTATGCACGAAGAAATGTTTAATTGTCCTTTTATTATTATGCACGAAGAAATGTTTAATTGTCCTTTCATTATTTTGCACGAAGAAATGTTTAATTGCCCTTTCATTATTATGCACAAAGAAATGTTTAATTGTCCTTTCATTATTATGAACGAAGAAATGTTTAATTGCCCTTTCATTATTATGCACGAAGAAATGTTTAATTGTCCTTTCATTATTATGCACGAAGAAATGTTTAATTGTCCTTTCATTATTATGCACAAAGAAATGTTTAATTGTCCTTTCATTATTATGAACGAAGAAATGTTTAATTGTCCTTTCATTATTATGAACGAAGAAATGTTTAATTGCCCTTTCATTATTATGCACAAAGAAATGTTTAATTGTCCTTTCATTTTTATGAACGAAGAAATGTTTAATTGCCCTTTCATTATTATGCACAAAAAATGTTTAATTGTCCTTTCATTATTATGAACGAAGAAATGTTTAATTGCCCTTTCATTATTATGAACGAAGAAATGTTTAATTGCCCTTTCATTATTATGCACAAAGAAATGTTTAATTGTCCTTTCATTATTATGCACGAAGAAATGTTTAATTGTCCTTTCATTATTATGCACGAAGATATGTTCAATTGTCCTTTCATTATTATGCACAAAGAAATGTTTAATTGTCCTTTCATTATTATGCACAAAGAAATGTTTAATTGCCCTTTCATTATTATGCACGAAGAAATGTTCAATTGTCCTTTCATTATTATGCACAAAGAAATGTTTAATTGTCCTTTCATTATTATGCACGAAGAAATGTTCAATTGCCCTTTCATTATTATGCACAAAGAAATGTTTAATTGTCCTTTCATTATTATGCACGAAGAAATGTTTAATTGTCCTTTCATTATTATGAACGAAGAAATGTTTAATTGCCCTTTCATTATTATGAACGTAGAAATAATTAATTGTCCTTTCATTATTATGCACGAAGAAATGTTTAATTGTCCTTTCATTATTATCCACGAAGAAATGTTTAATTGTCCTTTCATTATTATGCAGGAAGAAATGTTTAATTGCCCTTTCATTATTATGAACGAAGAAATGTTTAATTGTCCTTTCATTATTATGCACGAAGAAATGTTTAATTGTCCTTTCATTATTATGAAAGAAGAAATGTTTAATTGTCCTTTCATTATTATGAACGAAGAAATATTTAATTGTCCTTTCATTATTATGCACGAAGAAATGTTTAATTTTCCTTTCATTATTATCCACGAAGAAATGTTTAATTGTCCTTTCATTATTATGCACGAAGAAATGTTTAATTGCCCTTTCATTATTATGAACGAAGAAATGTTTAATTGTCCTTTCATTATTATGCACGAAGAAATGTTTAATTGTCCTTTCATTATTATTAACGAAGAAATGTTTAATTGTCCTTTCATTATTATGCACGAAGAAATGTTTAATTGTCATTTCATTATTATGCACGAAGAAATGTTTAATTGCCCTTTCATTATTATGAACGAAGAAATGTTTAATTGCCCTTTCATTATTATGCACAAAGAAATGTTTAATTGTCCTTTCATTATTATGAACGAAGAAATGTTTAATTGTCCTTTCATTATTATGAACGAAGAAATGTTTAATTGCCCTTTCATTAATATGCACGAAGAAATGTTTAATTGCCCTTTCATTATAATGCACGAAGGAATGTTTAATTGTCCATTCATTATTATGAACGAAGAAATGTTTAATTGCCCTTTCATTATTATGCACAAAGAAATTTTTAATTGTCCTTTCATTATTATGAACGAAGAAATGTTTAATTGCCCTTTCATTATTATGAACGAAGAAATATTTAATTGTCCTTTCATTATTATGCACGAAGAAATGTTTAATTGTCCTTTCATTATTATGCAGAAAGAAATGTTTAATTGCCCTTTCATTATTATGAACGAAGAAATGTTTAATTGTCCTTTCATTATTATGCACGAAGAAATGTTTAATTGTCCTTTCATTATTATGAACGAAGAAATGTTTAATTGTCCTTTCATTATTATGAACGAAGAAATGTTTAATTGTCCTTTCATTATTATGCACGAAGAAATGTTTGATTGCCCTTTCATTCTTATGAACGAAGAAATATTTAATTGTCCTTTCATTATTATGCACGAAGAAATGTTTAATTGTCCTTTCATTATTATCCACGAAGAAATGTTTAATTGTCCTTTCATTATTATGCACGAAGAAATGTTTAATTGCCCTTTCATTATTATGAACGAAGAAATGTTTAATTGTCCTTTCATTATTATGCACGAAGAAATGTTTAATTGTCCTTTCATTATTATGAACGAAGAAATGTTTAATTGTCCTTTCATTATAATGCACGAAGAAATGTTTAATTGTCCTTTCATTATTATGCACGAAGAAATGTTTAATTGCCCTTTCATTATTATGAACGAAGAAATGTTTAATTGCCCTTTCATTATAATGCACGAAGAAATGTTTAATTGCCCTTTCATTAATATGCACGAAGAAATGTTTAATTTCCCTTTCATTATAATGCACGAAGGAATGTTTAATTGACCTTTCATTAAAATGAACGAAGAAATGTTTAATTGCCCTTTCATTATTATGCACGAAGAAATGTTTAATTGTCCTTTCATTATTATGCACGAAGAAATGTTTAATTGCCCTTTCATTATTATGAACGAAGAAATATTTAATTGTCCTTTCATTATTATGCACGAAGAAATGTTTAATTTTCCTTTCATTATTATCCACGAAGAAATGTTTAATTGTCCTTTCATTATTATGCACGAAGAAATGTTTAATTGCCCTTTCATTATTATGAACGAAGAAATGTTTAATTGTCCTTTCATTATTATGCACGAAGAAATGTTTAATTGTCCTTTCATTATTTTGCACGAAGAAATGTTTTTTTGCCCTTTCATTATTATGCACAAAGAAATGTTTAATTGTCCTTTCATTATTATGAACGAAGAAATGTTTAATTGCCCTTTCATTATTATGCACGAAGAAATGTTTAATTGTCCTTTCATTATTATGCACGAAGAAATGTTTAATTGTCCTTTCATTATTATGCACGAAGAAATGTTTAATTGCCTTTTCATTATTATGCACGAAGAAATGTTTAATTGTCCTTTCATTATTATGCACAAAGAAATGTTTAATTGTCCTTTCATTATTATGCACGAAGAAATGTTTAATTGTCCTTTCATTATTATGCACGAAGAAATGTTTAATTGTCCTTTCATTATTATGCACGAAGAAATGTTTAATTGTTTTTTTATTATTATGCACGACGAAATGTTTAATTGTCCATTCATTATTATGAACGAAGAAATGTTTAATTGTCCTTTCATTATTATGCACGAAGAAATGTTTAATTGTCCTTTCATTATTATGAACGAAGAAATGCTTAATTGTCCTTTCATTATTATGCACGAAGAAATGTTTAATTGTCCTTTTATTATTATGCACGAAGAAATGTTTAATTGTCCTTTCATTATTTTGCACGAAGAAATGTTTAATTGCCCTTTCATTATTATGCACAAAGAAATGTTTAATTGTCCTTTCATTATTATGAACGAAGAAATGTTTAATTGCCCTTTCATTATTATGCACGAAGAAATGTTTAATTGTCCTTTCATTATTATGCACGAAGAAATGTTTAATTGTCCTTTCATTATTATGAACGAAGAAATGTTTAATTGCCCTTTCATTATTATGCACGAAGAAATGTTTAATTGTCCTTTCATTATTATGCACAAAGAAATGTTTAATTGTCCTTTCATTATTATGAACGAAGAAATGTTTAATTGCCCTTTCATTATTATGCACGAAGAAATGTTTAATTGTCCTTTCATTATTATGCACGAAGAAATGTTTAATTGTCTTTTTATTATTATGCACGACGAAATGTTTAATTGTCCTTTCATTATTATGAACGAAGAAATGTTTAATTGTCCTTTCATTATTATGCACGAAGAAATGTTTAATTGTCCTTTCATTATTATGAACGAAGAAATGCTTAATTGTCCTTTCATTATTATGCACGAAGAAATGTTTAATTGTCCTTTTATTATTATGCACGAAGAAATGTTTAATTGTCCTTTCATTATTTTGCACGAAGAAATGTTTAATTGCCCTTTCATTATTATGCACAAAGAAATGTTTAATTGTCCTTTCATTATTATGAACGAAGAAATGTTTAATTGCCCTTTCATTATTATGCACGAAGAAATGTTTAATTGTCCTTTCATTATTATGCACGAAGAAATGTTTAATTGTCCTTTCATTATTATGCACAAAGAAATGTTTAATTGTCCTTTCATTATTATGAACGAAGAAATGTTTAATTGTCCTTTCATTATTATGAACGAAGAAATGTTTAATTGCCCTTTCATTATTATGCACAAAGAAATGTTTAATATTCCTTTCATTTTTATGAACGAAGAAATGTTTAATTGCCCTTTCATTATTATGCACAAAAAATGTTTAATTGTCCTTTCATTATTATGAACGAAGAAATGTTTAATTGCCCTTTCATTATTATGAACGAAGAAATGTTTAATTGCCCTTTCATTATTATGCACGAAGAAATGTTCAATTGTCCTTTCATTATTATGCACAAAGAAATGTTTAATTGTCCTTTCATTATTATGCACAAAGAAATGTTTAATTGCCCTTTCATTATTATGCACGAAGAAATGTTCAATTGTCCTTTCATTATTATGCACAAAGAAATGTTTAATTGTCCTTTCATTATTATGCACGAAGAAATGTTCAATTGCCCTTTCATTATTATGCACAAAGAAATGTTTAATTGTCCTTTCATTATTATGCACGAAGAAATGTTTAATTGTCCTTTCATTATTATGAACGAAGAAATGTTTAATTGCCCTTTCATTATTATGAACGTAGAAATAATTAATTGTCCTTTCATTATTATGCACGAAGAAATGTTTAATTGTCCTTTCATTATTATCCACGAAGAAATGTTTAATTGTCCTTTCATTATTATGCAGGAAGAAATGTTTAATTGCCCTTTCATTATTATGAACGAAGAAATGTTTAATTGTCCTTTCATTATTATGCACGAAGAAATGTTTAATTGTCCTTTCATTATTATGAACGAAGAAATGTTTAATTGTCCTTTCATTATTATGAACGAAGAAATATTTAATTGTCCTTTCATTATTATGCACGAAGAAATGTTTAATTTTCCTTTCATTATTATCCACGAAGAAATGTTTAATTGTCCTTTCATTATTATGCACGAAGAAATGTTTAATTGCCCTTTCATTATTATGAACGAAGAAATGTTTAATTGTCCTTTCATTATTATGCACGAAGAAATGTTTAATTGTCCTTTCATTATTATTAACGAAGAAATGTTTAATTGTCCTTTCATTATTATGCACGAAGAAATGTTTAATTGTCATTTCATTATTATGCACGAAGAAATGTTTAATTGCCCTTTCATTATTATGAACGAAGAAATGTTTAATTGCCCTTTCATTATTATGCACAAAGAAATGTTTAATTGTCCTTTCATTATTATGAACGAAGAAATGTTTAATTGTCCTTTCATTATTATGAACGAAGAAATGTTTAATTGCCCTTTCATTAATATGCACGAAGAAATGTTTAATTGCCCTTTCATTATAATGCACGAAGGAATGTTTAATTGTCCATTCATTATTATGAACGAAGAAATGTTTAATTGCCCTTTCATTATTATGCACAAAGAAATTTTTAATTGTCCTTTCATTATTATGAACGAAGAAATGTTTAATTGCCCTTTCATTATTATGAACGAAGAAATATTTAATTGTCCTTTCATTATTATGCACGAAGAAATGTTTAATTGTCCTTTCATTATTATGCAGAAAGAAATGTTTAATTGCCCTTTCATTATTATGAACGAAGAAATGTTTAATTGTCCTTTCATTATTATGCACGAAGAAATGTTTAATTGTCCTTTCATTATTATGAACGAAGAAATGTTTAATTGTCCTTTCATTATTATGAACGAAGAAATGTTTAATTGTCCTTTCATTATTATGCACGAAGAAATGTTTGATTGCCCTTTCATTCTTATGAACGAAGAAATATTTAATTGTCCTTTCATTATTATGCACGAAGAAATGTTTAATTGTCCTTTCATTATTATCCACGAAGAAATGTTTAATTGTCCTTTCATTATTATGCACGAAGAAATGTTTAATTGCCCTTTCATTATTATGAACGAAGAAATGTTTAATTGTCCTTTCATTATTATGCACGAAGAAATGTTTAATTGTCCTTTCATTATTATGAACGAAGAAATGTTTAATTGTCCTTTCATTATAATGCACGAAGAAATGTTTAATTGTCCTTTCATTATTATGCACGAAGAAATGTTTAATTGCCCTTTCATTATTATGAACGAAGAAATGTTTAATTGCCCTTTCATTATAATGCACGAAGAAATGTTTAATTGCCCTTTCATTAATATGCACGAAGAAATGTTTAATTTCCCTTTCATTATAATGCACGAAGGAATGTTTAATTGACCTTTCATTAAAATGAACGAAGAAATGTTTAATTGCCCTTTCATTATTATGCACGAAGAAATGTTTAATTGTCCTTTCATTATTATGCACGAAGAAATGTTTAATTGCCCTTTCATTATTATGAACGAAGAAATATTTAATTGTCCTTTCATTATTATGCACGAAGAAATGTTTAATTTTCCTTTCATTATTATCCACGAAGAAATGTTTAATTGTCCTTTCATTATTATGCACGAAGAAATGTTTAATTGCCCTTTCATTATTATGAACGAAGAAATGTTTAATTGTCCTTTCATTATTATGCACGAAGAAATGTTTAATTGTCCTTTCATTATTATTAACGAAGAAATGTTTAATTGTCCTTTCATTATTATGCACGAAGAAATGTTTAATTGTCCTTTCATTATTATGCACGAAGAAATGTTTAATTGCCCTTTCATTATTATGAACGAAGAAATGTTTAATTGCCCTTTCATTATTATGCACAAAGAAATGTTTAATTGTCCTTTCATTATTATGAACGAAGAAATGTTTAATTGTCCTTTCATTATTATGAACGAAGAAATGTTTAATTGCCCTTTCATTAACATGCACGAAGAAATGTTTAATTGCCCTTTCATTATAATGCACGAAGGAATGTTTAATTGTCCATTCATTATTATGAACGAAGAAATGTTTAATTGCCCTTTCATTATTATGCACAAAGAAATGTTTAATTGTCCTTTCATTATTATGAACGAAGAAATGTTTAATTGCCCTTTCATTATTATGAACGAAGAAATATTTAATTGTCCTTTCATTATTATGCACGAAGAAATGTTTAATTGTCCTTTCATTATTATCCACGAAGAAATGTTTAATTGTCCTTTCATTATTATGCAGAAAGAAATGTTTAATTGCCCTTTCATTATTATGAACGAAGAAATGTTTAATTGTCCTTTCATTATTATGCACGAAGAAATGTTTAATTGTCCTTTCATTATTATGAACGAAGAAATGTTTAATTGTCCTTTCATTATTATGAACGAAGAAATGTTTAATTGTCCTTTCATTATTATGCACGAAGAAATGTTTGATTGCCTTTTCATTATTATGAACGAAGAAATATTTAATTGTCCTTTCATTATTATGCACGAAGAAATGTTTAATTGTCCTTTCATTATTATGAACGAAGAAATGTTTATTTGTCCTTTCATTATTATGCACGAAGAAATGTTTAATTGCCCTTTCATTATTATGAACGAAGAAATGTTTAATTGTCCTTTCATTATTATGCACGAAGAAATGTTTAATTGTCCTTTCATTATTATGAACGAAGAAATGTTTAATTGTCCTTTCATTATAATGCACGAAGAAATGTTTAATTGTCCTTTCATTATTATGAACGAAGAAATGTTTAATTGCCCTTTCATTATTATGAACGAAGAAATGTTTAATTGCCCTTTCATTATAATGCACGAAGAAATGTTTAATTGCCCTTTCATTAATATGCACGAAGAAATGTTTAATTTCCCTTTCATTATAATGCACGAAGGAATGTTTAATTGACCTTTCATTAAAATGAACGAAGAAATGTTTAATTGCCCTTTCATTATTATGCACAAAGAAATGTTTAATTGTCCTTTCATTATTATGAACGAAGAAATGTTTATTTATCCTTTCATTATTATGAACGAAGAAATGTTTAATTGCCCTTTCATTAATATGCACGAAGAAATGTTTAATTGCCCTTTCATTATAATGCACGAAAGAAATGTTTAATTGTCCATTCATTATTATGAACGAAGAAATGTTTAATTGCCCTTTCATTATTATGCACAAAGAAATGTTTAATTGTCCTTTCATTATTATGAACGAAGAAATGTTTAATTGTTCTTTCCTTATTATGAACGAAGAAATGTTTAATTGTCCTTTCATTATTATGCACGAAGAAATGTTTAATTGTCCTTTCATTATTATGCACAAAGAAATGTTTAATTGTCCTTTCATTATTATGCACAAAGAAATGTTTAATTGCCCTTTCATTATTATGAACGAAGAAATGTTTAATTGCCCTTTCATTATTATGCACAAAGAAATGTTTTATTGTCCTTTCATTATTATGCCCGAAGAAATGTTCAATTGTCCTTTCATTATTATGCACGAAGAAATGTTTAATTGTCATTTCATTATTATGAACGAAGAAATGTTTAATTGTCCTTTCATTATTATGAACGAAGAAATGTTTAATTGCCCTTTCATTATTATGCGCAAAGAAATGTTTAATTGTCCTTTCATTATTATGCACGAAGAAATGTTCAATTGCCCTTTCATTATTATGCACGTAGAAATGTTTAATTGCCCTTTCATTATTATGAACGAAGAAATATTTAATTGTCCTTTCATTATTATGCACGAAGAAATGTTTAATTGTCCTTTCATTATTATCCACGAAGAAATGTTTAATTGTCCTTTCATTATTATGCACGAAGAAATGTTTAATTGCCCTTTCATTATTATGAACGAAGAAATGTTTAATTGTCCTTTCATTATTATGCACGAAGAAATGTTTAATTGTCCTTTCATTATTATGAACGAAGAAATGTTTAATTGTCCTTTCATTATTATGCACGAAGAAATGTTTAATTGTCCTTTCATTATTATGCACGAAGAAATGTTTAATTGCCCTTTCATTATTATGAACGAAGAAATGTTTAATTGCCCTTTCATTATAATGCACGAAGAAATGTTTAATTGCCCTTTCATTAATATGCACGAAGAAATGTTTAATTGCCCTTTCATTATAATGCACGAAGGAATGTTTAATTGACCTTTCATTATTATGCACGAAAAAATGTTTAATTGACCTTTTATTATTATGCACGAAGAAATGTTTAATTGACCTTTCAATATTATGCACGAAGAAATATTAAACCATAATACATTTTCTCTTTTACAAGCGTCCGAATTGTTACCTCTAATTCTAATGATATTAACAGTGAGTTATGAAACTCAAATACTACATACACAGGAAAACAATTGTTAGTCGTTTGATACCAAGTCACTCGCTACACGTTTATTGGATATATATATATAGTTTTTCCCCGAAGTGTTTTTTAACTGTATTTTCTTTAATTTTTATCCCAACAACTCGATGTATTGCTGTAAAAGTTAGGATAGAAAATAAAAATGCTTTTTACGACCAGCAGATTTAATCAAATGAAACTAAAACACCAAAGATCTTTTTCTTTTTCAAAAAGTATTTGAACGATTTATACTCGTAAGCCCAATATTTCGGACTGAGCACTATTTTACTATTCACCTTAAACTAGATATTTTAGGTTCAAGGAAATCACGTCTGATAAAAGTCTTAATATAGCGATTATTCATTGACTTTTAAGGGAATGATACAATGACACAACGTATGTTTGCTTCCTCCTGAAGTGACACGCCTGAATGTTTTTTGTACTCAGTTTCGATAATTTCCCTGCAAATGATGATAAATTATTTTTGTTGATTACTTACAATGTTCGACCTTTTTTGATTTTGAGGGAAGCCTTTCTTGAGACATTTTCTCTCATAGTTTCTGGTTCAATGGACATTGGCCAGAGTGATGGTAGCTGAGGACGGCTGCTGTATTTACAGGCGAAGCTAAAATAGATGTAATCATTCAATACTTTTATATTGTCTGGATTTCTTTTAACTCGTTTTTCTTTTATCTAAGTTCGTTGTTGAAATGTAAAAATGACTTAAGCCTAAATATAAAAACATAAAAAAAACTTTTAAAAAACTTGTAAAAATTTATAATGCTTTCATATTTTACAACTTTACAATTACCTTTTATGAATCTGATAATGAAAATATTTTCGGTGCACCAGTAATTTTGGATGCAAGACAAAGAATGAAAGTAACAACACTTTCATAAAGGTGACCTGGAAGCCTACGAGGGAGGGGGAGTGAAGATAATATTAGCTTTATTCATGTGTGTGAACTTATCTAATATATCTATAAATTTAACAAAAAAAGAAGATAAATTTTCGATGTCTCAAACTTATATAATTTTTTGCTTCGAGGAAATTTGATATTTCGTGTTAGAAGCTTTATCTTCTAAGCTACGAAAGTAGGTTAAATGCGCTCATAAAACTCAATACTCTCGTCACCGATTTGTAGACGCCATATTTGTTGTCATTTTATATACTATTAGTTTTAATAGTATATTTTATTTATTTATTTTTAGATAAATCTGGTACAAAGAACTAGACATAAGAGGATGTGAGTTCGAAATTCACCGAGAACAAATCCTTTATTCTTGTTTTTGATGAGCGCAGGTCCTTGCAGGTCCTTGCAAAAGTAGAAATAACCATCCAAATGAAAAAAGTTATGATGAAAAAAAAAAAAAAAAAAAAAGAAAAAAAAAGAAGCAACTTGAATTAAGAAAGATTAAGGATAATGCTTCCTAATCAGAATTAATAATATAATTATAATAAATAAATAAATGAATGAATAAATTGATAATAATAATAATAATAATAATAATAATAATAATAATAATAATAATAATAATAATAATAATAATAATAACAGCAGCAACAACAACAACAACAACAATGATAATAATAATAATGATAATAAAAACAGACTAGGTTCTTCAGCCTTGGTGAGGCAACTAGTCTAGGAGAAGGAAAACTCTGAATTCAAACCTGTTAAACTCCACTTAAAAATTGACCTTGTGTCATATCCTGCTCGAGCGGAGGGGTTGGTAAATAGGATAATGATAATAAAAACAATAATAATAATAATAATAATAATGATTCGGTCTGTATATTGTGTTTTAAAAGATTAAGAAATAAAAATTACCAGCTATTAAAATTAATGAAATAGTAAAGAACAAACTAAAGCAAATATATGTATAATAATATTTTTAAATTCTTGTGAGATCTTAAGGGAAGGTATTTTTATTTTTAGACATTTTTATCTGGCTTAAAAATATTTTGTTGCTTTTTACCAAAAATTTGTTTCGTCAAAAATATTTCATTTTAAGGAGACTACAACTACTATCAGTTGAAAAAATACAACTAGAAAAAGGTAGACGGGGTTCTTTAGCCTTGGTAAGACAACCAGTCAAGAAAAAGGAAAACTCTAAACTCAAACCAGCTGTACTTCGCTTTAAAATATTCTTGCATCGCATCATGTCTGTGGTGGAGGGGTTGGGTAAATACACATTACTACTATGTAATCAACAGTTCAATATAGCGTCAAAGGTAATCTCCCGGCCTTCAGTTGTTTTCTCTTACGCACGGACATGGCTCCATTACTTATCATCTTACAAGATTAGAGACAACACGTTACCTCAAATTAGATGTTAAGAAAAACGAAAAGCATATGCGAACGCATAAAATGAAAAAAATTAAAAAGATATATTGGAAAGAAAGGAAGAGTGAGAGGGCAAGAAGATCAGTCGCTAAATTTCTAAAATATACTTATACAGTTTTTGAAACTTACTCAGCGATACTCCCTGTGGCTGATAGTGGGGCTGTTACCAGGTCCTGGATAAACGAGTTTTTGCTATTCAATAGGCAGGACATTAAATTCGAACTTAACGTATCGCGATTTTTCTCGAGAAAACCTTTAGCACAGTAAATAACCTGAAACAAGAAAATAATGGTGGTGCTAATTGTGATTTGATAAAAAAAAAAAAGATGAAGCATTTTTCATTTGGTTCTTTCACATGAGAAAAAAATACTTGTGTTTGTCTGGGGGTGGGGAATGCCTATGGTATAGTGGCTAACTTACTGGACTGCGACATCGGAGTAAGTGGGTTCGAACTCAAGTTGCACTATTACGTTCACTTTCGGACGAATATTTATGGGAAAGGCATGAACCCCCTTATCTCCCAGCTATAGGCTAAAGAGTACCACTACTGTTCTTCAACAAGAATGGTTTTGGCATTAAATAACCCACAAAGTTTTATATACCATTAATAAAAAAAACCCAAACAAAATAGTAGAAATACAAGTTCTGAATTCATTCTTTATCTGAAGCTGCATCATCTTAAAGTTTTGTTCATCTAAATTATCAGTTACAGATCTGAAAAATCTTTGAACAAGTGAACATAGAAAGAACTATACAAATATAACGTATCATATCTGTAGCTTAAAGATGAAGATATTTAATTTCCCTGTCCAAAGATAAAGATCCATTCTGCTTCGCCGTGTGACTGGGTCTGCTTGGTGGTTAAGAGATTTGTGTCTTTTACAATTGGAGTTAGTTGTTGGTGTTCGAGCCCAGGTACAAAACCGTTATTTTGAAGGTTGATTTTCAAGGCAAATAGGTATTAGAAGGTTGCTGCAAAACAATCTTCCAGGCCCTCTTTTATTTGATCTTCAACTGGACTAAACTAAGCTCTTAATATTTATGAATATAGTTTTATAACATAATAATGCATCTTCATTGATTTATTTGGGACCAAGTATTTTCACAGAAAAATATTAATTTATTAGATAATATAAAAAAATATACTGGGTATTTTTTTGATGCTGACGAATGTCGCAGCGTATATTTTTAGGGTTTAAATGAGAGATACAATTATAACAAAGACGGACATGAATGTAAATCATGAAAAGTTAATCGGGACTTTCTTCGCTTCAGCTTTTTTAGAATCCGTGTTTCTGTCCAACAGAAAACAATCACTTTCTTTTTCCCCCTTGATATTTGGCGAGAAAAAGCCAACTTTCTATTTTATGTAACACTTAAAGCCATTTCAGTCAAAGTGCGGAACTATTTCACGTTTCAGACGCATCCAACTATTTTTCTTTCTTTCAGGTCTTCTGGTTCTCGACTGTCGATGATACATGATTCCTTTTCATGTTGGTTATCGCAGTAGTAGATGAACTGTGAATGGTTAAAGGTGACTACTTGGTGGTAGACCACAAAAACTGGAAAGTGAGTACCTGCGATTTCTTCTGCAATTTCCACTCAACCAATGTCGGAATTGGCCGAAAATCTAGGTATCGTTACTTCAATAGTTATAAAGTGTTTGCAAAATATGAGAAATAATTTTAAAAAGCGGAAAATGACTTTCACTTTAATTGTCAGAATAAAAGCATTGGACAACCTCTCATCACTTGCATGTCATTTCTTTTAAGACATTTAATTGTATCTTTCCTTTTTCTTTGCGAAGGCGACAAAATAATTTTGTAACAAATGAAATTTTTTATTGTTTTTATTTTGCTAATTAGACTTCTCTTTTTTCTAAAGAAAAATACTAAAAAAACTTTGTCCCCGACATGCCTAGAAAGAAATACTAAAATACAAACAGATGTTGGGTTCCAATTATGACAGCACAGTCCATGATGATATTGTGTGTGTTAAGAATCTTTAGTAATATACAAATGACTACACCAAATTAATCTTGTCACTTTCAAATATGAAGTTTTATTGACTCCATAAAATTTCTAAGCTGTTCAAACAGCCCCCATCAAATCCATAAAAACTTATCAAATGCATTCATTTTGATGATGATGATGATATATTTACCTTTTCAGCGTAATGGTAAATTCCAAAGAGTTCTGGATCTGATGTGGTAATATAATATTCGCTATTTGAACAATATTGATGCAGCTTTTGTACTAGAGTTTCATCAGTAGATTGAGGAAAATTGGACTCTTCATCCAAGAGGATCAAAATGCCATTTGATGGCTGTGAAAAAAAAGAAAAGAAAAAAAATGCAAATGGTTACAATATGTAAATCAAATGCGCATTATTGATATATTTATACAAAACAAACTTTTTTTGTGACGGCAGTTTTATATTACTTCTACTTATTGCCATTATTTTAAAGATAATTCGTTTATTCAATAAAATAGCAAATATTAGACTAACTGACTCTTGAAAAATCCAAAACTGAACAGAAACTAACTTTACAATCAAAAGAAAATATCATGCCTTATTTTGTGAACAAGAACAAACAAGAATTACGGAGCCACTGGCCTAATGAGTTGAGTGTTCGCCAATGGTCCGCGAGACAGGGGTTCAACCCCATGTCGAGTCATACCAAAGACTCTATAAATGGTACTTGATGCCACTTACTTAAAACTCAGCATTATAAGGTAAGGATCAAGGTTAAAGTGGAGCAATCCAGGGAAAGGAGTAGCACCCTCCCTTACATCTCGATGTAGTAGCTATTGAAAAGGGAGCCTTCGGGTCACCCTCGACTAAGGTCGCCAACTTTACTTTTTTTTTACTGGGTTTCCAGAAATTAAGTGATTAAACCAGACATTCTTGATAGCTGACGTTTTAATGTAGCATCGTAGCTAGATAAAAAAAATACAATTAACACATTACACAGAACAAACGGCTGTGGTTACAATAAAAGATAAATTCACATAACAGAAAAATACCCGGTATATTTTTTATATTATCTAATAAATCAATATCTTTATGTGAAAAATTTCACTGCTGTTTGGTATGGATTTTTTTTAGATATAGAGATTTATAGACTTTAACATTTTTTTTTTTAAATTTTCAATCTGAACTAAGCAATAATGCTCCGTCATTTTACGTGCCCAACAACTCATAAATATTTTATTAGATATAAATAATCATTTTAATAAAACAAATAATTCGTTATTTTTCTCTCAGAATTTAGAAATTTAAATTCTGTGCAATTAAGTCTTATGGCTTTCCGCAGATTATTGTTTATAGACATCACCTTTTGATGACATCCTCTCTTGATGACATCACCTTTTGATGACATCATCTCTTGATGACAGATATTTGTCACTGCCTCCCACCAGACAGGACTTGACACAAGGTCAATGACTAGAAAGTCAATTATAGTGGGGGTTTAGTGGAGGGGAAGGTCGGGCATGAGCCGAGGCTCGAGCCCTGCTGGACTATGATGCAACGCGCCCATCCGAAGCTGGCCCAGCCGAAACCGGAAGCCTTACGGCCTCAAGTCTGCCTTTGTTGACAGTTCGTTTCATGAAAAACATTTTTTATGCTAAAAATCGGTTCCTTCTCCATCAAACGATTTGGTCGATACATAAATTATTTCCAGTTATCAATAGAGATATTCAAATGAATATAAAAATATTTCTATGACCTCATAATTATTAAGTTTGCTTCAAATAAGGTTTGGCATCAAATAATATTATCTGTGTCTCAAACACGACCGGCATTCCATCCCATGAGAAAATAATAATACTAAACCTTTAAAAAACTGTTCTTTACGTAAACTAGATTGAGAAAAAAAAAAGTTCAATTTTCTTTAAAAAATTCAAGTTAAAACAATAATCCTTTTCACACATCTTTAAAAATAACAACTGAGCTGTAAAATAGAATTCTATTTTTGTCGATAACTTCGAGAAAGATTGTTAACATAGCAGGAACTGTCCGGGTAATTGAATAACTTGTTCGTATTTTGGCGTTGCTAATACATTGTTTCGACCGATCCATTCTTCAAGTATATAAGTCGAGAGAAAAAGGAAAAAAAACCAACCTCCTCCTCCTCTCAAAAAAGTCTGTCCATTCCTGCATTGCAAGTATCCTGGCGATTTCAAAGAATGTAAGAGGAAATCTCCAGTATTCACTTTTGGTTAAGCAAAGAAAAACCACCCGCTTCATATTAATGTCCATGATTGGCAGGTAAATGTATGTCATCTTCATTTGTTATTTTGTATGTTAATAGCGGGAAAAAAATTGTTATATTGTAACAAGTCCATAACAATGCTGTGTTATTGAAGAAACAAATAGACAAACAAAATAATCCTATACCATTTCTAGAACTTCGCTGAAGGGTTCGATACTGTGTTCTGCATAATACTAGCTATGACCCATCAAAACTGACAACTGACATAACACCTTGTGCCTGAGAAGTTATGGAGAAAGTCAGTAATTTATTTCTCTCACTTCTTTTTTTTCTTTGTCTCAATATATACACTCACTCAAAAGTTAAGCCCCACTCAACTTATCATCAAATAATTTATTAAAAATAACTATTCGAAAGAATGTTTATCGTGTCTTAAGTAAAAGCTAAATGGAAATACACTACTTTATTTTACACATACGTTGTGCCACTTGCCAATACATGGTATATGAATACTTAGCAAATGTGCAGTGTAACTGTCTTTTGTAGTGTGATTGTCTTGCAAAAGAACAGTCTCTCAAATAAATGAATAAAATAAAAACAAAAACAAAACAAAACATTGGCTGAGGGAATAAGTTGCTTGTGAGATTTGTCAGAAAAGCACCAAAGTTGTTTTCTTCGAGACCAGTGGCATATAAGCTCCCGGGTAACCTTCAACGCTGTTAAAAGAAGGTTAAAGGCTAGTGGTTTTGTTTCACAACGTCATATCCGACAGCTGCTTCAAGATATATGCAGGATCGTTAAGAGGATCGGTTGAAACAGCTGCTCTCGGAAGTGAGTGCATTCGTTCGATAAGAGTTAGTTTCTGTTGTATGTGACTGATGGCAGAACTCAAATATGGTGTGATAAGAGATAATTGTATATAAACATTTCAACACCCAGAAAAGGTATGATGGTGACTCAGTTATGATCAGTGGTAACCACTCGTACGACGACTATCTTGAGATATTGCAAGGCTACCTCGGCAGTTAAAGGTACCAAAAAGCAAGTTCTCGAAAGAGCTGTGCCACATTTGAATGATCCTCCACTGACATTATGTTTTATCTTCGTGGATGACAGTACTCAACCCTATAATATCCAGGGCAAAAAAAGTGGAAATAGCACCATAAAAACCTAAGTGAACATCCTCTACCTGTTCTAATTCCATAATTCTTGTTAGGGGTTGAAGAACACGTGCAGTTAGGGAATGTCTGAAGAATAATGCAAGAAGCTTTGATCTTAACCCTAGAGTATATTTGGGAAGTATAATAGGTAATAAATAACTTGCATAGGTACTTTAGAAAAAAATCTCTCGAAGTTAAATTAGAAGATTAATAAAAGTAAAGTTAGCGACCATAGTCGAGGGTGACCCGAAGGCTCCCTTTTCGATAGCTACTACACCAAGGTGTAGGGGAGGGCGCTACTCCATTCCCAGGATTGCTCCACTTTACCCTTGAACCGTACCTTATAATGCTGAGTGTTAAGCAAGGTGGTATCAAGTACCATTTTTAAAGTCTTTGGTATGACTCGACCTGGGATTGAACCCAGGTCTCCCGGGCCATTGGCGAACACTCTAACCGCTGGGCCAAGATTAATAAGTTGTTTGAAAAGTGTCATTCGTGGGAATGGCGTCAATACCAAATATGGATATCTTCGTGTGCAACAAGCCCAATAACGTTCGAAAGTTTTCTTCCTTTTTTAAAATTATTGTAATTAGATTGACCAAATGGAAACGCATTCAAAAATATATTTGCTTCTGACAATATTCTTCCATAAATTATCTTTCTTACAAAGTTGCCATTAAAATACACATTTTACATGTCTTTTAAGTTTTTTTTCAGTTATCTGTGTTTACAATTGCATAAAACGTAGAGATTTTGCTTTCAGTCTCGGGGAAAATCTAATTGAGTATTTTGTAAGTCAAGTCTTTTTTATTCTAGCAGAAAAAAAGATGTGCTTGACTTTTGAGCTGGTATATTTTAAATGTTTGGTGATTGGATAAGCCTTAATGAGAGGAATTTCTCGCATTTGCTTTTTTTCAGTTAGCTATTTAAAATTTTTAGAAAAAATGGCTTATTCTATTGAACATTAGATTTGATTGCTCTGTAGTTTCCAGTTTAGGTAATTAGTGAGAAAACTTACCTTAAAGACCAAATCTATGACCTGATCGTTATTGCGGTAATGGATGTCTTTCCATTGGATACCTTCCAAATCATATTCCTTGCGTTCATGATGAAACATATTCTCCATGAAATATTGTTGCAATTTCTCGTTGGTTAAATTAATCAGTAATTGTTCAAAACTATTGACTTGAAAATTTTCAAAACCAGAAATATCAAGTAATCCAATTGTCTGTCCTCTTCGCAATCTGTACAAAAAATACACAAATCCTTTGACTCTTTATATAAACCAAGAACTCACGATCCTAAAGTTACATATGAGAATCATTCAAAAAGTTCTAAGCCTCACTAAGAAAGAAGAAACATTGCTGAACATTTTTGTTGTGGTAACATAGTAACACTTCTTAAACAACAAGAAAAACTAATTCAGGTTTCTGTGAAGGTGAGGACTATTCAAAATTGAGAGGTATTCGAGAAATTTAAAATTTGGGTGACGCTTACAACTTTTTGGACGACTCTCATATATAGATGTAAATATAGATTCTTTTTTTTATTTTGACAAAATATTAATAAGCAAAAGTAACAGAAGCCACATTTTAATCAATAAAATGTACAATAAAATGTACATAGATCTAAAATGATAAGTTTTTTACAAAAAAATCATTCTCGTAGATTGCATTCATTTCTATTTTTACTATTCATGTAACCTGAAATAATTGTATAAAATAAAATTTCCTCACCGCGTTTCATTTGACTGTGATGGCCAAAGTTTTCGATTAATTTGACCAACAATCCAACCAAAGAGTCTTGAATATATCTCCTTAGCTAAGGCATCCCGGCCAGAATTTGCTTCTCGTTTAGACTTCCAGCTTTGTATCCTCTCTCCTGTTGACGTTATATAACAAAAATCAGTAAAATGTTAAAACCAATGAAATTCACGATCTAATTAAAAAGGAATACTCAACCAACAATTGTATAATTCGATTAATGTAAGGCCAAATTCTTGCCTGAATCAAATTGACTTTCTGAAATATAATTTCTAATAATTTTTCGTGTAAATTAAATACAAATTAGGAAATAGAGACTGACTAAATCTTGCAACCACTTTGTTGACTGAGTTGGTCAATTGACTAATGAACTCTTCTGAGTAGATGTAGGAAATGCTACAATGTCCTTTCATTTAATGTTAATAGGTGACATTAATAAAAATACAAATTCTATATAGTTTATACAAGTTGAATGAATGAGAGATATTTCCTTTTTCTCCCAACGAGTATCGTGGATATGACACTAAACTGCCTCTGACGGTGAGGCTCCAATCCTGGAGCTTTGGGGAATATCGAGTACTCCTTCGTTACTATCACTCTCTTGTCCACTCTGACCCAGTGAGGCAAATATCTGTTCGGGGTTTGTCTATGGATCAAATAGAATGGCTTAACCATTTAACTGTGTACAAACAAATGATTAATATTAAATTGAATTATCAATATTAGATTGGAATACTTGAAACCGTTTAACTTTCTGCGAACAAACGAGATTTGCTTTTTTAAGAAATGTCACCTACAAACTACAAAAACTTAAAAATTGTACGTATAAACAGGATTTTGCATTAAAACCATCAAAGGTTGATACGCCCTTAAAAATATAATAAACAACCATCAATTTGCTCTTTACATTTGGATTTGAAATACATTTTACATTAAACTCTTTGATATGCAACTATAATGATTCATTGAAATATGAACTAAATCACACAGACCAATTTATATTCTTTCTTTCTTTGTGGCTTATTTAATGCCAAAGTCATCCTTGTCGAAGAACAGTAGTAGTACAAATTTAGCCCATAGCTGGAGTGGGGAATAAAGGGGGGTTCCTACCTTTCCCCAAGGGCATTAGCTCGAAAGTGAACGTAACAGCGCGACTGGAATTCGAACTCGATTATTACGATGTTACAGTCCAGAACTTTAGTCACTCGAGCACTTTATATTCATAATGTTTTAATATCAGTGATCAACTATCAGAGGTGTGTGGCGTAATGATTATCGTCTTTGAAAATCGACTTGACGAGCCGAGTTCAATCCTAGACGATGTTACTGATGTTTCAATTTCGCGTTTATGTTCTTGAGAAGGACATGAACCCCCCTTTTCCTTTATGGGTAAATAGTAGGGAAGACTCGGCTCTTTAGCATTGGTAGCCGGTCTATAAAAACCTTTGTATTCAAAACCAGGCGGCGTGGAGCTATCAGTTCCTCCATAAAACCTTCTTTGCTACGAAACGACACCACCATCTGCTGCAAGATCCCTATGTTCCCCATGAGCGTAGAACGTTTACCTATAACACCGTAGATAAACTACTCATGAACACATGAAAAGTTATTAGTCCATACATGAAATTGATGTTTCCATCAAACAAAATATCGCAAAGATTATTTGAAGATGATCAAGTTACCTCGAATGTAATTGACATTAGAAACTAGAGCTTCAGTGAGTTCTACTTCATCGTCAATTCCCAGCAATTTTGCCACGGCGTGCAATGGATACTCATCAGTAACAGTTACCCCGTCTGTCTGTTCACACGGCAGGAACATAATATTTGCCAAATGGAGCACGGCAGCTAATACCATAAAGATTATTGTTGTGTGCTGATAAATAAAAATTGAAATCGTTTCAGAAATAAAATTAGAATTTTTATCTTCATTCTAAGACGTCTTTTTTGATGTAGAGAAATAATGTGAAAAGTTCAGCTAAACCTTCTTGGAAAAAAATCAACTTTCTAGGAACTCAACACTTACAGGGATATTTCTTTTGTGTATTTATCTATGAATTAAAATTACAATTGTATTAGTTGTTGAAAATATTAGTTCACATCGATTTAATAAATATTACATTTTATTTTGGCTGCAAGTTTATCTCATCAAAATACAATTTTAGACTTAGATGTTTCGTTCCAAAAGAAACGTGAATACTACAATTTAACAATATTAACAATCGTACTGGTGATCTGGAATTTCCCTGATATTACATTAGGTGTAAGAAGCTGTGCAGAAACATGAATATTTGTCTCTTTTTGACAAAAAAGTGACGTCCATGCTCTAAAACATTGAATTTTTAGAGGATTTGGCCGGTGAATCTTGGCGCCATCATGATGAGGTGCACAGAAAATTCTTTTTTGGATTTGCCAAATAGTAAATTTAATGCGGGTGAGTGACAAAATTTGGACAGAATTAAAAGTGAAACAACAACAACAACAACCGTTCAGCAGCTTTCTTCACTCATTTAAAATTGAGTTTGATTTCTTGGTCTTTTTCTAATGGGAAATCAATTAATACATTGATTTGAAGGTGCCTACAAAAATTGGTTATAATTTATGACACACTTATTTGTCGATATAATCTATATTCTATTAAAATAGCATAAATTCAATGAATGAATGTGTAAATGAAAAGATAAAAGATTACCTCATCCTTGAATCCGATTCGGTGTAGAATTGAGAGAAGGTCATCAAACATCCGCTTATAAAAAGTGAATTCTTCTGGTGCTTGAAAAACACCATTTGTTAATTCTTCATTCCTCATTATTCTGCCAAAAAAAAAAACTGACATTAATTTTTACGCAAGAAATTTTAGTCGCCCAAATGGAATTGGTGAATTATATGAATTCTTTTATTTGGAATAGATATTCTATATCGATCAGGATTTTAATGAAATAATAGAGAAGTTTTTCCTTGGAGATCCTAGAGAAAAGAAAAGAAAATTTGTGAAAATTTTTCTCTTTTTCTGTTAAATATAAATTTTATTTGAATAAAATTAGGAAATCTGCAGAAATTATAGATAATATTTGCTGAGTTAACAATTTTTAGATTTTGGCTCATTGATACCCAAAAGTTTTGGCTCATTGATAGCCAAAGGTTTTGGCTCATTGATACCCAAAGATATTGGCTCAAATATCTTGACACATACTAATGAAAATTATTAATTACCAAAAATTGATGCAAATTTGAATTTGAAAACACAAAAAAAGAAACTTACCGATAGCTATCAGGATCTTCAAGAAAATAATAAAGAAGCCTTTCCCTGGACATCCCAGCGAAAAGAGCATAAAATATATGAAAATTTTTCTCTCCTACTGTTCTGTGAACAACTCGGCTTTTCTGAAGAAGGTATGTATCGATTTTAGCTATGAAACAAATAGAAATAATAGTGACAATGATGATAATAAACTGGGAACTTATCAATTGTTATACACATCAAGAACTTGGTAAAATAAAATGTGCTGTTCTAAAATTCTGAAATCTTCAAAGATTAACTCAGCCAGGCAACTGTCAACAAAATAAAGATTCAAAAAACCTTGCCAATAATATAAACTTGATTACTGCTTATTTTGTCAAGAAAGGTGTTGTAGCTTTTACTAACTCGAGCTCGCTCAATTTGTCAATTTCTTAAATTTTGTCTATAAGAAATACAATGTTTATACAACCGAGATAGCGATGACGAATATCTATTCTAAAAAAGAGAATTCAAATAATTCGCTAATATCATAATTTTATTAAATTCTACTTAGAGGTCATAAGCAAACAGAATATTAAGTTGATTCATAAATAATTTCTGATACGACGTTATTATTAATGATTATTATTAGGCATTTTAAACTTGCAATGTTTTAAACAAAACCGGAAATTACCTGATTAAAGAATTCCTTCATCGGTATTTTTTTTCAGTAGTGAAAGAGTGCACATCATAATTTAATCTATGATATTTCACCATAAAATGTAGGAAATGAAAGGGCATATTCGATAGGTAATATTGTGGGAGTTTTAGAATAACAAAAATGCTACAGAAACAGCTAAGAACATTTCTAGCGTTTATCCATATTTACCAACCCCTCCGCTCAGGCAGGATATGACACAAGGCCAATTTTTAAGCGGAGTTTAACAGCTTTGAATTCAGAGTTTTCCTTCTCCTAGACTAGTTGCCTCACCAAGGCTGAAGAACCCAGTCTGCCCTACTATTTACCCATAGCTGGAGGGAGAATTATTGGATTCATACCTTTCCTAAGGTATTAGTGCTATGTGAAATGCAATCAGTCTCCTCCAGGATTTGAACTCGTGTCGCCGTGTCCATTTCCTACGATGATAACCATTACACCTCGGGCACCTCCAAATTTCTAGCGTTTATGACCAAAGGTGTCATTACTAAGTGCCAAGTCTGAAACTGGTTCTCAAAGTTTCATTCTGGCGATACATCAGTGAGAGATGAACCCAGACCAGGACGCCCATCAGAACTCGATCAAGATGCTTTCAGAGAATTGGTGGAATGCAATCTACGCAAAAATACTCGAGAATTAGCAGTTGAAATCAATACCATAAAAAAGACGCGAAAAGTGACCAAGCAGGGCGTTTGTGTTCTTCATACTCTTTTAGTGGGAAGAATAAGGAAGATCGCATATCCACAGCGAGAAAGAAACGAACCGTCTTTCAAGAATATCAGTACAGGTTAAACAAGTCTTTTATGACAATGTTCAACATAAAAAACAGTGAATTGACAAGGATGAATCTCTGTAGAGCTTCATGCTAGAAAACTGATGCTGTATGTATGGTGGGATCACCGCGATATTATTTATTTGGGGTTTTTAAACAGCAATCAGTCACTCATTGCAGACTTATACTTTCAACAGCTGTGGTGTATGCACGAAAATCTTCAAGGAAAACGACACGCACATGTCAATAAGAGAAACATTGTGCTTCTCTTTGAAACTGCGAGGATACATTCAGCAAGAATCACCTAAGTAAACTACTGGATTTAGGCTGGTCTGTTCTACCTCCTCCACCATATTCACCAGACCTTGCACCAAACGATATCCATATTTTTTGTTCTCTATAATGATATGAATGACAGAAAATATTCTCAAGAAGATCAAATGAAAACATTTGTGGAAAACTCGTTGAGCTTGAAAACCAACTGAATTTTACTTGAGAGGAATTAACAAACCACCTGATAAATGGCAAGAAGTGATTCAAAATAATGGCAAATATACAATTGGCAAATATACAATTCATTACAAAATTATTTATGAATAAATGAATTTTACTGAAACAGATATTATTAAAGACTCAGTCCAATATTTTCTAAAGTTTTACGATCTCATTCAACATCTTCAGGGCAAACCTAACGTGTATTTTTCTTCTTTTTCTTTTTTGATGTATATTGGCCAAGACTAGAATTACAAAGATACATCACAGACTAAATGACACTTTTAGAAAGCAGGTTTAAGTACAGCATCATGGGGATGGAAAAATGAAGGCGAGGGTCAAGTTAAAAAAAAAAACACAAAAAAGGAAAAAAAAAAAAAAACGAAATTATCATCCTAAAACTTTCAAAAGGAAATTGTTTATCTTTCAAAACTTTCGATTTTGCAAATTACCCAACTGTTCATCATAAAACTGAAAGTTCGATCAGTTAAAGTAACTAATTTCAGCTAACGTGACATTTCTAGAAGAAAATAACAAAAGAAATTATTGGTCGTCATCGGTTTTTGATTTTTTTCTACTACTATCACATCAATATTCTCACAAATGTCGAATGCTAGGTAGCCCAATAGTCCGGGTGAGGGCCGTAGAATACGACGACTGTATCTTTGAGGAGAGGTAAGCCCCTCCCCCGCAACAAGTGTCTTGGATATGACAATAAACCATTAAATGGTAAAGCTTCAATCCTGGAGCTTAGTGAATGTGGAATAACCCTTCACTGTAATTACTCCCAGTTCCACTCCGATTCGGAGTGGTAGTACCTGTTTGTGTCCCATCTAGGGGTCACATAGAATTATTGTAACATTTAACTGAGTGCAAACAAATGAATAATGTTGGTTAGAATTATTAGTATTGAATAGCGAAATTTGAAACCATTTAATAGTGTGAAAACAAAAGAGCTTTGGCTCGTTTAAGAATAATGTTACCGACAAACAAATCCTTTATAAACCATATATATATATATATATATATATATATATATATATATATCTTAGAATTACCATGACAAGAAAATCCGGCAAACACCTACATGCGGAGCACTGAACAGCTGTTTCGACCTTATTGGGTCTCATCAGTAGTGCACTGGCGATTGAACCAACAACCACAGTATGCAGAAGCAGAAACTCTACCACTGGGCCACCGGTTCATGCCACATATAAGCGATGCCGAATTAATAAGTCGTGGTAAATTGCGCGACCACTTTTTCCGAATGTGTCTTGAAGGTACGTATTACCCTTACAGCGGACACGGCCACCTCCGGGGCTACGTCTTCCCAAGTCGGACTTACGAGTCCTCATAACATAAGCTTCAAAGGCAGGATATATGATTATATAATTTTTAAATGGAGAAATTGATGTTATCTTAGATATATATATATATATTTGACATTAAATAGCCCACAAGAGTTTATATGCCATAAAACATGACCAAACCAAACCAATCGAATGATTGATACAAAGTATTCAAATTAATGAATCCAATTATTCTCCCTCCAGCTATGGGTAAATAGTAGGGCAGACTAGGTTCTTCAGCCTTGGTGAGGCAACTAGTTTAAGAGAAGGAAAACTCTGAATTCAAACCTGTTAAACTCCGCTTAAAAATTGACCTTGTGTCATATCCTACCCAAGTGGAGGGGTTGGTAAATATGGATACAAAGTATTCAATAAAGACTTTTCACGTGTTCTAAAAAAAACTAAAAATATATTCACATACCATCATATAAGTTTCCCTCTTCCATATAATGGAGTTCAATGAACTTTACAAATCGACTTGAATTATTATTAATCAATGTTACTGCATTCCCAAAAGCTTCAAGGAGTGGATTGATCTAAAGAAAATAGAATAAATTGAAAGAAATAATTACAAGCTTTGAAATTGTTATATTCAGTGATGAAATTTAATTATTTACCTGGTAAGTCCAGGACTTGGAAACATATCTGTGTTAAAATATATATTCGACTCGAACTACCAGACATTATTGATATCGTGGCACTATCAGCTCTTCTGAGCCTAAGTGCACATATTCAAGTACAATAATCCATAGATGTATGGGTAATGGCGTGTCTATGCGTGTAGGTGCGGGTTTTAAAAGGGTTTTGAAGGTCAGGGGCTAAGGGCAAGACTGTGTTGCCGTAAGATATCTGACTCCATATTTTGGTTATATTATTTTACCCCACGTTGACTGGCCGGCGCAATGCCTTGTCCAAAGAAAGTCTAAAAGAAATATACAAAAAGAAAAGATAGAAACAGATAAGAGACGAAAACATTTCTTCCATACTTTCCTTTATTTACTTGGTGAATGGACTAACCAACGCTACGTCCCAAGACGTAGCGTGGTGCCCAAAACACCAGACAGCAAAATGATGTTGTTGGTTCGACGGACACTCCCTGACAAGACTCGGTTCACAGAAAACCTGAATATTTATCTCTCTCCACCGGCTCCAAATTCGCCACTCCAAAATCCTTCTAATTTTGGCGCGACCGTTTCCCATTGGCTACTTTACTTTTTATTATTTTTCTTTTTTTCTGATTTTTAACCGGATGGATGCGTGGAGCTTTATGCGTGGCGACGCGTTTATACATTTTGTATGTGGCAGCCGACGAGTCAACATCCGGTTGGGAGATTTTATTGTTAATTCCTAAATCCCCAAATCAGGCACATAAGCGTAGCATAGATATATGTATAGGCATGTATGTGTGAACATATTTGTATGAATATGTAGAAGCATCGGTTTAGCGCATATGAATGTATATGTACATGTATGCGTGAGTATAATACTGTTAAAAGGAGCGAGTAAAGAAGTTAGAAAAGCCGGAAAGATAATAAAATAAAAAGAGAAGGATTTATCGAGGAGAATGAAAGGATTATGTTTAAATGTCCATAATTAACAGAAGTTTTCAGCATTGGTAAGGTCAGAAATTCGCAGAGAGAAATCTCATTTTCTTTATGTCTTTAGTACTGGGTGGTCGATTTGTGAAACGCAGTTTTATTTTCCGAAAGTCAAAACCCCATATAATCAGAAGAGCAGGGGTAAGTTCGACTCAAGCGCAGTCGGAAGCAGTTTGTCGTTAGATACCAGGAAAGAGAGTCACCAGGCCATGCTGGTACCCGGAACAGGTCAAGGCAGATTGCAACGCTAAGGGTGAGTCGCTGCTAGACACAATACTTTATCCACCATCCACATATCACTATGGTAATTCGACTTAGGCTTAAATGTCGTCACCAGGATTGTTTCAAAGAGAAACTGCCAATAAAGACAGACAAGATTGTATCATCGAATTCGTTTTCCTTTTTTTTGCCTTTGTAGATCTGACTCGTAACTTTTACTGTTACGACCAAACTCGGTGGCCCATCTTTTTTTGTTTTTTTTACTAAGAAGCACAACGTTGAAAGAGATCAATTTGTTGGCAAGACAGGACCGGCTAGAAGTCGGAGCTGCAACAATATAACAAACATTGGAAAATATCTCTAAGTTCTGCATTAATTCGATATGTGAAAAAAGATGAATTTGATTCTGTATTCTGAATTTGTTAAATACATTTCTAAAATGGCAAAATATAATTTTTTTCATAGTTCTTAATTTTTAAGTATTTTTGTGATTCCTTAAAATTTTTCTGAATTGGTTCAGTATCCCCGCTAAAAAATTACACAAGAAAAAACTTTTCATAATTTTCCTTCACTTTCAAGTATTGAGGTGAAATTTGATATTTCTGAAAATTGACCTTTCTTGATATGTCATGCGAACTAAGGAGTTATGAAAGTGCCTAAGAAAATGACATTTATATCAATTCATCTTTAGTCCTAAATTTTAATTTTATGTTTCTATAATTTAAGTTAAAACAAAAAGTATTTTGAAAATATGTTTGTGCAACACAATGGATGGGAAGCGCTCTGAATATACGTTAGAGGGATTCGATCTTTTGATCACGGTAAGGCTTTCGAACAGTGACCTCTCCGATCACGTTATGTATAAGATCTGAAAAAAATCTCTGAGCTTAGAAACGTAGTGTTCTTGAGTTATTATCTGTCGTGCACCACAATTAAATAAGTTGACAGGTTCCAGTTGTACGGAAATATGATGATAATATGATAATCGATAATTAATGACTGGGTATCATTTTCATTTATTTTCTTCTCACATATCCAATCAAGACGCTTCGGCTAATCGATACACAACGGCCTCTGGTCTGAAGGAATTACGTTTACGATCAATCGGTTTCGGAATTTATCATCTTAGGTTTAAAGACGAGTTATTCTATTTTACGTTGATTTCTTCTTCTTCTTCTTCTTCTTCTTCTTCTTCTTCTTCTTCTTGGCACTTTGTATTTTCTGTTTAAGATTGCTGTTGCTTACCGAACTCTCTGTTGGGATTGGCTGTCCGGGTACTACTCACCAGTTTGGGGTTTCCAATTACAAATTTCCTGGTTCTTGGGTTTTGACCGATTAAAGAAACACGAAAGAAGAGGGATAGCACGCTGTAAAAATATTAAAATCCGGGTTTTCTGGGTTAGTTTTACCTAAATTTCAGTCACCTGGCCAGTGTTGACTTCCCAGGCAATTGCAAAGTTGGAGTGGGTGAGCGTAAGCTTATATTCAATCAGTCAGGTAAATTTGGGTTCGGTCCTTGCAAACTCCTTTGCCTGGATTAATTTATCGAAATCAATCTGTCCTCTTCATTCTTTCTTGATTATTCTCTCCATATTAAAAATCTAAACAGTCCTTCGCAGACTCTTTTTTCTAACTTTACGACAGAAAACGAGCATCCTTACCTTATGCTATTCTCGATGGGGCCTGTTGTCAATTCTCTCAGAGAATTAATGTGTTTTCATGACAGGATAGGGACCGTATTCTGCTTATCACAGGATAGGGCCCGTATTCTGCTTATTACTTTTGTAAATAATATATGATTAGATTAAAAAAAAAAAATGAAGCGGCTCTTCAAATGAAAATTATTTACTGTGAATGCCGTCATATTATCCAGCCAATCTCCATCGACCATTTAATATTTACACTGGCCATATCTTATTTATTGACAACACAAAATATATTCCAAAACTTACCAAATTGTATGTTGGAATAAAATTCCTCACTACAGTAGTGACCTGTCAGCGAGGTTTAGAATACGCTGATTTTATCCCTCTGCAGGGGTGTAAGATCCCACTCTCCCCACCAAAAAAATGATGATGATGATGATGATGATGATGCATCATTCTACAAGAAATGACCACGAGTTTCTATCTAAATGACTCACCTGAACAATTTTTTCAACCAAATCTTTTTCATAACAAGGTGAGATGTACATCAAATGGCGGATAATATATTTGGTGCTTTCAGTTTTACCAGCCCCGGATTCTCCACTGACCAGGATACATTGGTTTTGACCTGTTTCCAACATAGTACGGTAGGATTTGTCTGCCACCCAAAAGATATGTGGTGGCTGTGAACTGCGCACCAAAATCTGACTGTATTTTGCATGGTACTGGGAAAAATAAATAAGAAAATAATTTGGAAGAAAATTATGATGGTGGAAAACGGGAAGACAGGGGAATACGTGTGAATAAATAAATGCATATTAACACAAAAATAAATGAGTAAATAAAAAGTTTGATTGATTGGGGGGGGTATATGTATATTTAAATTTCGGTATGGATGGACTGAAATAAGATTGCAGTTAGGAAAACGAAATTACTATATTTATTTCATTACGCTGTTTTAACGGCAGTAGAATAAAATTTAAGCCGAAAAAATATTTGAGAGATGACTTTACGTGAGGAGCACCTTTTGAGAAAAAAATAATAAAGTCTTTTTAAAATATTTTCTTTCGAAAAGTCTTAATGATCAAAAAGAAAAATTATATCCAAGATAGAATTTATACACAAGTGATATATATATATATATATATATATATATATATATATATATATATATATATATAAAGAAGGAAATTATATAAAATTCTTTTAATAGAAATAGAGATATAGAAATCAATTCAAAAGAGAGTACAAAAATAAACATGATTGTGCAACAAATTAAGTTTTATTTCCTTTTGCATAAGGCCAGAAATATGGAGGGTCTTGCGAGATTTGAAATCACTAACAATGGTCTGCAAATTCGTTAACCATTACGTCAAAGGAAACGCTCACAGCACATGACTGAGAAGGATTTCACTATACAATCTTGCCGAGTCGGATGGGACTGTAGAATGGTAAATATGGGTAAGATCCCTCCCAAACGAGTGTCCTGGATATGACACTAAACAATCTGTTGGTGAGGTTCCAATGATGCTGGAGCTTTGGGGAATGTGGAGTACCCTTTCATTGACATCGCTCCCATGCCCACTTTGGTCCGGTGTGGTAGCACCTGATAGGGCCCTACCTATGGGTCAAATAGAACTAAACTGGATTGTTTGAAATTGAACTGCTTTGAAATTTAACTGTGTATGGACAAAAGCTGTACTTGTACTAAACTGAATGGTTTGAATTAGAACTGTTTGACTAAACTGAATAGTTTAAAATAGACATGTTTTTGACAATTAAACTGTGTTTGAAATAGAACTGATTATTTGTATAAAAATAGATTTGGCATTAAATAACCTACAAAGGTTGATATGCCATAAAACTCAACCAAACAACCAAACAACCAACCAACAATACAATACAATCTAAAAATTTATCTACAAGCTTTCTAAACTGAAATATTGGAGCAGCATAATATTTCTGTTTCTTATTTAACCAGGTGTTAAGACTATCAATTATAAAAGTTATCAATACTTTTTGCCGGAAAAAATTTTAACAACGTAAAATCAGGTGAGATTAGATTTTCTTTTAAACCGATAAATTAAAAAATGTGTTTAGAGTTCAGTTTAGTTTTGACCAATGAGATGTAAAATCTGTTAATGGTTACACACAAACTTCAAAATCGAAAATGAAAAGGAACTCATTTAAAACTTACTGCTTCTGTATAAATGGAAAGAGGTTTGCATGGATTAAAAGCAATTAAGATTTCCCCGATGTAAGTCTGAAATAAAAGAAAAAAATTAAGAAATTAAAAGTCAAAATTAAAAATTTACAAATGATGAATGAGAATATTTCATAACAATTTGATGTTGTCAAAAAGAACAGAAAAGTCAAAAAATAAACAGCAGTTCGTCATGAAAAAATTCATTTGGCTGATAATATGTTTTGGTTCACTTATTGTACACGTTCTTTGTGCAAACTACTTTTTCATTTTATCTACTGACGTACCTATCAATGGAGAAAGAACAAGACAAGAAATTATCTTTCCTAGATGTATTAATAACTCGCACAGAGCAAGAATTCATGCCATCCGTGTATTGAAAGCCAACTTTCTCCGGACAGTAGCTCAACTTCAACTCCTACCATCCATTTAATGTAAAGAACGGAATCTTTCATTGTCTATAACATCGAGCAAAAGCCATAAGCAGTGACATTGACTCCCAGAAATCTGGATGAATGACAGAAAACAATACCCGATAACTCATCACAGTTTGTTTGCCCTATGTCAAAAGTCTAACAGAAAGTATTAAAAGCTTTACCAAAAAGATTCAAACGGTCCATATGATATCAGGACAATATTCAGGAGTGGAACAACTCTTCGAAAATATCTCTTCTGAAACAAACCCCTAACAGAATACAATATGGCCAAGAATTGTATAATGGTATACTTTACCATAACTCCATCCTATGCAGTTATGGTAAAGTATACAAGGGCCAGACATGGAGGCCATTAAAAATAAGGCTACTAGTAGTACTCAGTAATCGAATATGCAGTAATCGAAAAGTCGGGTATAGCTGACCATATATGGAAAGAAAAGGGAAATTCAGTCCTTATTGGATGAAGTTAAAATAATAGATAGGGAGGAACATAGGAGAATAAGATGTCTTAAAGAAACAGCACATATGTTGAGCTACAGTGACCTGTTGAGTAGATCATGTATAGAAAGGAATACGATTAGGGAACCAATAGTCAAAAAGGTTACAAAAAATTTGCAATATGAGCTTAGGTAAAAATCGCTCATAATAGTAATAAGTCGTATCTCATAGGTTGATAAAGATATTAGGTTTATAAACTCCCCAAAATTCACTCAAAAATTTCCAGCAAGACACATGGTGCAACGGATATAGGTTGTTGCTTAAAGTACTTTTAAGTTAAATTCTTTAGAGATTGCAGGTTCAATCCTGACAACAAGTAAATAACAAGCAATACCTACTATCGCTTAATACTTGTACCCGGTTAAGATTAACGGAATTAGAACAATCTACTCCACCCCCTGGGATTAAATAAAGGGTTCGGTTCAATGTTCTGTGTAGGCTCCCAAGTTCGACATGAAACTCCCGAAGAAGGACGAATGAATATTACAATGAAGACTATTGTCTGAATAGTCTAAATAATAAAACTTTTCAAGCTTCATCGCAGAAAGTCCAGTGGTGATTACGAAGGTACGGCAGCTGGGAAGCCGCACTCTGATCGCTCTGATAAGATGAGAACTCCCGAATCCGTTGATGAGATCTAGGCCATGAGGATTTGAGAAATTGACTGAGTCCAGTGGTGATTATGAAGGTACGGCAGCTCGGAAGCCTCACTTTGATCGTTCTGATAAGATATGAATTCCCGAATCTGACGGTGAGATTTACGCCCATTCAGGTTTATAGCCAGAGACAAGGCAAAGTTTTATTAAGAAGATATGAAGACATTCAGTATTTGTCATACAAGTTGAGAAAAGGATAATTTTTTAACACAGGCCATGAAGAACAAGAGGAAAAACTGTGCTGCAAAGCCTTTGAACACACTAAGGCGTCCCTTCCAACCGAATATGCTTTGCTTTTTCTCAAATGGGAAAAATGTTTGCCAGGATCAGATGGTGACCCCCACAGAAAAAACCGTTGGCTTCCTATGTCCCCACAAGATGTACCGATATTGATGAAAATTTTGTAATTCTATAAGAATAGAAATATCATTCTTAAGTGTCTTTCTGGTTTTGCTAGAAAGATAATTGCCCAAATTATTGATACGAAAAATGTTATTTTATTTATTAATTAACATCAAATTGGACAATTTACTTTTATCATCAGATTACGATGATTTGAAATAATTTTATTGCAATTTTTTAAATTTCATTTTTGTCCGTATAAGCTCATTACACAACCTATACAGTGACTTGAATGAAAAATGCATCAACATTTATTTCACAAACTGTAAATATTTTGTCCAAAATTTAAATCAAATTTAAAGGTTTCATGTTTTTGCATATAAAGAATGTTTATATGAAAATATTTCCAGTTTTTATATTAGTTTAAATAATATCTAAATAATTAATAGTAATGAGTAAAATTTTTAAGAAAGTGTAATAATAAATGGATAAATTAGGTAAATGACAAGTGTCAAATGTCGTTGAATTTGAAAAAAATCCTAAAAAATAGACATTTTATGTCTACATATTTTCTTCTGGATCCGTTCGAATTCCCGTATTACTTTTATCGTATTCGGGGGGAACTGATTAAGGTATTGTCCATAGTTGTATGTATCCCTAGTACTTTCTGCCCGACTTTGGGCCATCATCAGGGGAGGATCTATTACAAAAGTGATGTAACTTTTGTTTTAGCATATTACTACTGTGTAAGGGCGTCTTTGCCGTTGAAGTTTATGGCGTTTGCTTTTAAATGGAATTCTATAATTAGTGCCAAAGTCGGGCAGAAAGTACTAGGGATACATACAACTATAGACAATACATAAATCAATTCCCCCCGAATACGATAAAGTACTAGGGATACATACAACTATGGAGAATACATAAATCAATTCCCCCCGAATACGATAAAAGTAATACGGGAATTCGAACAGATCCAAAAGAAAATATGTAGACATAAAATGTCTATTATGTTTAATGAAATTTGCATTAACGAAGAAATGCTGCCTAAACACACGCACACACACACACACATATATATATATATATATGATTTGATTTGTAAGAGAATTGTTTGTAGGAAACTTTATTTTTAAACGAATAAGAATCTATTTAATATCATTCAGATCGTATAGTGTCATATCGTTGACACTCGTTCAGGCATACAATCTTTTCAGGCATACAATCGGCGTATTCGACACCTCCAGCCAACTGGGATGAAGTTTATAAGTTACTTATTTTGAAGATAAAATACCTGATATCAACTAATATGAATAATGATACAAGAGATAAGTCAATAGATAAATAAGGAGATAAATCTTCACTTTCCTTTTATATTTGTTAAAGAAATCCTCGCTTTATAAGAGTTTTGAAAATGACGTTCATTCGATTTGAATGTCACGTGACTTACTTAATTACCTGCCTTGTAAATCGTTCATAACTTGGGATTACTTAACGCTTTACTGGCATAAGAAATAGTTTTATTTTGGGGAGTAAAAGATCAAATAATCTTGGTTGAATAATTTGAAATATTTTCTGGGATGACCTTAACAATTCCCAAAATTTTGGTTAAGTGAGAAAGTCTTAGTAGTACGGACAGACGGGCGGATATTTAGAGAATTATAAAATATATAATACCTTAGTACACGTAGAACACTGCAAATTAATAAAATGATATTTTCACATTCATTATTAGAATCTATATCACGTTCATATCATTATTTACATCAATACATAATGGACTAGTAGCGTTTTAGTGTTAGCACTGTTACCAAGAAAGATCTTCTGTTTCATTATAAGCCTAAAGTATTCATTTACTAAGATTAGTTTACAAGATTACTAAGGTTTATAAAGTCATAAATATAGTTCACTAATTATCACACCACTCGAGGCGCCCATAATAAGTCCTAAGTTGCTAAATATATAGTGTTGTTTGTCTATGATAATTTCTTTACCTAACGGTTTTTTGCTTTCAAAAATCCGTCAACGTATACACGATATTAACATAGGTATGAATGTATATTATTTGTAAAATTGAGGGGACTTCCCGTGGCGTAGTGGCAAACGTGCTGGACTGTAACATTGTTGTAAACGAGTTCGAACTCCAGTAGCGATATTACGTTCAACTTTGGATGGATTTAGTATCAAATAATCCACGAGGCTTGATATGCCATTAAACATTGGACGAGACTGATTGCATTTCACATAGCACTAATACCCTTGGAAAAGGTATGAATCCAATTATTCTCCCTCCAGCTATGGGTAAATAGTAGGGCAGACTGTGTTCTTCAGCCTTGGTGAGGCAACTAGTCTAGGAGAAGGAAAACTCTGAATTTAAACCTGTTAAACCCCGCTTAAAAATTGACCTTGTGTCATACCTGCCCGAACGGAGGGGTTGGTAAATATGGATATGCCATTAAACAAATAAATCAGATCAAACCAAACCAGACTTTTCTATAATTATTTCCAAATAATTCAAAAATTATTTTTGCAATGATAGAATTTGAAAAAAAATTTTTTTTCGTTTTTCATTTTCGGCCCTCGGAATTTCTCTTTCTTTATTGCATAAAAAGATTTTGTTTATCTCACTTATTTGTTTAATCAAAGGAACATCCAGAAATCCAAAGGAAACTTTGTTATTATACCATCATTTCATAACCAGTTCATTTCATTATGATCAATTATTAATTCGTTCCCATATAAAATGAAGGAAATAAATGAATAATTTACTTACATAATATTTGCCTTGTTCATATCGTTTTTGTAAAGTATATGTGATAGTTTTCTCGTCTAGTATTTCAAGAGAACTTAAATCATTCACATCGATTGTTTGATCTTCGTTTCGTCGATGCATTTTTGAGGCTAGAACAAAAAAGAATTAGAAAAAATCGAATTATGCTTTTTAATCAACAAAAAATTAAATTAACATCAAAGTATCTTTTATGCGTCTCATTTTCTAGAACAGTTTCTGATTTGTACATATACCGTTTGATTGATTTGTACATATACCGTTTGATAAATTTTAATTTCTTGCACAATTCCAAGTCGATTACCTTTCCTACTCTTTTTCCGCATTCGCTTATTATGAGATGAAACGTTTAATCTCTGTCTCTACATAGTCTACACTTATTATTCTAACGCATATAATTAATTTTCGCAATATTTTGGTTGGTCCCTAAGATGTTTATGTATTATTATCATATTTACCCACCCCTCCACTAGGATACGAAAAAAGGTCAATTTTTAAGCTGAGTTTAACTGGTTTGAAGTCAGAGTTTTCCTTCTCCTAGACTAGTTGCTTCACCAAGGCTGAAGAACCCTGTCTATCCTACTATTTACCCATAGCTGGAGGGAGAATAATTAGATTCCTACCTTTCCCAAGGGTATTAGTGCTATGTGAAATGCAGTTAGCCTGGTCCAGGATTTGAACTCGTGTTGCCGTGTCTATTTCCTACGACGATAACCATTACACCACGAGCACCTCCTAATGTTTATGTATTATTATTATTATTATTATTCCGTACGAGTTTTTCACACCAGCGTTTGCTGATGGTCTTTCACTGGAGTTTGATTGACAGCAAGTCTCCTCAAGTCTCCAGGACCCTTCTTTGTATTTTGGCCAATCTTAACAATGCTGTAGTTTGGATTGTCCCGGCTCGTCCTCCGATTTTCAACTCTTCTAGTCCCTTTACAAAGCCTTTGGGTATCGTTTCAAACGCAACAATTATAATTGGCATCACCATCACCTTCATATTTCATAACTTTTTTTTAGTTCTCTGGCAAGGTCAAAGAACCTTTCTCTCTTTCCGCCGGGACGTCAAAGTCCACTCGTCGGCAGGTTCTCTTTTCTTTTTGTTAACTACTACAAGGTTTTCTGGTCTTCTGGTCGGGATTTGGAGTTCTGTTTATATTTCAAATTATTGTTTATTTATTTTTTCATCTGTCTTCCTTATAAATAATCGTTTTACTTTACGATTACTTTGGTCACTTCATTTTAAGGAGTAAAAGATCAGATAACCTTGGCCGAATGGTATACAATCTTTTCAGGAATTACCGAACTAAACCCCAAATAAGTTTGATTGAAAATAAGCCACAAATGACAGAGACTTTGTGTTACAGACAGACGGTCATTTAGTAAATTATATATATATTTTTTTGTTTTTATCGGACAATGTTTTTGGTTTTCGTTTTTATTATTTTGTAAGGTTTTATGAATTAAGAATTAGTTTAAAAAATGAAACAAACAAAAAGCCAAAACGAAAACAAAACATTTATCACTCATTGAATACAACCCAAGAATACAAGAAATATATAGACTCTCCCAAATCCATACATCCAATGTCCCTCTGCAACGCTTTATATTAAGAATATCACCAAATAACAAGAGACATCAAGAATAGGTAGTACTCCTCACTAAATAACATGAGGCATAGCTAAAATATTGACTCCTCTCCCATGAAAAATCAATTTTACTCATCTTAAAAACGCTCGGAAAACTTAGTTAACAAAAAAATAAAAAAATGAAAAAATAAACAAACAAATCAATATGAATAATGAGATCATAGCAAGCCTTGATATCAAATCAAAATGCACCAACAAAAAAATGTCTAAACTCTTAGAAAAACATATAAAAGATTTTTTTAAATTCATCCCTAACCAATTAATTAAATTATAAATATATATACTCTATGCACAAACTAATGTTTTTCAAATTCAACAATGATTTTTTTAACCAAAAGTTTTACTTACAATTAGCGATGTTTTTAGATTTCTTTTTAGAATTTCTAGACTCTGGGCTTTTCCAGCACAAATAACACTGATCAATAACAAATTTGTTGTCTGCGTTTTTTTAGCTGATTTAGGACGAATCTGATGCGCTGAATCCAAAAATCACATTGGTTTTGATCAACCAGGTCAGGTTTTTGAGCTATTGCCACATGTTGTTTTTTACGTTTTTGTTCATATGTACGCGTGTGCAGATCATTTTAGAAGAAGTTGGTGGGGGTAAAATGCCATGTCGAATAATTGTTTTGACTGGAAATGATTATTTTAATGACAAGAAGTATTCAGGCCCGATAGTTCTGGGGATTATGTCGAAAAGGGATCAGTTTGAAGTCATAAAACCTCGAAATCTTCCAAAAATTGGTGCGGCAAAGCATAAAGTTGGCGGATCAAAACTAAAGTTAATGGAGCAGCCGCCCCAGGTAGTGTATAAGATATTCCACCCGTGCATGTACAGGTGTTTTCGCTTCATATTTGTTGTAGTATATTTGTGTTGTCGTGCTGGTGGCGCCAAATACGGAACGCGGTGGGCTGCGGTGGCACCAATTTATGACTAATTTGTACCTATTTCTGTTTTACAGGTGAATGAGGTGGCTTCGGCCAGAAGATCGTGCAGAAATAAGCCCGACGTGTTCTGCTACATTTGTGGAGAATACACCATTGCTCCGAATAGGAAGCCAATCACAAGTTTTATAAAGCGTGCTTACCATGCTTATTTTGGTATTAAACTGGCTGACCAGGATAAAGTTTGGGCGCCACACATGGTGTGCAAGGCATGCATCGAGACTCTGCGTGGGTAGACCAATGTCAAGAGGAGTCTAAACTTTGGAATTCGCATGGTTTGGAGGGGGCCGACAAACCATGTCACTGACTGCTACTTCTGCGCTGTTAATGTGACTGGGATCAACAGAAAGAGGCGGGGCAGCCTCAAGTATCCTGATCTTCAATCAGCACGTCGTCATGTAGCTCATTGGGATGAAATTCCAGTGCCTATCTTTGGAGAACTTCCTGACATTAGTGACGAAGATACCTCCAGTGTTGAAGGACATGAAGATGAAGAACTGGTTCTTGAAGATGATGCTCCACATTCATTTTCCCAAAAGGAGTTGAATGATCTAGTTCGCGACCTCAGCTTGTCAACGGACTTTGCCGAACTGTTGGCATCCAGATTGAAGGAAAAAACTTCCTCTCTGACAGTGCACGCATCAGCTTCTTCCGCAACAGTCATCATGACTATCTCAGATTTTTCTCTACAGTGAAGGACTTGGTGTACTGTGCAGATATTGCGCAGCTTCTGCTCAAGCTTAGAGTGCCACAGTACGAACCCAAAGATTAGACACTTATTCATTGACAGTAGCAAGCGATCATTGAAATGTGTTCTGCTACACAACGGCAACCAGTTTGCCTTTGTACCCATTACTCACTCGACTACACTGAAGGAGAAGTATGAAGCGGTGATGTATGTGCTGGAGAAAATTGATTATGATCAGCATAAGTGGTTTATTTGTGTTGACCTGAAGATGGTGAACTTTTTGTTGGGACAACAGTCTGGCTTCACCAAGTACCCATGTTTTCTGTGAATGTGAAATAGTTGGGACCGTGCTCAGCATTACACGAAGAAGGACTGGCCTTTGCGGGAGGAATTGGTACTTTGCAAATAAAGGAACGTCATCAACGACCCTCTGGTGGACAGAGACAGAATACTCTCCCTACCACTGCACATCAAGCTCGGCTTAATCAAGCAGTTCACCAAGGCTCTGCACAAGCATGGTGACTGCTTCACTTGTGCCAGGCTTTTCCAGGATTGACCATGGAGAAGTTGAAAGCTGGCATCTTTGACGGTCCTCAGATCCGGCAGCTCATCAGAGATCCAAAGTTCGAAAACTCAATGAACGAAGTCGAACTGGAAGCGTGGAAGGCATTTGTTCTGGTAGGGAAGAACTATCCTGAAAGTGATGGAGACCAGGTATCAGGGTCGCTGGGACGCAGTCATAATGGCTGACTACTGTTGGAATCTGAAGAGAGACCTCCCTGCCGCTGAGCATTCCAGGAGTTCGAAGAAACGGAAGTTCAAGCCCTGAAGTTTGAACAATGGTGAAGCAACATGCAATTTACGTCTACTTACCTTTATCAATGCCCACCAAACAAACAAACATCAAAAAATATAATCTTAACTAAACAGAAATCAGTAAATACGCTATTTTGCCCACGAACTCAATATTAAACATAAGTGACAAATTTTTTAAAACATGGACATTTTTTATGTTATCACAAGAATCTTAAAAAAAATAGGGAACTAATCAATAAACTAGAAAACAAAACTGCATCTGAAGCAGATATTTATATTATTACCTGTAAGAATTGTAAAAGGGTTTATATCAGAGAAACTTTGATATGTCATTAAAAGCGCTTATAGTTAAAAAAAGAAAAAAGAAAAGAAGGCTTGAAGTATAATTAAAACGTCAATGTGAAGCAGACCAAAATTTTGATTTAAAAGAAGCTCCTATGTTACTTTAGAAGCAATACCCCCTGCCAACAACAAAACTGACAACTGTCACAATGGCAACCCAATACGTTCATGGGTCGTCTCGTATCTTTTAAGCTGTTGATTGCTATTATGGTTAATATACATATATGCCAAAGTAAAATTTGGAATGTCCTATGGTAACAATGTATTGGTAATGGTTTGCCTCAAGCATTCAGGTCTGAGGTGTGATGAATTATATTAGCCTGATTCTTACAACATCGATTCTAAACCGGAAAAACATGTCTTCTAGAAACAAACCAAAAAAGATTATCACCATCAGAGTAATTTTATCTATTCATTTAATTACCAAAAAAAAAAAAAAAAAAAAAAAAAAAGAACAGGTTTTTCTTTTCGAACTAAAAGGACTTAAATTTAGGTCATGTCATTTCTTGTTCATCATTTCATTTGCATTATTTTTATTCCACCTCCAAAATAGGAAGGGCAGAAAGTAAATCTATCAGATGTGAGTGATACAAATGCAGAATATAGTGGTACATCCAGTTTCATAGCACCTTCAGGTCTTATTTGAATATCGTGACGATTTCTCCGATTCCATCTATATTGCTAAACTCTAAGCCAGCAAAACAGGACATCATCATAGCGATATTTTTTTAGAGTAATACACTTAAAAGGATTTGCCTTTTAGAATAGAATTATTCCCAGTCCAATTTGCGTCTACATTAAAATTTTGCGGGATTTGATTTATCAAAATTATCCTTAAAACGGTGATATGAAATGTTAATCAAATGAAAGATAGCAATCATCATGAAATCTATAAAAGTCGAAATTTAAAGGATTCACAGCTTGTTAAGTATCTTTATATTTTGCAGAGCAGATTTATGTTATTGTAAAGCTTTGTATTAATAGTATAAATATCACTGACAATGTATTTGTATTGGTAGTATAAATATCACTGACAATGTATTTGTATTGGTAGTATAAATATCACTACCAAAACGATAACTCTGAATCTTCAGTTTGACTTCCAAATGAGAATAAGTGAGCATCACTTTTTTAAAGATCAGGTCGACAAGGTTGAGTTAGATTCAACATGTAGTCAATGACCAAGAGTGAGTGCTTTCTCTGTAAAAGAATTATATTACCTACCGATCCAGTGATAATTTTATATGGATAAAAATTTGTATCTTTTAAAAATTGTTTTAATTTGTTAAAATGACAAATTGAAAAGTTTAAACGCTAACTTCAGTGTTTAGCAATGGACAATTTTTCTCTTTTATCCAAAGCCAAAACATAATAATAAAATTTTAGAACTGAAAAGAATCGAACAAATATTTTCCTTATGGACGTTATTTACTTTGAAGGACTTGAAAAGTATGGATTATTTTTCAAAGGAATATAAATTCTTCACCATCATCATCAAGTCACACTAACAGCACGGATTTCCCTGAATCTCTCTCCCCATCCATCCCTATCGTCCATCCCTCCCAGCAGGTCTTCCAAACTCTATTCTGTGTCCGCACAGAGCTAATGTAAATAAGTTCTTGCTGGTCAGCCATCCATGGCCAGTCATTTATGAGTTCATCCTTGATTCTAAATGGATGATATCAATTTTAAATAAATAATACGTTCCTCAAATTTTCTTTGTCGAATCAAAATGCATGAGTAAGACAATACAGCGTTCCTAAATTACAATAATGTAATGTTGAAACTAAATTAGTATTATTGTAATGCGCCACAGGAACATCATTCTTAGCGCGAACTTCCTTTGAGATAAGCAAATACCAAAAAATATATAGTTTATTTCACGTGCCTATTTATCCCAAGAAAATTCTTTTGTCTTCAAATCAGAACTTTACTTTTCGACTTATCTTGGTAGCAGAAACTTTGATCTTATAACAGATACAAGCATGTGTTCTGCATCTTAACAAAAGAGGAATATTTAATCCTTGTTTTAATTTTAGTTATTCATCATCCGATTCTTTGTGATGTTCTTGAAAAAGACATAAACCTAAATAAACTTAAATCTTGTCACTAAACCATTCAACTTGATATATTACTGAGATGAAACGATGGAAAAACTGAAAATTTAAAGCCGGAACTGGTCCAATTTACTAAAATCTAATTCTACGCAAACGCATCAATTATCGGTATGACCTCAATCCTCATTAGAGGATATATGTTATGCTTGAAAAACTAGTTTACAAATATGTTACAATACATGAAATCTGAAAAATCTATATTACATATATTAAAAGGACAATTTTGAACCAAGGGCTCCAAAATAACAAAGTCTTTGCCTTAAGTGGGGAGTCAAGCATAGCAACTTTACCCAACAAAAATCAAATTTTGAGTTCGACTCTTTGTAATCAACTGTATTTTTATACTACGTTAATCTATTTTTCTTTGTTAACTCTTTTACACCAATTACTGTCAATTTATGAATGAAGTAGACACATGGCGTAAATTGTTATTGGAAATAAAATTTCATTTTTAGCAGCGTTAAATGATCGATGAAAATGGTTAAATGTTTTAATGTTTTATTGAATTTCATTGTAATTTTATTCATTTATTTTTTGATTAGTTGACAAGTGGAGCGTAAACTAATCGTTTTGTACTTTTTTTTTGTTGTTACTCTCAATCAAATTCAACCTGCTTGACATAATCAGATTGATTTTAAAACGAGTTGCTCACCCCTTTTAATGAGAGAACATGGACGTTTTTTTTATTTATTTATTTTTTTTTCATTTGATCATTTTTCAACTCTGCTCTTTCATTGATCATTTGATGACACTTCAAAAAAACGTCGATGTAAAGAAGACGTTAGTTTGGTGTCTTTGTTTAAAGGTATATCAACCTTCGTGGGTTATTTGATTTCAAAGCTATCCATTGTAGAAGAAGAGCTGTGATTCTATTTAACCCATTGCTCGGAGTGGGAGAGGATAAGAGGGTTCATACCTTTCCCAAGGGGCATTAGTCCGAAAGTGAACGTGATAAAACGACTGGAGTTCGAACTCGCTTACTTCGTGGCAGAAATCCAGCATTTTAGCCATTACGCTACCGAGGAACTCTCCATCGCGTCAAAATAAGGTTGAAAACACGTAGACAAGGTTTTTCTCTTCTTTTAAAATTTGTGCTGACATGTAAATACGCTATCATAAACCACACAGCAACAATTTTGCAGTAGCTTAAAGAAAATAGATTTCTTCTGGACAGTTTTATTTCTATAAACAGATATTAAATCCCTACTTCTGATTTTTTAAGCAATAAAGAGCATTGATATTTTCAGTGCTTTTTTTATGTACAAATATGTTGGGAGTGGGTTAACGTAACAGCTCCGGACCTTGAAAAGCTCCCAAACAGAAAATGATTAGGTTCCTAAGGACCAACAACTATGTCAAATACAATTCAGACATTCAGACATTTATTCACTTGAAAATCAAACAAATATATTAACACATATAATAATGGTATTCACACTGTTTGTCACAATGTGAAATATTTCTCCACCACTTAAGTAGGTTAGAAATACTCTACCTCCTGGGTAGGTGAGGTTCCTTCCCGGTTCGGACATACCAGCAACGCGCCCGACCTATGCCGCTGTCCACTTGTTACTGGCTTTTCTGGCAGTGCCAAGAAAGAGCGGTTAAGACGGAATTCAGGGGTCATGTGGCCGCTGGTAACTTTATTTCGTGGAACAGAGGAACCGGGACATTGGCCTAATGAGTAGAGTGTTCGCCAATGGTCTGGGAGACAGGGGTTCAATCCCAGGTCGAGTCATACCAAAGACTCAAAAATGGTGCTTGTTGCCGCCATGCTTAGCACTCAGTACAATAAGGTGAGGATCAAGGGTAAAGTGGAGCAATCTTAGGAATGGAGTAGCGCCCTCCCCTACACCTCGGTGTATTAGCTTTTGAAAAGGGAGCCTTCGGGTCACCCTGGACTACGGTCGCTAACTCTACTTTTAATTATGTCCCTACAAATAATACTGTACACAGGAAGTGACTTTTTAAAGAATCAAGTTTTGAATAAGAAGATTTTTTCCTGTTTAAAAAATTTACAATCAGTGTAACTGATCAATAATTATCAACAAAACCTTCGATGTTCTGTGACTGCCGCCTTTTCAGAGCCCCCGAGGAGCAACAAAAGAATATATCTCACTATTAACAAACAATAAACATTTGGTTTCCGTTTATTTATTAAATGGCATATCAACCTTCGTGCCAAAGTCATCCTCGTAGAAGAACAGTGGTGATACGATTTAACCCATAATTGGAGGGATAAGTGGTTTCATGTCTTTCCCAAGGATATTAGTCTGAAAGTGAACATAATAGTGCAATTGGAGTTCGAACTCGCTCACAACAAAGTCGTAGCCAGCACGTTAGCCACTACACCACAGGGACTCACTCCCCAACCCCCGATAAACATTCACCAACGAATTTAGTGAACCACTGTTTCTAATGTTTCTTTGATCTCCGGCTATTATAAAATTCCAACTTTCACACACCTTCGTCCTCGGCAATAAGGTCCATTGCAATGATGGATAGAAATGACGTTGAGTAAAAATCCATTTAGCAACATACCGGGTGAATATCGTTAGGGGAAATGCATGTTGATCACATTAATTCATTTATATGATTGAACACAAATAAGACTGTTCTTCTGATGTACATTGACGAGTCTCCTCTTCTTGATTGTTATTATAGTTACGACGTTTACGGCAGCTGTACTCTCTAACGTTATGCAAGTGTTTGTCGAAGAGAACTTCGTATTCAGTCCACGTTCTCTATCTTTCAAAAATATCTCGTAATATCAGCTAATTCTTCCGTAAAATGACACTTGTTGGCCTCTTCCACTGCGTATATGACTGTTCATGCACTACCCCACCTAAGGATTGAATTCACATCTGCAGTTAACTAAATGCACTTGTGTCAAAGCTTATATCCACTTGGCTTTTGTTCCTTAGAGATGGTAACTTAATGACTTAATCATAATGTTATTTTGTCTTCTTCTCCACCCGTGAAACTTCCAGGATTCAGATTCCATTCAATACAAAAATCTATTTCAGGGATTGTTTTAAAAATTCCCTTAAATAAACTGTCATATCATTGAATGACTGGGAAGAACTAGCACTCCTCCTCGTCAGAGAAGAAATATTTCATTGAAATCTGTCAAAAGATTTGAAATGAACTGAATAGACAACTAAAAACGAAAACGTGTTACATGTAAAGGTGAGTATAAAGGTGAATATACTGACATAATGAAGAAAACAGATCTTACCTGTAAGATATTTGGGATAGTCTTTCTAAGGCAGAAGTATGATATGTGGGATAGTCTTTTTAAGGCAGAAGTAGTTATTCATCGTATAAAACCACACAAGCCATAACTTACCATCGAGTAAATTACATGAAATGTCCAAGTGCAAAATAGTTGAAAACCTTCAATAACATATGAAAATATATACGGACAAACAGCGCCCTGTTTGCTTGCAATTGCTTTTTTAAAAATTTGTACTTAAATTTCATCTACCGTAAATCATAGTGTACAAGTCAACTTTTTAAATCAGAAAAATCTCTACCAAACTTGTGGTCAACTTATACGACAGGGCTAAAATCCGAAACTTTATCGCATAGTGGTCAACCAGTGAAACAGTGATCCCTAACAATCGATATATATTAATTACCATTACCCCAACAGACTGACATAAACATCTACGACTTAAACTCGTGTTTGGGGAACATATTTAGCAAATTAACACAGAGATTAATATAAAATAATAAAACTGTAATACAAATTAAGTATCATATTAACACTATATCACATGTTGTTACCAAAAGCTGAAGCACTGACGATAAACACTAATTGAAACGTCACAGTACCCTACTGTAGGTCAAGGGGGGGGGGTTAGACCTATACAGTAGTCATGGGTCTAACCCACAATTTTGAGCTAAAAATAGTGAAATCAGCTTATATACCAGGTCGACTTGTACACAGCAATTTATGGTAAGTGGGCCTAGTCACTAAAGTCTGTTCTTTTAATCAACAAAGAGATCATACTCGATTGTGAATCAACAGCTATGATATATATATATATATATATATATATATATATATATATATATATATATATAGGAGATGCCCGTCGTGTAATGGTTATCGTCGTAGGAAATGGACAGGACGACACGAGTTCAAATTCTGGACGAAACTGATTGCATTACACATAGCACTAATACCTTGGGGAAAGGCATGAATCCAATTATTCTCCCTCCAGCTATGGGTAAATAGTAGGGAAGACTAGGTTCTTCAGCCTTGGTGAGGTAACTAGTCTAGGAGAAGGAAAACTCTGAATTCAAACTTGTTAAACTCCGCTTAAAAATTAACCTTGTGTCATATCCTGCCCGAGCGGAGGGGTTGGTAAATATATATATATATATATATATATATATATATATATATATATATATGTGTGTGTGTGTGTGTGTGTGTGTGTGTGTGTGTGTGTGTGTGATCAGGCTTTTGCCTGCTTCTGGTACCATAATGTAATCCAGTACAACCTGTTTCATGGTCGGGCTATCAGCAAAAAACCAGCAAATCCACATGGTTGTAAGGAGAGTGCATGAATACCCAGCAGGATACAAACAAAACCTGCCCTCGAGCAGAGACGTTTCTTGTGAACTAACATCTCTTCACAGCAGCTGCAATTCTATCACTCATGGCTGGGTCCATTTAATTACATTTCAGTCTTCCTGGTTGTGAAATATGAAGTATGGAGAAGTCAAGCAAACCTGTGTCATCTCATTCTGACAGAATGGTCTTGTCTTTCAGTCTTACTCAACGTTTGGTTGTGTATCCGTACATCTATATTATTTGTTTGTTTGTTTGGGTTTTATGGTATATCAACCCTTGTAGGTTATTTAATGCCAAACCCATTTTTCAACCAATAAACAGTTCTATTTCAAACAATTCAGTTTAGAATAAGTACAGTATGATAGTTAAAACATTTCTATTTTAAGCTATTCAGTTTAGTCAAACAAATCTAATTCAAACAATTTAGCTTAGTATAAGTATAGTTTTTGTTTACACACAGTTAAATGTCAAAGCAGTTCTCTTTCGAATAATTTGATTTAGCGTAGTTTCAATGTCAAAAACAGCTCTATTTCAAGTAATTTAGTTTAGCATAAGTTCGCAGATTAATTCTATTTAACCCATAAATAGGGATCTATCAGGTATTACCACTCCGGACGGGAGTGGACCTGGGAGCAATGGCAATAAAGGAATACTCCCCATTCCCCAAAGCTCCAGCATTACTAGAACCTCACCATCAGATTATTTAGTGTCATATCCAGGACACTTGTTTGGGTAGGGTCTTACTCCTTTGCAGAGGTACAGTCGGTGTATTCTACAGCCCAGCCGACTGGGCAATACACAGAGTTAAATGTCAAAACAGTTCTATTTCAGATAATTCAGTTTAGTATGTGTACGAAGTTTAAATGTCAGAACAGTTCTATTTCAAGCAATTCAGTTTAGCATAAATACGTAGTTTAAATGCAAAAACAGTAAACTCTCGAAATCACGGTTTAGTTCTGTATGGCCCATAGATAGGACCCTTATCAGATGCTACCACTCCGGGTCAGAGTGAACCTGTGAGCGATGGTAATAAAGGAGTACTCTGCATTCCCCAAAGCTCCAGAATTACTGGAACCTCACCATCTGACTGTTTAGTGTCATATTACCAGGACATTCTTGGGGGTCCTTACCCCTCTGCAGAAAAGCTGTATTCTACAGCCCCTCCCACCAGCCAACCGAGCAATGTAAATCAATAGGACAAAAGGGAAGAGAAGATAAATAAAAACAAGTATTCTCATGTAAAATCTTACGTGAAAGACAATGAGCTACATGAAATTTACTTTCCAGTTCGATTGGGGAGGGGATTAAAGGGGACAAACTCCCCCGGGGAAAATTTAAATACCTCCGATTTCAATGAAAATCAGAACATAACTACTAGGGACAAAGTAAAGTCGATTTCCAAAATTTCAACATCTTATAATAATATTTACTCTTCCCCTTAATGAGGTTTATAAAACGGTGCATCGTCCCTTTGAAAGTGCCGATACATGCAGTTTTCATGGGAGATAAATAAAAACAAAGTAGGTTTTCTAATGTAAAATCTTACTAGAAAGACAATGAACTACTTGAAATTCCTTTTCCAGTGCGATGAGGGGGTTTAGAGAGGGTAAAGGCCCCCGGTGAAAATTCAAATACCCCTGATTTTAATGAAATTAAGATCATATTGTTGATGTTTATTGGAAGTCAGGATCTTTATCTGGGAGTGTATACCGATTCGATTATTAGAAACTGAGAAAAATGTTGAATCACATATTTCAAGTGTTAACTGATTTGATAAATCATTATATTTCAGAGTTTTAATCATTTCTCAGTTTTCTTTTCTAATTGCTTTACCTTCTGTATTTCTAAAATCATATTTATATCTTTATACAACTATGTCCTTGATATAAAGTTTGCCAGCATCATACTTGATTTGTTAAATATCAAAAATAGCTATAATGAAGATGTTACATTATTATGATGATACATCTTTGATTGTTTGTGTTTGTTGTAATTCTTGAAAAAAACATTGCAATATGCATGCCTTTATAATTTTCCACAAACTTTTTATTTACTTGCATTTAAATGCAAAAGCCGCACTTTATGTGATGGCCACTTCAATTTATAAACAAAAATATTGAAATAAAAAATAAGAAGTTTGTACGCAACCATAATTATATCTGGTTTAAAGGAAGCATCTCTTTTAAACAAAACTGGCATTCCATTCTTTTGGTTTCTTTGTTTAATGGCATATCAACCTTTGTAGGTTATTTAATGCCAAAGCTATTCTCCTAGAAGAACAGTCGTGGTACTATTTAACCCATAGCTGGGAGGATAAGGGGGTTCACACCTTTCCCCAGGGTATTTGCCCGAAAGTGAATGTAATAGCGTGACTGGAGTACGGACTCGCTTACTACAATTCCGCAGTCCATCGTTTCAACCATTACTCCACGAGGACCCCCCCCTTTCTTTTGAATTACAAGAATGCATATAGATTTATAATCTACATGATTATTAACAGTATTTTTATTAGGATAAAAGTTTCTTTTTGAATCCAGTTAACGACGGGTAGTTCTGCTAGTACACACACACACACACATATATATATATATATATATACGTACTCCAGACCAAATAAAAATGATGGAATTTGCTCATTTCGAGGATGTTCACCTTGTTTTGTTTTTTCGTTTTGGTTTTTATTTTTAACAGTAAATAAATTAATGACATGATAAGCCAAACATTTTTCCTCAACATTGCGTTATTCAATATTTTCCTTTGCGTGGTTTGGAAAAAATATACCATTAATTTAAATAATTCAACTTTGTTTAAAGAATATTTTATGACGACAGAATGTTTAGATATCAAAGAAGAAGATTATATATATATATATATATATATATATATATATATATATATATATAAACAAAATAATCTTTTGTGTATTTTATATATGCCAATGTTTCGGTCTAATCGATCATCATCAGAGCAGAATTTCATTGATTAATATTTTACCCGAAAAAATATTTTCGAATGGAAAATGAAAATGAACAATGAAAAAAGTCCTTGTGCTCTTCAGTGTTTTCGCGTTTCAATTTTTTTCTAAGCTGATGCCACTTTTTAAAATTTTTTAAAAATCACAAATAAAAAAAAGAGCAATATCAAAACTGTTAGAAATTAAATCAAATTTTCAAATAAAAACTCATTAAAAAGATATATCATCTTACCAATAACAAAAAAAAATATCACACTAAAAAATATCCTATCTTAGCAAGAAATATCCGATCTTACCAAAAAATATCCTATCTTAGCAACTAATTTAGCTACATACATAAGCGAAACAAAATTAAACAAATTGTTACAAACTCTTCTATTTCAATCATACATCTTAGATGCATCAGGGAGGTCTTCAGTGATGCGCTGTCTTCATTGCCGATTTCGGGTTATTTCTGCATCATATCGGCTCCGACAGTAACCCCGGCATGACTCTGGAAGAGCTAAGCCGCCTCCGTGATCGCGACGTGCTACGCTCGTGCCTCTACCAAAGCAAAGAAAAAAAATATAATAAGGCCGGACTTCGGCCGTTCTTATAGACATCTGTCTAAAACAATTAGAAACATGTAAAAATAACACCGATAAAACAACAACTGAAGCATGGTAGGATTTGGTGATTTTGTTTTAATGGCATATCAACATTTGTGGGTTATTTAATGCTAAAGCCATCCTTGGCGAAGAACAATAGAAGTGTTATTTAGCCCAAAGTTTGGGGGATGAGGAGGTTCATACCTTTCCAAATGGGCATTTGTCAAAAAGTGAACGCAATAGCGCCAATAGAGTAGAACTCGCTTACTACGATATCACAGCCCAGCACGTTAGCCACTACGTCACGCGGACTCTTTTCAAAGCGTGTATATATAATATTTCTTTTAATAACTGTAATAAAGTCTACGTAGGTGAAACATTTAAAACCATTAATAAACGTATTTATGCGCATAAAAGAGATTTCAAATTTCGTAATTTTCTTAATGCTTTATCTAAGGGTAATTTAGAAACCAATTGTAATTTTAAAGATTCCAAAATATTTGCTAGAATACATAACAATCAATACAGAAACATTGTAGAAATTAACATAATTTCTAATTATAATAAAATCAAACAAAAACCCGGTTCTTTTGATCGTATCTCCTATGGTTAAATTTGTCCTAAATTGATACAATATCCATTAAATGAATTAGTTTTATTCATTATATCTTAATTATACATAGATTCAATAATTTTGCAAATTTTTTAGACTTATAAAATAATCTGTAACTAAAAAGATTATTTTGAAAATTTTCGAATAGAAAAAAAGTGACTTTAGCTAAAAACAAAATTGAAATGTAAAAATGTTGAAGAGCCCAATAATTTTTTTTTTTTTTTATTTTCGATTCGAAAATATTTTTCGGATCAAATAGTCATCAATGAAATACTTTCTAATGATGGTTGGTTTGACCGAAACGTGGCCATATATAAACTACATCATGTGAATCTTTTGTTTTTATTTTATTTTTTATAAACCGTCGGATTTATTATCCAAGCACTTTCATATATAAATGTAACCAACCGTATTTACATGGATATTCCTAACTTACTCCACCACTGAAGCCCAATTGCGTTGATAATATAATAAATTAATGTTAAGTAAAAACTTCATTATTTTATTATCTCTTTTGTTAGGTATAGGCCATGCGGGGACATTTTCGATGAAGGAATAAGGTAAGTTTCGACGTTTCAAAACTATTTCGTGTAAAGAACGACCCCTTGCTTTTGAGGCGAAAAAATTGGTTTTTAAAAGTCGTTAATTACACGAATATATATATATATATATATATATATATATATATATATATATATATATGGTAACTTTATCGTATTGATTCCAAGCTACTAGCGTTAAAGTAATGAGGAGATTTATCATAGACTTCCCTCAGCCACAATCAATTCATTCCTTATTGCATGAAATCCTGGTGATGGGATTGATTCCAAAGAGAAGATTCCAAGAAAAAAAAAAGGTTTCATGCTTTTCTAAAAGTCATTTGTGCGATGTAACTATAAACCCAAATCCGATCCCTGTTCGCGAATTCTGTTTACTTTATTGGCAACCATTACACACCACTTTGTGCCTTGAAAGTTGTTTCATGACGAATTTTCATGAAACTTCAGCCGATAAGTTTTTGAACTCTTATAGTTATTTTTACGCAGACAATTCAAAAAGTTTTAAATTTGAATAATGTTACCCGAGAATCTAAAAAGAAAAGCAAAAAAAAATCTCCACAAATAAGGATGCTCGGACGAAACTTCCGATATTCTAATATCGAGTTATGTTTGATTTAAGTTATAAAAAATAGATTACATCGAATCAGATTTTGTATTACAATAGGGACATTTTAAGGATTTCAGTTTGAAGAAGGGTTAATTTTGATTTTATTCTTTGCTATCAGTTCATTTAAAATAACAGAATGCCATATTTGAGTACCTGGCAAGACCATTGTTACTAATTTTCTCTTAAAAGCAATTTCCACATTTTTATTTTACAATCATACGGAAACGTAAAAAACGAAAAATAATTTTTAGTCGGCATATTGGAAAGCGCTTATAAAATTGCTTTAGAAATCTTTCATTTTAAAAATATGACCACAAAATCTACAAATGGAAATCAACAAAGGGAGGAATTTTCTTTTAGTTTATAGCTGTTATTCAAAATTCAAATGTCCTCTTCTTATGCTGAGGGTTTTCTATTAAATATTTAACATACAAGAATATTAAAAGTTTTTATTGAAAATTGTTATTATTTACAGGAACATTTTAGATGTTGACATCTGACCTGAACTTTGTAAATTACACGTAAATACTCTAAAAAGCAGCAAAACTGAGTAAATAAAACACTGGATTTTAAAAAATGCTGATACAATTTAATCATTTCAGTTACTATTGTAAAAGAGACTGTGAGTTAACAAATTGAATTAATCTTAAATCATTCAAATATTTTATCTACACAAAATAGATTTGCATGACGACAAAGGAAGTTATGTATTTCTTATAAATGCCACAGGTGTTAGAAATGAGGAAATATTTTAACCAAATCATTTTTTAAATTTCGACGCTTTTTATTTTTTATCAAATTTTGATTAAGTAATTATTTGATCATGTAAATAACAAAATACTCAAATATTTTAGTTATCATAAAACATATCCTTTCTGTGCTAAAATATGGGTCAAAAAGTTTAAATATATTGAAAAATTCGTCTAGGAGTTTAAAGAATTTGTCTAGGTATTTAAAAAGTTCGTCCAGGTATTAAAATTTTTTATCTAGGATTATAAAAAGTTTTTCAATATATTTCAAAATGATAAAATGTCACACATGAAATGACCAAATGTTTGAAATGTGCACTTTGAAATTTTACACAAAGGAAATTTTGATTTTTAAAAAATTGAATTTTTAAAAATAATTTAAAGTTTCTGATAAACCACAGTATCCATTTGATTCTCTCAAATTCTGCTGAACTTTTTGGAATCCCCTTCTTTTTGATAAAATTTCGACAACATGAAGAATTTTCTTAACAATAATCTCGAAATTTTTGGATAGAATATCGATATAAAAGCTCAATTTCCTATTGAATAGCAAGCACACAACCGTAGTTTACCAAGTAATTTTCAAAGCCGTGACAAATTCAAACTACCAAATTGTCCCAAATAATGAGATACCGTATTGTGCATTTATGTTGCAAATTTGCTTTCTCAAAATTTACGCATCTGTAACAGTATGTACTGGTAGTTCTGAAGTTGAATAAAAAGAAGGGAAAAAATGGTAGAGTTTCGAATGTTGATTTTTAATGAAAGCAAAGGAGGCTTTCTCCACTTGAGTAATGAATGAACAACAATTTCTCTTTTGTCTATATGACCATCAACCGGGCTATGTTGAACTATTGATCATTCTATGAGCTAGCTGAATTTCTACAATGTTGCACTACAAGTACTTTAACATGGACAGGCTGACTAATCCGTCAAGTTCGCAGAAATCTAAGAAATTCAGTTTTGAAAAAAAATACACCAAAGTCACCCAACCCAACTGATAGTCCAAATTAAAAGCAATCAGGTAAATTTATGTATTCTTGCTGCCAGGCATTATCTTGGCATGTAAATTAGGTTTAGTTTAAGATTTGTCATCTCTCTTCTCATTTTTTCTTCCACAATTTTTTTTTTTTTTCTGTTCTTTTCTTTTATTTTTCTCCGTTTCTCTTTATCTCTTTCTGTCCATCAATAATCATTTTAAGGACACAAATCTTTCATTCGATATTAACTAAGAAGGAACTCCAGCATTTTATTCATTTATTCGTATTCACTTATTTTTAGGGCTGAATTTTAATTTTCGACATTCATTGATCAATATACGTATTTACCGTTTGTCCCCTTCTCTTCTATCATCTTTCAGGTAACGCCATAATTCTATCCTTTCAGAATTATTCATCTTTCTCTGCGAAAAAATCTCTCCCCGGATTCATTATGCTGTTTCAAGAACTGAATTATTTCATTAAGAGAATTCAATAACAAGTGGAATAAATGGCAGTGCATATTCTGGTGAATATGATGGATGGGTAAAAACTTTCTTGCCAATCTGTAACAAATTTCGTCTGATCATCAAAGAAAAATTGTTTAATGTTTTCCTGACGGCATATTACATCCTTTCTTTTAATTAGTTTTGGATTTTCCGTTGATTTCTGTCTTCAGTAGGTTTAATTTAGAGCAGTACATATTTAAATCAATTGTTTGCTTTTCCATAAGGATCGCATTGTATATGACACCGTTCAAATCCCACGAAAGATATAGATAACAATACCTTCTTAGAATAAAGATTGATTTTTCGTACGATTGATAGTGTTTCATTTTGCTTGTTTCACGATATTTTGCATTCCACGTTATTGTGAAGTATATGCTTTTTATCTCTAAATAAATGATATTATATCATACTCTGGAGAAAAACTTACTTTGATTTAAACTTATTTCTTAAAATCAACATACAACTTTAAAAGGTGACCTCTAAATTACCCCAACATTTGTTCAGCCATCTCAATATTTCAGAGTAATTGTAAAGAGTTACAAAGTCTAGTATGCAAATATTAATTCTTAAAAAAGCTAATTAATTAGTTTGAAGGAAGCATAGTAACATTATTAATCAGCACAGTGTGATACTTCTAAATTCTAAGTTAAAAGTTTTGTATTTAAACTTAAAAATTTGTGTTTCATTTATTTTTGTACCAGTAACTTTAAGACCTGCGTAATATGTGGGTTTCAGAGGTAGACTCCCAAACTTTATAAAAGCTTTTCTCACAGACAGGAAATTTCAAGTTCGAATTGGAACAACATTGTCTGATATTCAACAGCAAGAAGAAGGGGTCCCTCAGGGGAGTATATTATCAGTAACCATCTTCAACATAAAAATTAATAGCATTACCAATTGCCTAAACCCTGGAGTTGATAGCTATTTATATGTAGATGACTTCTGCATTACATCGAAATCCAAATATACACGGACAGCAGAGCGTCAACTGCAACAGAGTATCAACAAAATTAATAAATGGGCAACCATAAATGGATTTAAGATCTCCAAAACAAAAAACTCAATGCGTGCATTTTTGCCAGTTGAGAAAAATGCACAATGACCCTACATTGAAGTTGGACGATTCGGAAATTCCGGTCGTCAGTCAATACAAGTTCCTCGGTATTATTTTTGACCGAAAACTCTCTTTCATTCCCCACATACAATATATAAAAGATAAATGTAATAAAACACTGAAACTACTCTGGATAATAGCCTATACAGACTAGGGTACAGATTTTCAAACTATGGCTGCTACGTATATGGAGCAGCCAGAAAGTCCTATCTGAAAACATTAAATACTGTTCACCATGAAGGATTAAGATTCATCTTGGGGGCTTTCCGCACATCCCCGGTGGAGAGCCTTTACTCCGAAGCATATGAACCTCCTCTAAAACTCAGATTCACAAAGTTAGGTTTACAATACTACAGCAAAATCAAGTCACTACCAACCAATCCAGCTCATGACTGCATTGTTAACTCCAAACATCAAACCCTATTTAACGTAAAGGAAAAGGCCATAAAAAACCTTTGGCCTCCGCATGAAACCCATTCTGGAAAATGCAAATATCTCTATAAAAAATATTCATGATACAGCACAGCTAAATTCCCTTCCCTGGCTACTTGAAAAGTCAGAGGTAATACTAGACTCTCAAAAAAGAAAACACACCCCTTAATACACCCCTTAAAAGAAAAACTCCATAACATCCAAGAAAACCTTCCTAATTATCTACACATCTACACAGACGGCTTCAAGGACAACAATGGAACCGGGTGTGGAGCAGTTCTAAACAATAAAACTATGAAACAATCCCTTCCTAAAGAAGCTTCCATATTTACAGCTGAAATCTGTGCAATAAATTTGGCACTTAAAATCATTTCAAATAACAAAGCTAAGAAATTCATTATCTACTCAGACTCCATATCAGTTCTACACTCTATAAAAAACCAAAAACTCTATAACCCTCAAATCGTCAACCTATTAAACAAACTCCACACCCTAAGACAGAGCCAAAAAAATCATATTCTGATGGATTCCAGGCCATAAGGGAATCCAGGGAAATGATAAAGCTGATTCATTGGCTAAAGCTGCAATTAACATACCTCCTGACAAAACCTCCAAACTACCATACACAGACTTGAAACATAAAATCAAACAAATAATCACAAAAAGATGGCAACAATTGTGGGATGAAAATGCTCAAAACAAGCTCCGCCAAATAGAGCCTCTTCTGAAAGAAAGAAAACATGAAGCTAGTAATACTAGAAAAGAAGAAACCATTCTTTTTCGACTACGTATAGGCCACACTAGATTAACGCATGACTTTATTCTAAAAGAAGAACCTCCTCCTAAATGTCCATGCAGAAACCATTACAAAATTAGGCATATTTTAATAGAATGTACAAACATATCTCGCATCCGAAAAAATTTTTATAAAGTTAATAGTATGAAGGAATTATTTGAGAAGATAAACCCTAAAAACGTAATAGAATTCCTGAAAAGAATTGGCCTTCTACCAAGGCTGTAGGCTCATAGACCTACAAATTAATTATATTAAAAATCAAATGCTGACTTCAGCAGACAATTCAAGACTGCATATCATTTTATTTTGATGTTGTTGGTATTTGTTTATAGCGTTCAAATAACTAAACGCACAAAAATTATACCAAATAAAAATAATAAAAACGTTTTCGGCATAAAATAACCCGATGGGTTGGCATGCCGTAAAATCCAACCAACCAACCAGTAAATCTGTTAAAATGTGGGTGCTAATATAGTTTATCATTTCATCAGTTCGAATCTTTTGTCGTTTGATATTTCTTTTCACTAAAGTGTACCTTATATGATGATATAGTTTAATTTAGGGACATAAATATACTTTCAAATGATATTGCTTTTGTTTTTAACCATAATGATACATGTCAAATTAAAGCCTATTTTATGTTCTTTTGGGGATGTCCTCGATGGACTGCGGAATCGTTGTAAGCGAGTTCGTACTCCAGTCACGCTATTAAGTTTACTTTCGGACAAATACCCTTGGGAAAGGTATGAACCCCCTTATCCTCCCAGATATGGGTTAAATAGTACCACTACTGTTCTTTAGGAGAACGGCTTTGGCATTAAATAACCTACAAAGGTTGATATGCCATTAAACAACCAAACCAAATCTATGTTCTTTTAAATTGTGTATGGTTTGAAAAGAGTAATTCAATCATAGTATATTAGTATATTTGGCCATTGGCCTAATGAGTAAAGTGTTCACCAATGGTCCGGGAGACTGCAGTTCAATCCCTGGTCGAGTCATACCAAAGACTAAAAAAAATGGTGCTTGATGCTGCCTTGCTTAACACTCGGCATTATAAGGTAAGGATCAAGGGTAAAGGGGAGCAATCTAGGGAACTGAGTAGCGCTCTTCCCTACACCTCGGTGTGGTAGCTATTGAAAAGGGAGTCTTCGGGTCACCCTCGACTAAGGTCACCAACTTTTTAAAATATTTCTTTAGATTATAATGTTTATGAAAAAACTTTTCTTAGTTTAGGAACAGCGGGTGAAATTCACTTTTATACTTCATTTATCGATAAATTACCTGAAATCTAGACGAGGATTGTGCAAATACATAAACTTAAATAGTCGAATAGATAAATAGTTTCTGAAATTGAATGTTTGAAAAACATTGTATACAATGTCAAATGATATTCAAAATAACTAGTGGCTCACACCTGAACAATCGGAAAAAAATACGAATGGATAAAGCCATTCACCAACCTTCGATATGCGATAAGAAAATTGCTATCTTCGATATAAGAAATAATGTGATTTAGTTTGAAAATAGAAGGGTGTAAGATCATAAAAAATAGATAAATAAATTCCTCCAAGTTAAAAGAGATGGGATGTGTGTACTGCAAAAAAGTTATTCGGTTCCTTAAATATGCATCCAATTCGCCAAAATTAATAGAATTGAAGTTTGGTAAAGTTGTCTAACATGATATGGAGGGAAGAATCGAAATTTAATGTCTTGCATTACGTTAGAGAAATTGTTAAACACTAAAAAGAATCGTCATTGTGTGAGGTTGTATGTCTGTCTCTTGTTATAGAAATTATGGACAAGAAGTCTTCTCCAAATAAGTTGCTGATTATTTTTTTTGTATGGTAATAATCCAAAACAGATTAGACAGAGATTATATTGAAAATAGTAACATCAAGATACCGTATCAATAATTTATGCCATAGATGAAAATCAAAACCTGATACAATAAACCCACAAACACAATTAATCTCTACAATAATATTGGTTGAATATTTGGAAAAATCCAATGAAAACGTTAAAATGTCGATAACCCATTCAAACAAATTTGGTAAGCAGAATAGGCATTTGTGTTCTTTCATTTACTGTTTTGGTGTGTGTGTGTGTGTGTTTAATACCAATATATATTTTTGTTCAAACACATCAACGTATTACTCTACCTAAATAATCCACAGTAAAATACAAAACCCAAAGAACAAAATATATGTTTTTTAATTTATGTTTTGGTCTTGTGGAAAAATAAACAAGGAGGAAATGATTTTTAAATCAATATACTCGTGTCCATTAAATAAAACCACTGTATATGTAAAATCTTGGATTTATTTATCTACATTAACAATCGGTACGTATAATAATAATGATTATGGAATCTTCATCCTTCAGAAATGATAAATTCTTTTTCGGCTTTTAAATATTCTATCTTATCATAATTATACATAAGCTCAAGTGAATCTTCTAGCGAAGTGATGGTTAACAAGTCTAACAGATTATTGTGAGTGTAAAGATTTCAATCCTCACAGAGAGACCCAGACTTGTAGTCTTGTGGCAAATTACGCTAAACTCAGTAAAAATCAATAAATATATGTAAACTCTAATTGTGAATATTTTCTAAAGATGGCGATAAACAGAAGAGAATATTCAAGTAATCTTATTTCTAAAAAAGTCAAGAATATTTAGGTTAAATATGTACCAACCTTGCGTGAAAATATGAAGGAATCTGAATTGTTGCCTCGAGACATCAGCAATCGTTACTGGACATTATTATAGGTAATAATAATAATAATAATAATGATAATAATAATAAGTCCATTAATGTGCACGCGTATGAACGAGTGTGGTTGTAAATGTGGTAGCTATAGAGGTTCTCTTCCCGGGTTCTCTCCAGTCAAGACAGTGTCGAAATGTTCCGTTCGGGTAGCGGGTCTTATACGACTGTCATAAACACAGCGACAATTAGAGCCGCCTGGTTCACGTGACAGAGGGAGCGTGTTTGTGACACCTATCATCATTCTAGAGACACATATACTCATGTTGTTGTCGATCTTTTTTTTAATATATGATATCGTCGCCATTGCCTGTTTCAAGATTTTTTTTATAGAAATAACAATTTACCCTGATTTCTTTCTATTCTCATTTGAATTTCCACCATGTTAAGTTTAGTTAACGGAATATAATTTACATTTTAGATATATGCCTGATGATGGATAAATAAGTAAAGTTGTCTCCCTTTAGTCGAGGGTGACCCGGAGGCTCTCTTTTCGATAGCTACTACACGAGGTGTCGGGGATGGCGCTACTCCTTTCCCTTGATTGCTCCACTTTACCCTTGATACCTACCTTATAGTGCTGAGTGTTAAGCAAGGAGGTATCAAGTACCATTTTTTGAGTCTTTGGTATGACTCGATCAGAGATTGAACCCAGGTCTCCCAAGCCATTGGTAAACACTCTAAACATCGTGCTACAGGGAAACTTCTACATTTTAACGCCTTTACTTATCTCTTGTACAAAATCTACGGTTCTTTTTTTTTTTATACACGATGAAATTAACAACGCCAATTCAGTAAATACGGAAGCATAATTTGTCCAATTTATTTATATTTGACTGTTATAATCAGCTCGTACAGATTGAAATGGAAACACGAAAAGACAAATTCCTACCCAAACGATAAACTTTAAAAAAATATATAACTTTCTAAAGGACATGTATGACACCATATAATTGGTCGACACGTCTTTTCGAATGAACTTATCGCTGGCTTCCAAGACGTTGGCGCCAGATATCTAAAACAGGTGCAAGCCTCTTTCTATTAACAAGCTCAGTAAGAGCAAACGATAGAATTGTCTCTGCTAAAATTCCAGCGGTGAACCGGAGCCGTATGAAGTACGTTAAATTTTCGTATATACGACTCAAGGACTTCAGTTAAGAGGAGTATTAAAGGTTTATTTTGTATAATATTATATAGTTGCAAACAGAACAATTGTTTGCAACAGCAATATAATACTTTTAAAATACCAACGTGTTCATGATTTTCCCGATATTAATTTCTTCTGTTTTCAATATTTTGCGGCGAAATTTTTACGATATTTTAAAAATATTTTGTTAACAAGCTTCCAATATTTTTTAATAAAACCGGGAGTCACCGAAACGCGATTTGGTTATTTAAACAGGTAACGTACTAAGATCGACGCCCATTCTTAGCCATTCAGTTGAGTAATACCACACGTAATACACTCCGTCCGTCGGAAAGAACAGAACCAAGAACACATGTCTGTTTTCACCGTTATGGTATACGACAGCTACACAACACAATGTTTTTTTATATTTTCCCTCACAGGCAATCAAAGGGTACTCCATATTCTCCAAAGCTCCTGGACTGGAGCCTCAATATCAGATAATTTATGCCATATCTTGGACACAAGTTGGGGAGGGGGAGGGGCTTTACCCCGCTGCTGAGATGCAGTTGTTATATTCTATAGCCCCAGCCGATTGAGCTCAAGAACGTTTAGGAAAGGAATACACTATGAATAGCTTGCAAGCAAAGAAATCACGATCACAAGTCTCCTAAGATAATTTTCTTCTTGAATATTTGTCTGATTATTGATTCGTTTTCAAGCTTAACAAGCAATTGGATGATAGACTCTCAAAGAAAATCAACAAGAACACACAAGAAAAAGATACTTAATGTATCCTAAGATACTATCCTATGGAGCAAAACTTTGGAAAACATTAAGAAACAATAATTTTTTATCGGCAAATGGGTAACATTCCTTGAAAATCTGCATTTGCAATAGGGTTTTTTATCTGGACCGTAACACCGACTTTTGGAACCGATGGAAAATACAACTATTTTGGGAACAAAGCATAACCACTATAAAAGTTTCTTTAACATAGAGATGTATGTTTATACTCGTAAATATATCTTTAAGGTAGAGTCTCCGTGGCGTAGTGGCCAACGTGCTGGACTGCGGTCTCAATGTAAGCGAGTTCGAACATTAGTCGTGGTATTACGTCCACTTTCGAACAAATACCCTTGAGAAAGGCATGAACCTTCTTATCCCCACCCAGCTATGGGTTAAATAGTACCACTACTCTTTTTCTACAAGGATGGCTTTGGCATTAAATAAACCACGAATGTTGATATGCCATTGAACAAAAGAACCCAAACAAAACAGTTCATATATCTTATTAGTGTAATTTTGGAATTAATAAAAATTACAGATCCCATAGACATTTCTTTGATTCGTTTAATTTAAATGTCATAATTTTAAGATTAAAATAAAGAAATTTATGTGCCATTAAAAATAATGATTAAACGAGATTAGAATAAAATTCCTCACAAAAGAAACTTTGGCTTTCATGAAACAGTGCTTGAAAATTGGATTTATTCAAAGAGATAAATCGCTTTTTATTCCAAATATTTTTCACATCAATGGATACATCTCCTGAAGTCATAAAATTATAAGTTTTCGCCGTTAATTTAAACAATCAGACTTTGAAAGAAAAGACATATTCGAAGAATCTCTTAGTCGGTGGCTGCACTCAACAAATATATGCTGTCTACCACGAGGTAGAATTTTCATGGCGGAGCGCGACGAATTACCTGTCCAGTTTTGTAGTTTGTAGTCATGACAAGTGCATTTGCAGGGTGCGGTTGGCAATCAAAAACAGATGGAATTCTGGCCCTAGAGCTAGAATATACAATTTTTCTCACGTTTTAAGAATTATGCCCTGAAGCCAACCTCTTAATTATTATTTTCTCTTTTTCCTATTTGTTCGGATCTTCAATGATTTATGAAATGAAGTTTAGAATAATAAACATAACGAGAAACCCATTTGGTTCAATCAAATCTCGACAATGCTTCTTAAGGAGATTTTACAACATCAATTTTCCGCGTTATAGAGGAAGACATACTTACCACGAAATACGACCTTTGAAAACTGCACTTTTAATTTAAAAACTGACTTTATTTGGCGTCTACGTAGCAAAAAGATTATTTTCTTCAAATTTAAGAGTTGGTATTATTCATGATAGATTTCCTCAGCATTAACACCTGTATTTACAAACAATCATTACACGATTTCCAACAAAACTCAACCCTCTCTTCCTTTGACCACATCTATTTAATTCGATCCCTCAGGTTGACGTCTTTGCTGAATTTGGACCTCAAATTCTCTTCTCAGCTAGTGGTGGAGTGGTTACATTCGAAATTTTAGAGTTTACACAACTTGATCGTCTAGTTTCCTTTATCTGAATGGTATGATTTCTACCAATCAAGAAATAAATAGGTGCAATTCTAATCGGTGCGCTACGGTAATCTTCTTAGGATGTCTTGTGATCAGAACGGCAAATCGGTAGGTATCGAATAATTAAAGATGCCAACTGGAGATATATATATATATATATATATATATATACACACATTAAGTCAGTAAGTTGACCGAGCATAATCGAGGACGACCGGAAGGCTCCCTTTTCAATAGCTACTACATCAAGGTGTAGCAGAGGGCGCTACTTCTTTCCATGAATTGCTCCACTTATCCTTGATCCATACTTAATAATGCTGGATGTTAAGCAAGGCGGCATCACGTACCATTTTTTGAGTCTCTGGTATGGTCCGACCGGGGATTGAACCTCGGTCTCCACGACCATTGGCGAACACTAAGCACTATGCCAATGGGCCGGTACAATACTTTAATTACAAGGTATATATATATATATATATATATATATATATATATATATATATATATATATATATATATATTGTAAGAAATACAGTATCACTCACTGGCATCTATAAAATAAGAGAAACGTCCTGGGATCGAGTTAAGTTCTGTCGAAAACAGAAACAGAAGTAAATTGAATTACATGATAAGTCGTTAGTCACGCTCGAGAAACACATATCCTCCAATAAACGCATGTTCCTCTTTTCTGGCTAACTGCTTTGACGAATTACGGAGTGTCTGTGTGTTAGTTCCCTTCGGAACCTAAAACGAAGTATTCGCTATGCTTGTTCGTGACGTCAATTCTCGTTTTGGGCCTGTTTCCTACGATTCAAGAATAAATTCTCAAATCAGTTATTGTCCAAACTGAGGAAAGAGTGTTAGACCAATTGTCATCACCATTTATTCGAGCACGCGTTAACAAAAAAAAACTCTATTCTTGTCATCCTAATTCGACGACCCAGGATGACCTCATCTCATCCAGAGGTCATACCTGCTCTTTTCTTTACCCTCAACCAATTCACTGGGAAAATGATTTCTAAAGTTTTTTTCTTTCTTTTCCTTCTTTCTCTTTACTCGACCCAGACTGGCATACAATAAATAATACAAAAACTACCATAACTACAGTATCCTTGAAAAACAAATGAACCTTATTGCATTTCGACGTTATCACTGGAGTCTTGCAAGGAAATACATTAGCGAAATATATATTTATAATCTGCCCACTTCCAACATTCATAGATTTATAAATTCAAAAAAAAAAAAAAAAAAAAAAAGATGGTTTCATCACAAAAAAAAAAAGAAAGAAAAGCCGACAATGTTCTGTAGAAATGATGACAGACGCAGATTACGGAGATGATCTGGTGCTTCTTGCAAGTACACCTGCCCAAGCAGAATCCCTACTGCAAATATCCTGGAGAAAGCGACAGGAGGCATTGGCCTTTATGTGAGCGCAAATAAAATAGAGTTCATGCGTTTTAAAGATGTAGTTATCTCCCCTCTAAATATCAAGTCTATGAAATTAATAGATTAGTTCACATACCTGGGCAGTAAAATCTCATTTACTGAAAGTGATAAAATACGCCAAGTGAATGTATGGACTACAATTGACAGGTTATCGATCATATAGAAATCTGATCTCTTTAAGTGGTAAGATGGAGCAAATCTTACCAGTATATGATCTCTCCAAAGAAACTGTTCCCTTTTATTATGATGTTTTACAAAAATACAAAAGTTCACCTCTATTTTTATCTACGATCAAATATGCCTTTACAGAGTGAACGAGAAGGCTAATTTGCATATTGATCTTAAATATTTGATTTTGATATTGTCTTGGTATTATTTTGATATTTTCTAGGTATTATTCATGTCTAATTGTTTGGTTATATTTTTGTAAATCATAAAAGAAATCTATTAACCAATAAATAAATAGATAAATAAATATAATAATAGAAATGAAATAAATTAAAGTAAAAATAACTGTAATCTTATTCTTTATTGTCTAATTTAGTTAAATAAGGAAAATTTAGCAATGAAAGCCATGAGTAATAGGAAAAGCTAGCGTCCAAGCTGTTTTATTCTTCGATTCAAATGTAATAACTTTAGATATTAAATGCCATTTTTTAATTTAACCAATTTTTTTGCCGGGGCCAATATTAATATTTTTTGATATTTGCAAACACATAAAGCAATCCTGTATATAATTCTTTACGGAAATCAAAAAAAAAATAGAATAAAAAATAAATGTAACCTTTTTGTATGCGTTCTTATTTCGTTTCGTTATTCTTTATAATTTGATGTTCAATTACATTAAAACTTAAATACTTGTGCCCGGGGATGGGATCATATTTTTACTTATATTATTCTAAATCAAAACTTAATATTAGATAATAACTAATTAATGTTGGAGCTCTTAAGTTTATACTAACCAATCCAATGCTCGGTCGAATTTTTTGCAATTTTATGGTTAGTTGGGCTAACGACAGGTCAACCTTTGTTGAGTAAATGTTTCGACTTTTGCCCTGCCGTATAAGTTGAACCCAAGTTTTGTAGGGATTTTTTCTGACTTCTTTTCTTATTTCTTTGACGCCTCGGGTGGTGTAATAGTTAGATTAACAAACTTTCACGAGTGAGTTCGAGTCTAATTGGGTGCCCCATTCATACGGTTTTGTGCCTCATCTAAGCAAAACGCTTAGTAAATTACTACTTTCTTATTTATTGAATTTCTAATAGCATATTAGCCTTCGAGGGTTATTTAATGCCACAGCAATCTTTGTAGAAGAACAGTAGCGGTACTATTTAACCGATAGTTGGGTGGGGGATAAAAGAGTTCATAACTTTCCCAAGGGTATTAGTCCAAAAGTGAATATAATAGCACGACTGGAGTTCAAACTCGCCTACGTTAGCCACTACGCAACGAGGACTTCACATTATTTGTGTAGATCGGGAAAATTAAATGATGGAGTCAGATAAAAATAACGTTTTACTCTCTCTCTCTCTCTCTCTCACACACACACACACACACAGAGGCACACACACACATACACACGTGTATATGTAGTGAGAAAAACACACTCGTATATATGTATTAATGCTATAGTTTGTATTGTAAGACCGAAACTTACCTGCATCCTGGACTCTTCCCGCACGATATTACTAGCGTAGTAATATCCTAATACGGGAGCATGCGGTAGCAGCAGCAGTAGCAGTAGTACAAGAGTACTAGAAATATGACTACCAATATTGGACACTATCCTTTGTAACTCTTGTTAATATATCTTTCTTACCTCTAAACAGTATTCCGTATTTTCCTTCTGTGGTACCGACTTTGGGTCCATATCAGTGGCGACGTAAAGATTCGAGAAACGCACTCACGCCGAAAGCCTTACCAGTCCCACATTCAATAGCGAGAGAAAGAATCGAAAATTTCGTCCTCACCACGTCAGAAGACCCGCTCAATCACACAGCAGTGTCGAACGAGAAAAACTAATCTAGCATTTCTACATCAGCGACACATACAAAAATATTCCGCTTACCAACATCAGTGACGAACTAGCGATTCGACACCTATGGAATATCTAAGATTATTAAAGTTTATCCAAATAATATAACGATCAACCAAGTATCGAGAACGATTGCTTACACAAAAAAAAGCCAGTTTGTTCACAAAACAAACTGACAAACTCAAGCTTTTGGAAAAACTATTCACCAAATTCAGCGAGGCGAGTCTTTTTTTCTTTTCTAAAAAAAAAAAAAGAAAGCAAGTTCTCATACAATATTAAAAAAATCCAAAACATTTTTTTTTTTTACTTCGGTCTGAAGGATAATTTTTTCTTCTCTCCTCCCCACACTTCTAAAAAAAGTTTGTCTACGATTACAAAAATCCCCCAGCGAAGAACAGAAAAAAAAACCCTGCTTACTTGCAAACACTTATGCGAATGAACCTGTTAGGCGCCCACCAAGAAATAATTTTTCTTTATTTAATCCTTACTAAAACTTTTTTGTCTAACAAAAAAAAATATTTATTAGTGTGGAGGAAATTTAAATGACCAAATTTAACGGAACAACAGTATTTTGAAAGAAGCTAAACCAATAAGTAATTCAATTCCTTTTTTTTTTTCTGAAAAAAAAAAATCTGTCTAGATTCTTGTGTACCCACCCCCGGTACCTGAATTTTTAAAGCAACACTATTTGCTGTAATTCTTTTGCCTTTTTTACCTCCTTTAGTCGATATATTATAAATCTTTACGTAAATATGTAAGAATTTCAAAAAACTATCGTTCAATTGCTAAAGGTTAACTTGGATCAGCAACAAAAAATCGAAGAAAGACAGAAAAAATTGGTTATGGAGTTACATAAACAACAATTAGAATTCCAACAATTTACGCTGCAGAAAACTGAACTCCAGCAAAAACACTTTGAAAAATTACTCGTAAATTCATTAAATGGTTCAAAAAACTCTAAAAAAGACACGATATTTTCCCAGAGAAAATCTATAACTCGATTGCTACATTCGAATACTAGAGAACGACAAAACGTTCGAGGCTTTTTACAGACGCTATGAAGATATTTTCAACGTAAACTGTGAACAATGGCCTAGTAAAAAAAGGTACGTCTACTATTAAAAAAACTGGGAACAACCGAACATAATTGGTTCGTAGACTTCATATTACCCAAGAAAACTACAGACTTGGATTTTTTAGAGACTATTAAGCTCCAAACGAAACTATTCGGGTCTAACATAACCTTGTTCCACAAACGTTGGAAATGCCTTAACACAGTCAAAGACAACCAGCAAGATTTCCTAACGTTTGCAGCATCGGTGAACAAGCTCTGTAATGACTTCAAACTAGCCGAGCTGACTGCCGATGATTTCAAGTGCTTAATATTTTCACAGGGTCTAGTATCAGCAGAAGACGCCGAAGTCAGAGGGCGGGTACTGACCAAGCTTGAAAACGAACAAGGATTGACTCTCCAGGGTAATTTCTGTCAAAGAGTAATTTCTGTCAAGTGTGACTCAAAAACGATCGAGGAATCAGGTGTGGCTCAGATTAGAAAAATCAGAAGCAAGTCAACCGCCTATTCCCGTCAAAAAGACAAAAGGCAAATCTCATGTTCTAAACCCCGCGATAAACAAAACGCAAATAGGTTAAAGAAACCACCTGGACCATGTTATCATTGTGGTAAATGACATTGGATGAAATTCTGTCCAGTCAAGAAGAAAAAATATTACAAAAATTGCAATAAAAATGGTCATAACTTAACTCAGTGCTGGTACGCCCACACAATGAGAAAACCCAAAAGTAAAATTAGGCAAGCTCAATTAGATGACGTGCAAACCATGGCCAAAAATAGACCATCCATGGCAGAGAATCCATGTGGATTTTGCAGGGCCCATAGACAATATTTACTGTTGTGGATAGCCACTAAAAATGGCCCGAGGTTTTACAATGCAAAAGACCAACTACCAACTGCACGATCGGATTTTTACACAAGCTATTCGCGCGCTTTGTTGTGGTAGATTGTGTGGTGACCAACAACGCCACGCAATTCACATCAAGTGAATTCAGAGACTTTTGCAAGACATATCAAGTGGACCACATTACAACGCTTCAGTATCACCCCAGTTCGAATGGGCTGGCCGAGAGGTTTGTGGACACCTTAAAAAGGGCTTTAAAAAAGGCACTAGGGACACCAACGGATAGATCATTACAATAGTTTCTGCAGGTGTATAGGATAACCCCTAATCCTAACCCGCCTATCGGACGCTCACTTGCAGAAACAATGTTCGCAAGAAAAGTCAAGTCCGTCTTCGATAAACTCATTCCACAGCAAGCAAAGTTCAAGAAAACCGTCCCGTCCCATAAGAAACATTTCTATCCTGGCGATAAAGTTCTTTTCAAGGCCTACAAAAACAACATGACATTCTGGGAAGTAGGCACCATCAAACAAAGGATTGGCGAACTGGTCTATATTGTCCAGTGACCAAAAAACACCCACAAACGCCATATGAACCAGCTCAGGAAATGCCGTTTGAATGAATCTGAGGAATCACCATAAAATACCTGCGAAAAGCCGATCGACGCAATATTCGATCATTTCGATCTCGACACGCCTCAAGTCTCTCTGGAAGTTCGACGCTCGGGAAGAAAAAGAAAATTTACGCAACCACTCGACGTAAATCCCAAGAGGAGGAAATATTAATAGTTTTATTTTTTTTTTCCAAGAAAGAGAAAAGGGGGGTTGTTGTGAGACCGAAACTTACCTGAATCATGGACTCTTCCAGCACTATATTACTAGCGTAGTAATATCCTAATAAGGGTAGCAGTAGTAGCAGTAGTATAAGAGTACGACAACCAATATTGGACACTATCCTTTGTAACATTTGTTAATATATCTTTCTTACCTCTAAACCATGTTCCGTGTTTTCCTTCTGGGTACCGACTTTGGGTCCACATCAGTTTGCTATATTTATATATTTAGTTTTAATATCAGAACATATATATATACGTGGTACCATTTGGTTCGATGATCGCACTGGCGAGAGACTATGGGGTTTCAAAGGTATATTTGTGTTGTTGTTTGCTATCTGACTCCATTTTGGGTTATTCTATTCTTACCCCACGTTATTTTGCTGGTTTAACTTCTTGGATATAAAAGCTACAAAGGAATTATATGAAAGAAGATAGTAAAAGGTAGGAGACAAAGATATCTTTTATATTTTGCTTTTATTTCTGGGTTCAACAACCATTCAGTGGGTGAGGAAATTCTTCATGAATACAAATGAAATGGTTGAATCTCTTAGTCAAGGTGTTAAAATGTGTTAGTCATTCTTGGGTATGTATGTCCAGATTTGGTATTTAAAGCGTTATCAACTTGTTAGACGCTTTTGGGAGATATGTCTAAATCCGGTGTTTTTAGTTGTAGTCGTTAAGTCCGTTGTATGGTGTCTTAATTGTGATTCTAAAGAGTTCATCATTCAGTGTTTTTAGTCGTGGGTCGTTTGTAAAAGAGGCGGCTGCTATTTGTGGATAGGTTAGCCAACGCGTCGTCAAGAGACAGACACATTGCTCCTTTCTCCACTAGCAAGAAAGATTTAGGTGTTATCACTCCGCTGGTTACTGCTGAAAGAGAACGAGATTCTTTCTTTTGTCGGAACGGTTCCTTTTCTTTGCACACGCGTCGCCCCTCTTCCTGTCAGGGGCTTCTGGGTTTTTTTGCATATTTCTAATAATTATTTTTAATCTAATTTGATTTTAAAAAATTTTTCTATTCCCTACAAGACTGATAGTTACCAAGTATCGTTAACTCATTCTATCCTATCTTTTATATATACATATATATGCGCGCTATCATTGATATTGAGCACTCTTTATTTATAAATATATTAAATGATATATATATAAATCATCATCAAGTTATGTTGAAAGCACGAAGTTCCCTGACTCTCTCACCATTCATCCATATTATCCATTAGTAGGTCTTCTTTTATCGGATATTTTAGACTTCCATATCATCGATAACCTATCAATAGGCATATGTTGACATCGCTTCAATAGATGAAATATTGCTACCAAGGTATGTGAGATGTTCACTAATTTTTTAGGTTTGACACTGCGAGTGGAGATGGTTCTTTTCGTTTAAAACATGTGTGCTATTTACATTCACATAGAGGCCAATGCTTCCTACTGCTGCTTTCTCTTGGCTATGCAATTGGGATTTTGTTTGAACTGGTTTATTTACGAGAAGCACTCGATCATCTGCGTCGTTTGCATCTGTCATAGTTTTTCTGGGATATCCTTTGCTTCTTGCCTTTTTTTAGAATGTGAAATCATTTTCTTTTATTAAATCTATGATCTTTCGTAGCACGTAGTCGAGGCAGATTTGGGGAGACAATATGCTAAAAGTATTGGCTCCATCTTATCCTCTGTGTATGGAATCGAATGCCTGGGTAAAATCTACGAATAGTAATGTTGCTTCCAGATTCTTTAGATAGATATATAGATAGATAGAGTGCCAAAGAAAAAAAGATTCGTTACAATTTAGTGTATTTGTAGAATAAATCATCAGTTCATATCAAAGTTATTAAGCAAATCTATAAATAACTCAACTGAATCCGTCAACGATTTTTTAATTAATTATTCTTTATTTTGTCGCTGTCTCTTTTCTTCACTGCGGCAATATGTCAATGTCAAAACCAAAACGTTGAATGATAATAGTTCTTTTGAATGATATCTGTTTCCTATGAATGATATTTATTTCTTTTGAAAGATATCTTTTTCTACATGGAAATAAAAATAGCATTTTACCGTATAGGATTTACACTCCTATATTCTAAAATGGCCATTATGCCTCTTTGTTATGAAATAGCCGAGGGATTTCGGTTCATGCCTTTGAGTTTAGTTAGGGTGAGAACCTTTCGGCTCAGCACATGGGTTGGTTGGGTGTAAGATTGAAGCAGGTGTTAACGCGGGTGCGCGCGAGCGGATGGAGGTGTCACTCAGATGTCATAACAGTCCGAGACGATACTGGGTGACATGGTGCGGGTGACGTCACGCACCGGAAGCACGCGGAAGTTTGTGTGAGAATTTGGAGAAAATAAGAGTCGGGTTTTAGACGCCAAACGAGAAGGATCGATTTTGGAGCTCGCAGGCGCGAGGCGAACGTGCGCCCGATGGGGGCCGCTCGAGTTGGGGGCCAGATGAATAAGACAGCATAGAAGATTGTGTCTCTCCTCCTTACGTCGAAACCTTTAACTCAAAGTTAACAAAAAGGTTTCGTACCTGAACAAGAAGTCGTTACGTGTTTTCGAATTCCGAGATTCCTATGTTCTTTATATGTTCTATCGTTAATGAACATTACATGTCTATTTCGCACATGGCCATATTCGTGTATATGGCTACGCAACATCTTGTTCCCGAAACAAAGATGGCGGACGTTGGTAAACAATCAGTCTCCGGGAACCTATTGGTCAGGAAAACAAGGTGGTTAGTGCTCACAACTACGTTCGCAACATCAATTTTGTCCCGCGTTTTTGGAGCCTACTGCATGACAAGGGTTATCTATAAATACACTCATCTTCCAACATTCAATCTCTTTCACATTTTCACTAACAGGGTCAACATACTCTTTCCAGTGTGACTTCCAGAGAGAACACTCTCACTCTCTCAATTTCGACTAACGGAGTCAACACACTCTTCCTCTTTATTACATTTGACTTCCAGCTGTCAACCGCCACGAAAATGTATACTCCATGCAACCATTCTCTTCCTCGTTATACTTTTTCGGTGAGACTTTTTCCAGCCTCGAACACAAAAATTTCGTCAAACCACAGAAAGAAACAAACATTAGAAATATTTAGTCAACACGCATAGGACACTTTTGTTATTTAGTCCTTTTCGTAGTATTAGTGTTAGTCACACACACACACACACACAGAAGAATATTTTACGAACAGTATTAGAATACTAATGTTTTGAAATGTTTCATTGCTTGTATTGTTGATATATAAATTTGAGTTTGTTTGTACTGCTTTGTTTTAAGTGTATTTTTTGTCTGCGTCGTTTCACATCTTTTACTTCATTTGTCTTTTCAAATATATGTACAAAATGGGGGACCAAAAATACACACCAGACAATTACATGTCCCCCTACAACCAAGAAACCAAACTCTAGGACACTACAGTTTCTAAAAATAGCATCATCTGACCATTCACCAAACTTGCCAGACAGACGTAATGCGGAAATGTCACGTAATAGAACAATCTTACCTATTAATCAGCACTTCCATTCCAGTCGAAAGATTATTCGCTGGAAGACAAAAGTAAAATCAGTTTCGCCAGTAACAACGGTTTCTTTCGAATGATACAATCACTTCGATCAAAATCTACTACAAAATCAGATTACAACACAACCTGTTAGTTGGACGCGACCTTTCCGTGGTAAGAAATCACTCCTCTGGACATTCAAATTCATGCCACAACACAGCATTATCGAACTGTATATATTTATTCCAAACATATTTCTTTTATAAATAAAAACTTTGCTTTCAATAAATATTCAATTTGCCATAATTTTAATTACCATTAATTTGTAGTGAGTTGCTGCAAGAAGAGAAAACAGGCCTTCATTTGTCGCACACACACGCTGACCCCATCGGCATGCACGTAAATAACGTCAACTTTAACATTTGAAGTTAGTATTACAAAGACAATCACATAACTACGAACCCTTACAGAAGCCTCGATCTGATACTATCAACTTAATATATTGTTTCTCAAATGTACTGACGTTCCTATTATCAACGCAATTGAAATTCAACTACCAAATCTCCCAACTCATATTTACCCGGTTTTTTCCAATTGATTTTATCTTTTTCGATTCATTACAAATTGGAAAAAATTCATCACTGTTGGCACAAGAACAACTAATGATATCTCAAAGATAGTACTTATTTTCCTCCTCAAAGGGACAATTTCAATGGAAGATTAGCTTTAATGTAGGGAAGTAAGCAAATTTGAAAAAGAAATCTACATCCCAACATTCGGTATTGCAAAAAACAGTCATATGACATCACAAAATCAGACGTATACTCTGACATCACAAATAAAAGAAAAATACTGATATATTTTCTTACATCATAAAGAAAATAATATTTTGTCGATGCTTAAATGCCGACAAGCGTTCAAGTTTTCCGTTTCTTCAATTTAAGTAGGTGCTTCCTTTAGGTCTCGTTCCCTGGGAATTTCTCTCACCCGGTAAGAGTATTATGTTTAAAGGAAACGAATTGAATAGTGTCATCAGTTAAATATTAAGTTAGAACAAAATAAGTCGTCGTTTTAGTGTAATATTAGTGAAACTAGCTTTTTCGAATTGTTTCCTTTTGTTCATACGTTCATCTATATAACATTTAAAATTCTGCGTCTTCACTTTCAGGTGTTATTTTCATTTTTTATTGATTTTTTTTTCATATAGGGTATAGAAGCAATAATAAATAAATACGATTTTCGTGTCATGATTTCAAATTTTCGTGTTTATGAATTCAAACGAAACTATTGCGATGCTAACACCACACCATGATTTGAGTTGAACAGTTTGACAATTGCTGCAATTTGTTTGTTTCAAAAATTTGTTTGTTTTTAAAAATTAATCTACCGACGATTAAGATGAAAAATGCTTGCTGTACGATAATAACAAAAGTGGCCTTCTTTGAGTCAACAAATGTGGCCTGCTTTTGGTCAACAAACTCGCTATCCAATCAACCTTTCTAAAACTAAATCTTCGTGAACCAAAGCTCTGCCTTGTTGTTTGATGATTTTGGAATGAAGTCATCTATTATAGCCTGTTTCAACCTGCTTATACCATTGTGATTTAAAATCGATACATTAAAAGTGGCAAACATTTTAACCTGCATTAGTGAAAATAAAACTAATTGTGCTGCAGGAAAACGTGAAACCTGATAATCCACAAACAATCCGACAAAAATATGTGTGAAAGCATCAGGTTTCCGCTGAACCTACATTATTCACCTGATCACATGCTCAAGCAGATACCACTCTCCCATGCTTTAGATTTATATGTACGTCAGTAGGTGTAACCACAATGCAGAACAGGTGAAAAATGTCTTTCAGCAATTTATCGATTGGAGTAAATTCACTGGTGATCCACTGACAATACTGTCTTAATTCTAATTGTGCTTTCTTTGATTAATAATGTTATACTTGAACCATATTATATACATATTACTAAAATGTTCATGGACGAAAAAATAGGTACACAAACGTTGTTATCATTATATAATTCTGTGTTTTTCAAAGAGAAGGTCGGGTTAGTAAAATTTGTCTTTAATCTAAAAAAAAAAAAAACATGCTTGATTTCGGTGCTCGTGAAATTTCTTGGTGACTAACTGTAATTGAAATAAAGTCATTTTATTTTCCAGAATTATTTTCAGCAGAACAATTTCGAAATCACGAAATAGATTTGTTAAAATTTTTTCGCGCTTCATTTTATATGGATTATGTATGACTTCTCTAGATCGATGAAAATATGAGTACCAGATATAGTCTGAAAGCTTTAAGTAAAATTACCTTCCTCAATGAAACCGGAAAGACATAAGGAGCCTACTTTTTATTAAGAAAGGACCAGGCGTAGTGGAAATAAAATCTCAAATTAGGGCAGTAAATATAAAACCAAAAAGGTGATACAAGAACACCTGAAACGAGTTCAGGTATTTATTTTGAGAGGTAAGGTAAAAAAATAGCAGGTTAATGGACTTTAACTAAGTAAAAACTTAAGAATTTTTCCCTTTTTTTGTGACGCTGTTCATGAACAGTCATCGTGACTGTTCTGAGTCACATCTGTGTCAGACCATGGCCCACTGATAAACATGGCCCCAAAGGTCACATTTACAGGCTGATTTCTAACAGGCTGATTTCTTTTATTGTCTATTTATGTATATTTTATCTGAAAAATATTAAAATTGTGCAAAAATACATAAACATTTTTTTCCAGAAAATTGATAATAAAATAATAAAATATTTTAGGCAAACAAATAAATATTAATAAAAAAAATATCCCGTAATACAAAAACGTAAGTAAAAGGAACTTAACATTTTCTCTTTAAAATGGATTTTCTTTGGACCTTTGACATTTTTAAAAACATTCCACAATATTCTTTCGAACTTCATCTGATGAAATTTCTTGTTTATTATTGGAAAATATATTTACAACAATTTCTCTTTCAAATATAAGTCTTTTTTCAATGTGTTTTTCACATGTAAAACTATATTTTGGAGAATATATTCCCAAAACTTGTTCTGCAGACACTTTTGCTGTGGATTCATGATTTTTTACTATAAAATGATCTGCATATTCAAGTATAGCAAAACAAGCACAAACAAACTCCGCCATTTGTCTAGATGGAACAGTAAGACCTGCTCGAGAAAATAAGTCAAAGTATTCCTTATCTGTAGCCTTATCACTATCATTGCCTTCCATGACTAGGGAACACATTTCACATTGAAAATGTTTCATTAATTTATTTGTGATATATCCAGAAATTATATATGCTACTTCTTTGCTGTCTGGTGACAAGAAGGGCTTATTTATTTCTGATTCATGCTGGGCCAAAATCTTAAGTATTTTGTCATTCTTTTGAACTGGCTTGAGGTTTTCCTCCCAAAAGTTGATGTTTTGTTTTAAAAGAGACCGGCAGGTCAATATTCTCCCAGTACTCAATACTTCTCGAAGACTCACCAAAAATCTACCACCACTCATCTGTCGATATTGGGAAAATCTATTTTCAAGAGGGTCACTTTGAAACCTACAGGTGAAAATAAACTCATAACCTTCATCTAAAAGTTCTTGCATAAGCATAGTCTGTCCTCTCAAAGTTATAACAAAAGCTTTGGAAGTTTGCTTTGTCAGACAAAAATCTGAAATTTGTGCCCAAGACTCAATCCAATCAGATAATCTTTTCTAGAAATAAATTTTTCCATCATTTAAAATGACTGCTTTGTTAGAAAAATTAGGTGAGAGCGTTTTTCTTGAATTTGCTATTGTCCACCACCATGATATCAATCTAAGGAAGTTTGACATGTCAGCTCGATCAAGAAAATAGCTCTCGCAAGCTGCAATAATTGTCGCATGAAAAATGGCAACAGCTAAATTAACATTTTGTTTATTGTCACTAGGATGCAATGCTTTGAATATTAGCTTTGGAGCTTTGTGTAATTTAACATTTAGAGCATTATCTTTGTTATATACTTTGTGTAAGTCAGACCAGGCTATATATCCCTCCTTCGAGGAAACAGAAATATTTGAGATCTCAAATTAAAATCAGGAAATACAAATTTCTTTTTGTTCAGTAAACTATCAAAAATATCTTTTAATAAATGAACGGAATCAAAAAATATAAATATTTTGGGGGGAGAATTAGGACGAGTTATATAATGCGTTTTGTCCCCCTCAAATTTATCAAGTAAAATGTTAAAGGTATTCACATTGGCTGAATGACTGTCTGCAACAACAGCCCTAATAAAAAATCCAGAATTTATCAGTTGAAAAATATATTTTAGGATTTCCTGAGAAAGCCACTCACCATTTACGGTTACTTCAAGACAGGCTTTAACAACTGACGGTACTGTTTTTTTTAGACCAGTAATCATGAATACCATTATTCCTTTATAAAGCTCATCATTTTCATTTGCACCAATATACTCCCCACCATGAAATTATGTTCTTTTTTTAAGGTACATTTCATCAACTAATAAAACACAGTCCTGAGAAAGATGACCTTTTTCAAAGAGTGATTTTACTGCTGTAATTGATTCCCACACCACCACTTTGGATTTTTTCTAATAAAGAAAAAGATGGTAATGGAATTTTCTCCAAAAGCAATTTATAAGCTTGCCTTGATGTATAGCGCAGTAGTAAGGCATAACGTATAAGGTCAGCAGAAAATGGAGGACAGTTTTTTGGTTTATAATGTTGTCTTTTTTGTAACACATTTAAAATCGAGTATGGGTCTTCTTCCACTACGTTTTTGATGTTGGTTGGAAAATTTTCTAACATGCAAAATTTTGTATGTTTAGCATTATTTCCATGTATAAACCATTGTAGTAATGGTATAGGGTTTCCATTACATTAGAGATGGACATGAAGGTTTCGGTCAATATGAATACATTCTTTTATAGATGGAAAATGTATTTCCATGTCAAAGACTATTCTATAAATTAGGATATAATCTTCATGTTTTTTAAATTCAAAACCAGAGGGACAACATGTCGCAGTCAATTGGGTAAAATCTGTTATAGTGTCAGTTGAAAGAAAATCTTGTAATTCGTCTTTTTCAATCCGTCGTTGCTTTGCGATTTTTCTAAAATTTGTTTAAGTCGGCAAAAGAGATGGTTTTATAATTTTTTCTGAATGTATTATTTATATTGGTTGTAAATTCCAATTCAATTTGTTTCTCTTACCTTTCAAAATATATTCATCCTCAAAATCTTTGATGCAAAGAACTGAATTTTTTGTAGGAAACCAATTATTTCGATTAACAAATTTTATCCATTTTTCGATAAGGTCGGATTTTCCAAGAGGAAAAGAAAATGTGGAGACTTTTTCACTGTTAGTATCATATCCACTAGAACACCCAAATGCAACACATTTGTTAACCATTTTTTGTTAAACAAAAATATCACAAAAATACTTTAAAATTCAATATCTAAATGCAATTAATGCGTTAGCAAAAATATGTAATATGGAGTTTCAAAAACAAAACGTCGCTTATGAAATTGAAAATCATTCAAGCGCGATCACTCTTGATTGCTAATTATTCATTGTTTCGATTTTTAAAACAAAAGTGTAAACAGGCATTTTAGTGTTGAAAACATATTTAGAAATTAAAATACGTTCTGATAAATTCTCTTGAAATTTATAAATTATTTATTTACGTTCAAATAGGTAATTCTCTAAGTTACGCCTCTTTTTAAATTTTTAATTACCTAAGCGGTCAATCTGTTGATTGTTTTTAGTTTCAATTTCAATCGGCCTGTTACAAATCGGCCTTTAATGTGATTGATATACGGGGCCATATTTATCAGTGGGCTATGGTCAGACGCGCAGATAATAAACAACCACTGGGTCTGGCGTAGCCACAATATACTACCCATGAACAATGACAAATCTAAACCTAAATCAACATGGGGCCCTGACAACATGTTTGGGTGTCATGATCGGCAGGTGCTCCCTTGATAGCCAACTTGGGGACCTGCAAATGTTGGCTGTTCTTTTTCCAGGTACACAAATAATTCTTCTTTCAGGTACACAAGCGATGAACAAATCGACCACTCACAACATACACAACAGTATAGAAAATGAACAAGGTAAGATAACGAACTAGCATTATAGTGCTATTTTAGAAACAACCCTGCCAAAAGAGGGTATAAAAAAATAATGATAGAAATCTGGACAACATTTGGAAGATTCAAGGTAACAAACCAAAGGCTTGCTGACCAGGTTAGGACAATAACAAAGAATGGTTGGTTTTCTGACCTTGAAATCTAGAAATTTACCAACAAATATATAGGCAAATGCATCAACAAACCCCTAACACAGAAACCGAGACAATAAATACAGAAAAGCCAGAGACTCCTAACTAAACACTACATCACAATGACTCATGCACAGCAAACACTGACCCAAAAGGAAAAAACTAATATGGATACCATTAAAAGAATCATGTCTGAAAAGAAAACCTCATTGCCTTCTCTCAGGAACCAAGACTAGAGGACAGTCAAATCCAAAACCGAGAAAGTGAATGGCTTATTGACAAATATCCCGACAAACGACATCGCCAAGCTAAACGATTTAATATATGCAGGAGCAAAATTAGTCTGTGAAAAAATCGGGGTCTCCTTGAAGACCACAAACACAAAGTCAAAACCCGGATGGGAACTCACACTTGAATCGCAGGACTGGAGGAGTTGGAAATAAGAGGACGAATGGAGACCATCCAAACTACTGTATTTTTGAGATCGGCCATAATACTGAGAAGAGTCCTGGAGACTTGAGGAGATTTGTTGTCACTCAAATTCCAGTAATAAACCATCAGCGTTAGCTGATGGAAAAAACTCTCAAAAGAGAACAAATAATAATAATAATAAAAAGATTGTTTTTCTATTATTGATGAAAATGGATGCCAAACTTTATACACAATCAAAAAGTTAAAAAAATAAATTTTTTCTATGAAATAAATTTTTTCTATGAAATAAATTGGAGAAATGCTGTCATTCGAAAGACAAATTCTCTTTCGTTATAGTTTTCACATGAACATTTAATTCAATATGATAAAGTATCTTATAAATAATAATGGATGTATATAATCTTGCATATCATCATAATGTTAATACTTCATTGATAATAATACCAGCTCTTATTGTCTAGCAGAGAAAGACAACAACGCTGATATATAAACTATAATCTGCTTCTTTTCTCTTTCTTTTATTAGGCGAATTGTACGAAAGATTAGAGAGAGAGAGAGAGAGAGAGAGAGAGAGAGAGAGAGAGAGAGAGAGAGAGTCGAAGACAGCTGAATTTGCACACACACACACACACACACACACACACACACACACACACACACACACACACACACACACACAGGGATGACGGTGCGGTTCTTCTGTGAAACTTCTCTGCCTTTCTTCTTCGTTCTGCCCGGGTCGAAATTTTCCCTGGTTTATATAGTTTTCCGGATGCTCACGCAAATCCTCGTGGTCACATCTCCCGCCTATACGTTGCACGAGGACACGCCTCCTCCTAGCATGCTACCTACGCAATTTACGTGGCACTTCTGCTGGAGAACAACTGCGTCCGTGGTTACTTTAGGAAACGGGTGCATTTCCTGTTATGCCTCGTAACTAATGCAACATATCAAACGGATCGTCCAGTGAATACCCAACACTACCCTTTTTAGTATTTTTTTCAAATATAACTGAAAAATGCCGAGAAGAACAATTCTTAGGTTTGACTTCTTTTTGTCCCAAAGGAATAGTTTTCAAACAGAACATCCACATTTATAAAACATGTTATGTATATACATGTCTTTCGGCAGTGGATCATTTTGACCTCTATCTGATTTCACCTTTAGTCTAATATTCAGCATTGAACATAAACAAGAAAATACAAAACAACATGATATTTTTTATATACAATTGCACAAACATTTAAATATTTGTGTCATGTTTTCATCCCTCACATAAAAAAAAACCCAACAACAACTGAAAGTAATTCGAAATATGATTTTACATATATTCAATTTCAGCTCAAGTGACACTTATTAGTAGATCTTTCAAATTTTTTTGTTCAAATTTGTTAGTCGTAATTGTCCAAATAATAGCGATGTAATTATTTTACATCACCTGTTTGAAAAAAAATGTTTGAAAAAAAAATTGTTTGAAAAAAAAATATTTGAAAAAAAAAGTTTGAAAAAAAAATGTTTGAAAAAAAATATTTGAAAAAAAAAATGCTTGAAAAAAAAATATTTGAAAAATGTTTGAAAAAAAAATGTTTGAAAAAAAATGTTTGAAAAAAAAATATTTAAAAAATATTTGAAAAAACAAACAAACGACCAATCAACCTAATAAGTAATACCTAAATGCACATGAATTAATAAATAATTTGTAAATTTTTTCCTTTTAAAATTTACAAATTCAAATTCTGTACAATTAATTATATCTTGGAACAACATGGATTTCCATAGGTTATTGTTTAGTGGATGAAATCCTATCCTACGAAAAGCCCTCTTTTCCGCCCATAAGGAATAACTTTTATGTTAAAACCTTCCTCTGGGTCAAATAAGTATACACACCATTTACTTATGAAATATTACTTATAAACATATCTTTTCAAGTTACTTTCATTATATATATATATATATATATATATATATATGAAGAAAATAGGAAAAGGAAGTGATTCAAAATGATGAATTTATTATAATGGAAAGTCAACGTTAAAACGTTTCGATTTTAGTAAAACTTCATCGGGACGTTAAGATGGCGAAAAAGTGTTACTAGAACAACGATGGATGCTTTATCAAAACATTCACCACCTTAAAATATCCTAACCAAAGTTAAAGAACCGATTCTATCTTACTATTTACCCATAGCGGGAAAAAGAATAGCGAGATGCATACCTTTCCTAAGGGTATTAGTGCTATTTGAAATGCAATCAGCCTCGCCCAGAATTTGAATATACATATATATATATATTGTCATCCACAGACAGACTGTTTCGTTGTATCACAATTCATCAGTGGAGTTAGACACGCGAGATGCTTTAAGCTGGGATCGAAACCCGGCTGATTTTACGCCAGTCGAATATCTTACCACTAAGATATCGGTAACCTCAACGTAAGCAAGAGGGATTATACGTATATGTATTATTTTTCTTTGTTTACATATGCGCTTCATGGCTACCGGAGTTCTCAATTCATTAGAAGATCCATCGGTAACCGGTAATTTCTCGTGAGAGTCCTCAACCCTCGGGGAGAAGAGAATATATATATATATATATATATATATATAAGTACATTTATGTATATGTATTTATATATATATGCATATATATGTACATATATATGTATATGTATAAATGAATATATATATATATATATATATATATATGTACTGGCCTAGCGGTTAGAGTGTTCGCCAATGGCCCGGGAGACCTGGGTTCAATCCCAGGTCGAGTCATACCAAAGACTCAAAAAATGGTACTTGAGACCTCCTTGCTTAACACTCAGCATTATAAGGTACGGATCAAGGGTAAAGTGGAGCAATCCTGGGAAAGGAGTAGCGCCCTCCCCTACACCTTGGTGTAGTAAGCTATCGAAAAGGGAGCTTTCGGGTCACCCCCGACTATGGTCGCCAACTTTACTTTTTTACTTATATATATGTACGTATGTATATGTACATATATATATATATATATGTATATACATATGTGTGTGTGTGTGCATATGTATTTATATATGTATATGTATACATGTATATATGTGTGTGTGAAGAATCCGTTAAACGTGAAAAATAAGTGAAAAAGTGGATAAACCGAAACACAGACAACGGATGGAATTAATATTTCGTCTTTATTTGCCCAAAGACTTCTTCAGAATGTTGGTGATTTCGTAGCGATAGGCATGGGAGGAAATTGATTACAAAAAGAGGTAGGGCAGAAAGAAGGGGAGACAGAAAAGAAAAGAAAAAGAAAAGAAAAAGAAAAAAAGATAGAAATTAGAATCTGAGTGTTGAAGGAGTTTAGCAACAGCAGGTCAATTTTGGTGACATATTTATACATTATAAACATATGGGCAATTGGTTAGCAAAGGGGCAAAGGCACAGTTGACAACAAGCATATTACATTCTCCAAAACACGAATACCAAAATAACATATTCAAATGAAAAAACACCCAGAAGTATGGAGGTGTGGGAGTTTGATAAATGTTTTTTGTTTGTTTGTTTGTTTGTTTGTTTGTTTTAGAATCTACAACAATTTCACATTTCCACCACACAATTAAACAACGCCCTGGTTTTTTCAAATTTTACTCTACCAGGTAAATATTATTTTACGGGAGAATGATATCAAAATTGACAATGGATAACGTAATTTTTATAATAAAAAAACCAAAAAAAAAAACATTTATCTCCCTTTCACATCTCTATTTTTCTGAATAGTCTTTCATTTCAATATATTATTCTGGTATTCGTGTTTTGGTGAATGTGATATTCTTGTGGTCAGATATATATATATATATATATATATATATATATATACTCTCTGAATTTCTGTGTTTGTCCTTTGCTCTGTGGCATCATTGGTTAAAAATTAACGAATTACTATTGTGAACAGCTGAGCAGAATTGCATGGAAATGAATTAAAGAATGAGTGAGTAAAAAATGTTTTTAACATTTTAAGTTAAGATAATAAAATGAGATTTTTGTTTTTGTTTTTTAACTTGCCAAAGGCAATATCCAGCACAGATATGACATGCAGTGTATACAAGAGTTGCCAACAGATATCCAAACAGCTATATAAAATAACAAATGACTTGAATCGGATCCTCTCTGAAATCCATGCACCCAATCAGTCTTTGAAAAATGACAGAAAGAATTACACATTAGCCAAAACACTTCGGCAGAGTGGAGGAACTATTTCTGACTGGTATTTGAGGCCAGCGCACCTCTCGTCAACAACTCCACTTCATTCCAGGGATCCTGCTCCTGCTTCTGCTTCTGTCCTTGCTTCTGCCCCTGTTATTGCTTCTGTTTCTGATCCTGCTCCTATTCAGAAAAACAATGAGACTGCATTATCAAAGGATTATATTCCAGGTACTGTGGGAAGTATTATTGCCGACGTAAGGAAAGAAATAGAGAAAGAATATTTGGCTCAACAACCAGAACTGTCAGAAAAACGAAGAAAGACTTGCAGTCGGGATTATAAACCAAATAGAGTTTTCACGGCCCAAAGTAGAGATCTTGATGCTTACCTTGAAGACTACATTGATGAAACAGATATGGACAATTTAAGCATGTATGGGACGGACACAGATGATAAATTGATGGAAACAAACATCTCTAAACGTAAGTTTTTTTATTTTTAAAAAATTTATTTGACAATAGAATGTATACCTTTTCTGTCTAAATTTCTGAAATGATGAGTTATCATTTATTATCAATTGTTGTATTTGGACTATTCTTAAATTGATTGTTATAGTCATAACGTTTCAGCATTGTACTTTCAGCCCTTCTTCACGTGCCTGTTGGTAATTCAATTCACAGTGCATGCTAAGGGGATATCTTCTATTAGTTATTAGAAACAAGATAAGGATAACAGTTCAAGTAAATCAATTTATAATAATAATAATAATTATTATTATTATAATTGCTCATCTCCTTAGGAAAGTACTATCAATGCGTCTGAAAAATATCACCCCAAAGAGGCAGCAAAATCATAAATGCGTAGAATGTATATAATCACTGCCTTCCCTCTGTAGCGACCCCAACAGTCTCTTTCTATCCGTTGATGGTTCCGTTCGATAAGCTGTGTCACCAGACCATGGCCAATCTGCTTATCCTCTCACATTGTGTTTTGTTGATCAGGACAAGATAACCGGTCGCTAACGAAGTCACCAATCGGATAATTGACGGATAAGACCGAATGATTAAGAGAAAAATTATCGAGACGCCAACAAAAACAAGACACAGATTCGCAACGAAAAAAAATTTCCATTAGTAAATAGTACATTAGTACATAGTATATGAAATTATAACCCTTATCAACCTTTCCCGGCAGCTTAGTCATGTGACACGGAAGCCTAGTCTATGATTTTACTGTCAGTTAAATTCTTCGTAATTTAAGTCGGGTACAAGGCCTATGGTTATTTATTTTCCGTTACGGTTCTCAGTTTATCAACTATCAGCAATTTGAAGTGTCAGATTCGAAAGTCTGGTATAAGGTCTCGGCTTAAGAGTCTCTCTCTCTCTCTCTCTCTCTCTTTCTCTCTCTCTCTCTCTCTCTCTCTCTCTCTTAACGGCGTGGATTCTCGTAGCGACTTTCCACCGATCTGCTTAACAAGTAAAAATCTCGGTTTATATGTAATTCGGTTCCCATTCGGGGGTGGGGGTTAGCGATAAGAATAATATCAATTTCCTATTAATTTGGAATCTAATAATTGGTTTCACTTCGATCCGTTTTCACTCTCATTGATCGGCTTCCTCGTACTTTCCCTAAAGTGTCAGATATTTCCTCTCGTCCCTTTGGTACTTCACCTGTCACATAATAAGGGCATCTCGAAATACTAATTTGCAAAACAATTTGAAGAAAAAATCTTTCTCAGGCACTTAGAATTTAGAAAAAAAATCACAATTTCCCAGACCAGCGAACTTGAGCTAAATTCACATCTGACTGTTATTCCGCCAACCGTGACCCTCACCAACCTGTTTGCCGATGAGATTTATTTTGGATTATAACAAGACATCGGTCAATGACTCATCGATGTCTTCTTCGATCTTTCCCCACTGAGATAACTCTATCGTTTCGATTCCGCTAGTCAAACGCTGAAAACAATTGAATCGCACTTTTTGATGTTCTCCTTTTCCAATAATAAATAAATGAATAAATAAAATGTATATGTTTCTTTCCATTCATTTTGACAACACATTGGTTTAGTCAAAACAATTCTCGTTACTGACTTTCCTTTCCATTTTCTTTCTAAAACAACAATTCATATTTCTCTTCCCACTTGCGCAAATATACTGTTAAAAAAAACAATAATCTGCATACCCTTCCTTCTTTTGAAATTAAACTAATCTAATATATATATATATATATATATATATATATATATATATATATATATATATATATATATATATATATATATATGTCTTATTTTTGTAATGCACGGATTCTTCCTTCAAAGATATATCTTAATTATTTCTATTTTAATAATTTTCCCTTCGATTAATATATCTACCTGGCTAGGACTCGCAGTGTTTCACATCAATTTGGGTTTTGGGTAAAGACCCAATCAAGGATCGTAGGAAACCGAAAATAAAACAGAAACAACAGAACAAAAATAACCAGAAAACAAAAATGGGCAGAAAAACAACTGTACGGATATTTTAAGCGACATCTTACACAAAAAACAAAAACACTTGGGCATGGCTAAGAAAGGGAAATCTTAAGAGAGAAACTGAATCTTTTCTGATAACAGCCCAAAACAACACCATAAGGACTATGTTAAAGCAAGACAAGACGTGACTAAATAGCAGGTGTGAATTATGTGGTGATAGAGATGAAACGATTAATCACATAATAAGCGAATGCTGTAAATTAGCGCAAAGAGAGTATAAGACTAGACACGACTGGGTGAGGAAGGTGATCCACTGGAAATTATGCAAGAAATTGAAATTTGACCATACAACCAAATCGTACATACACAAACCAGACTCGGTCCTGGAGAACGAGACGCACAAAATTCTCTGGGATATTGATATACAAACGGATCACTTAATCTCAGTCAGACGACTGGTGATTGTTAATCAAAAAGAAAAGAAAAGAAAAAAGAAAAAGAGAACTTACAGAATAATGGACTTCACCGACCCGGCAGATCACAGAGTGAAAATCAAAGAAAACGAAAAGAGAAACAAGTACTTAGACTTTACCAGAGAACTAAAAGGGCTATAGAATATGAAGATGACGGTGATACCAGTTGTAATTGGTGCACTTGGAACGATCTCCAAAGGTTTGGTAAAAGGGCTGGAATAGTTTGAAATCGGAGGACGAGAAAAGACCATTAAAACTACATCATTGTTAAAATCGGCCAGAATACTGAGAAGAGTTCTGGAGACTTAAGGAGACTTGCTGTCACCCAGACTCCAGTGGAAGACAAACACCTAATGCTATTTAGAAAAACCCGTAAGGAGTAGTAATAATAATAGGATTTATATTATTTTACATCCATTTTGGATTAGCATCAAATATTTTTAAAGATTTATTTGCTTAAAACCTAAAAGAATAATTTTAAGGTTGTAAAATTGAGAGATGGTTTTCTGAGGAATAATGAATGAATAAGTTAATATTTCTGACCCTTAGTGGCCATCATTCATTCAAAAATTTGAATATAACGATATTTTTTACATCTTGATTTCCTACTGGAAAAAAATCATTGTGAAACAAGGGATGTAAAAATATAACTTTAGTTTCTGGTTTGGAATTTTTCAGCTGGATCATTAGTTTAGACCTAAAAGATTTGGTTTAAGTAATCTACTGGACACAAAATAAGCATCCTGTTTAGAATTATACTTGCATTGTAAATCAAATTCCACGGTAAACATTTTTAAGATTTTAATTTTCAAAATCTAATCGCCAAAAATATACTTCAGTGTCTTATTAGTTAACACAGAAAATTTGGTGATTATATCTGTCGACATCGTTCGGTTTAATACCTTTTGTGTAGAAACATGCCAAATGCATTTGGTGGATTATACAGGGTCTGATAGAATGGTCTCATGAATTTAAAATTGCTTCCATGTTGGCACAAATAGCACTGAATAGGTTGAAGATACACTACAGGCAAAAAGTTTGGGGGTCTCTGCATTTATTAAAAAACACTTTAAAATGAGATATTTTTGTATTTTTTTAAAAGTAAAAGACAAATTTCAGTACCTACAGTTTATTTACTTTTATTTTGACAAAAATAAGCTCTTAACTACCAAAAAAAAAATGATCATTTAAAAATCATATTTTGTTTTTGTCAATAAAATCACTATTTGTCTTCATCACTGTTTTTACAAATTCTTGGCATTCTTTCGAACATTTTTTGAAAAAATGGAGACGACAGACCTTTTCAAATTCTGAAATGTTTATTCTCATTGTTTGAGTATTTTCTTCGAACTCTCCCCTCCAATTCATCCGATACTACTTTAATGGGAGAGAAGTCAAGAGATTGAGGCAACCAAGTCATAATTTCCATTTTTTTAAATTCGTGGTAATTTTGATATAATTTAAAAGAGTGTTTTGGATCGTTGTCTTGTTGAAAGGAGAATGCTTTTCCAACTGCTCCAGAGTTGACTACTGAACTTAATTTCTCTCAACAGCATCCAGTCGCTCGCAACTGTGAAAGATGGACTTAGATCAGCAGGGCTCAGGGGTTGCATAGGTAATAAGAAACCCCTTCTTACGGAAGGTAGAAATTGGTAGAAAAGACTGTTATGGTCAAAAAAGCATAATAACTGGACACTGAAAAAGTGGCAAGAGGAGAGTGTATGCAAGAAAAAAGTTTGGAGAAAAACTGAATGATGAATTGGTGGTTCCAAAAGTTAAGCATGGCAGTCGGTTTGTTACGGTGTAATGATGCTTGGGGAAAAGAAGGTTTGAGTCAGGTCAAGAAAATCATGAAAAACGAACATTATCATTTGATTTTAAAAAGACTAGTTATTTCATCTGGTTTACGCATAATTGGGAGAAAAACACTTCACCATAACAAATAAAACCAAATAAACTGTAGTTACTTTTATTTAAAAATATAAAAAATATCTCATTTCAATGTATTTTTCAAAGGACGGCCCCAAATTTTTCGCTTGTACTGTGTCTTTTAAGCAATAGCAGTAACTATGCAATTTTAGTTGCAATCATGGCATGAAATGGTGAACATCATGCGTTTGTGATTGAACTGATCTCACTACATGATGAAATCCTCTCACTCACTAAATCTATCCACCTTGTGATTAATTCCTCTGGGAATACTTGTATTTAAACGAAGGCTGCAGACAATTGATGAATTGAAAGATGTTATTTTTCATGAAATCGCAACAATATCAGAGGTATTAGGTGTTTGGCGAGCGTTTCAGAATTTCAGAGTGAAGCTTATATGATCCAAATGCTTTGCCCCCACAAGTTTGTGGGGGCAAGCATTTAGATCATACAATTTTTTAAAAGAAACGAAACAAAAAATATTTTTCTTTCTTATTTTGCATTTTTATTTACGTTCCAACCACTTGAGATCATTCTACCTGAAGATCATTCAAGCAGAACCAATTGTAAGGTTTTAAGAACTAATGAAAACCGAAAACTAAAAAAAAAAATGTGCTTGGTAGTTATGTCAAAATCTTTTTGTTCATTTTCTTTTTTTCAAAATCTTAAAATTTTCATTTCACATTGCAAGTCGGTAAGGTTTCGAATCTACCAACTGCATCATCAGCCGAGAGGTGAGAACCCTCTCCTCATCAAATGGTGTATTTCTCTAAACTGTATTCAGTGGTCAGGCTCCAATTCTGGGGCTCTTGTGAATGTAGAGGTCGCTCTTTCATTGTTATTATTCTCCGGTCTATTTTGACCTGGAGAGGTGGTACCTCAATGGACCAAGTGGTTTTATTTGGAAATTATTTGTATTAGATAAGAATACTTAAAAGCATATAGCTAGGTGCAAACAAATATTGAGTATTATTGAATTGGAACAATTACCAACTAATTTCATTTCATATTGTTTTACAATACTCGGAGTTATTTCTCGTCACCACTTTTGTAATGTTCCGTGAAGGGGGGATTTTTGGCCGATACTTAAAAATCTCTTCACTCTTGTACAATGCTGAATACTGAGTAAGGAATGCAAAAGAATACTAATTCGCAATGTTACATTTCACATCAATCTTGCTACATCACGTATCTCTCTACTCGGTAATTATCGTATGTCCCATTGACCGGACGAGTGTGGCACAAAGCCTCTTTTGGTGGGTCGTAGCCCAGACATGCCTGGCGAGCACAAAAATGCCTCGGGCCTCGTCGGCATTTCCCTAGAAAGGGGAACCTCAGGCGCCAGGCGATAAACCTAACCCCTCAGAGGAGGGTTAGAGACTGGGCGGATGACTCTCTAAGGCTCGATGATTCCAGTCTTAGCGCGCGTGACATGAATACCGGCTTCCCAGAATCCATGTCAAACGGCCTCAACCGACTGCCACAAGGCCCAGGACACACCCGAACTGATCCGTGTACCGAGCCACACGAAGTGTGTTCCAGTCCAGAGACTGTGCATACGCACATCTCTCTACTCTCTTTATTTCCTTGAAAATTCCAAGGAAGGCACAAGGCCTTGAAGTTTTATGGGGAAAGGGAAGGGAGCGGTCGTGCAAGTTCTATATGTTCTAAGGGAGCCTAGCTTGCCACATTCGCCAACCCATTTAGCAGTACAATATATAAACATTCATCCATCACCATGCGCGCTGCAACCACCAAAATACCACATTTGCTCTATGAAAAAGAAGGACTTAAAAACCCCGAATGGAATGTGTGATTTTATTTACAATTGATGATTAATTTACAATAGATATTATATGATGGGGATGGGAGAAAAACCCTGAAATATACAAAAAACGAATACGAAAACCAAGGAAAAAATTCCCGTTTGGTTGCCCTCCCATTCCCTCGTCTATGAAATGGAAGCCGACTGTTTTCCGGTGTCCGAAAACAAGCCGGACCTACCCTAGGTGGAAGAGGGATCCTAGCCTAGTGGGGCAACAAAAAAATACCAGGTTGGTCGCGGTATGGGCAGATATCTCTCTCTACTCTCTCTCGTTATACCTCTGACTGACCCATTTTTATATCCACCACTCTAGTTACGTGAACTCCAGTTGCACAATCCATTTCAAAACTCGTGTTTGTTAACTAGAGTTCCGTGTTCGAACCATGAGTCGTTATCGGTACATTCTTCTACATAACACACATTGCAGCAGGAAATAGTAAAACTTTATCCATAAGAAACATTTACTGATTAAACGACACAATCTTAGACGGATGTAATGCCTGACAAATATATATTTTACTAGTTATAATTGTATAAATACAAGAAATTAAAGTCACATCCAATTGATAAGTACTAAAGTTGGCGACCTTTGTCGAGGATGACCCGAAGGCTTCCTTTTCAATAGCTACTACACCGAGGTGTAGGGGAGGGCTTTACTTCTTCCTTTGATGGCTCCACTTTACCCTTGATCCTTACCTTATAATACTGAGTGTTAAGCAAGGTGGAATCAAGTACCATTTTTTGAGTCTTTGGTATGACTCGACCTGAGATTGAACCCCGGTCTCACGGACCATTGGTGAACACTCTACTCATTTGGCCAATTGTTATTTTATCATTTTAAATGGGTATCAAAGGAAACTATTTGTATATTTGTGAAACATTTGATACAATTGCATCCTATTCTAGGATAGAACGCCATGTTTGATACTAAAGGAATATCTACTAAAATGAATTTTCTTTTTTTTTTTTTTTTGCATATTGCATTGTAGCGTCAGACACAAATGATAAAGTTATGAGCCCCTTCTATGCTAAGTTAGCTCAGCTTCGAATGGAAGAACTCCTGCTGGAGGAAGAACGTCTTCTTGAACTGAAAAGAATTCAAGAATTGATAAGAACCAGAAGGCCACGAAAATATTGGTGAATTTAAACATATTGCTTTACCGATTATCGAGTTTTTCATACATTTGCATGAATTTATTGATAAAATGAATTCTGTTGTAATCAATGTAATCAATTTATATATTGAATGAAGGTAACTCAAAAAAACACATTTGTAAGTAATAAATGGCCAATTTTGATTCGCTAGCAAAAACATTGATTTTGATATTCATTTATATGCATCATATTTAGAATATTAAGAATAATCTGAAAAGAATATAAATAAATAGGGACCCCACCAAAAAAAAAATTAACACTTTTTATAAAGGAAATGTTGATTATCAACGAGCAAGTTTTTCGGAGTTAACTTCACCTTTTACAATTTGAAATTTATAGATGAGGTTGACGCATATTTCGTTCGGTCTTGTATGGATGTCACAAATGATATGCTTTATTGACAAAAGAGAGTGAAAGAAATCACTGCTACTTATTGAAAGAAAATGATCACTAGTTTGAGCGCTGAAGGTAGCAAAGTGAACTGGTACAAGTCAAGACTTGTCTGTTGCAAAGAGGAAATATTTCTTCACATTTTTTATGAGAGTGTGTGTGTGTGTGTGTGTGTGTGTGTGTGTGTGTGTGTGTGTGTGTGTGTGTGTGTGTGTGTGTGTGTGTTATAGTTGTAGTCACGAGTTACACAAAGTCTCCTCCTATGATATAGTCAGTGAAAGAGTTTAAAAGGTAAGTATAAGGTCAGTCATAGTGATTTGCGACGAGAGAATTCCTTTTCTGCTTGTGAAAATCATATCTTATATAAATCTTGGATGGATCAAGTTTTTTATTTGCTGGAAGTGAATAAGAAGTATTTCCATTGGTTTTGTGAATTGTATTTTTTTCTTTCTGTTTGAAAAAAAGAGAAATAACTGTGCAGATCGTATGCATAGAAACCATATTTGTGTTATTCTTGTTCAAATTTTCGAGATGTTAACATCTAGTTAATCTCAGATAAGACTGAGTGTGTGAATGTAAGCGGTATGATAATGCCCTCTCCTTAAAAATTGAACACATAAAACCGTACCAATTGCTAATATCTGATATAAATTTTGAAATGCTTGGGAAAGGTGACTATCCTGCTAGATTTGGTGTATATAGGAAGAAAATCTGGTTGCAATGAGATTGATCTTGGTGTATAGGCTGATGTAACTTTTCTAAAAAAGTTGACTTTATCTAATAAATATCTGTGTTATTAGCTTTCAGTTTGGTAAGATACCTATCCGCTCAAATGATGACTTTGATTGATCCTTGATAATAATATCTCTTAACTATTTCAGAAAAAGGTCTATTTGTAGTTTAGAGAAGTTAGTAGGATGTCTGTTGTGTGTTGAGTTGATGTAAACTGTAATTACGACATTCTGATGCCAAATTTTTTCATGAAAAGTGTAAATGAGTTAATTATAAGAATTCTCCTAGAAATATTGTCAATGTAATGATAGCAGTGTACCAAACACTATCTTTATTGGTGTGCAGCCTAAATGTTATTTCATCATCTTCCTAATAGAAAGAAGAGTTAATGATAAATTACCAATCAATTTGATGGTATAATGGCTATGTGGGAATACGAATCGGGTCATGTATCTCTGGCCGCATGATCATCTGACATCTCGTTGTGTTGTCTTTTTCACTCGGTCGAATCGAAATGTATAAGTCCGAGATAGTTCAACAAAGAAAGAAAAAGGCAGAAACAAAAAAAAAGATGAATATTGTTTAAAGAGAGGAAGAGGCGTGTGTGACTCTTCACAAAATATGACGATTTGTCGAGTTCTCACCTTGCCTCGAGAAAATTCCCTTCACTAAAAACTGGGGGTGGGTCCTCGTGGTGTAATGGTTAAAGCGATAGACAGCGAAATCGTAGTAAGCGAGTTCGAACTCCAGTCGCGCTATTACGTTCACTTTCGGACAAATACCCTTGGGAAAGGTATGAATCCCCTTATCCTCCCAGCTATGGGTTAAATAGTGCTACTACTGTTCTTCTAGGAGGATGGCTTTGGCATTAAATAACCTTCAAAGGTTGATATGCCATTAAAAAACAAACAAAGAAAGAAACTTCACTAAAAACTAAAGCTGACTGCTAGATTTTCGGCCTTGACGTCAAATGTCGATCTTTTTTCAGCCCAACTGCGTGTCTCTCAGCTTTGTATACTGTCTGTGTCTCTCCAGTTGACTCTATTCTTCTGACTGTACAGTTTTTCTCCGACTGACCCTCTTGTATTTATGCGGAGGCGAACATTCCTATTTCCGGATTTTGGGCCATCCATAGACTGGATATCAAAGTATTGCTCGACATATGTCTCCAGGAGACCCAAAAGTGCTAGAGTGATGTGAGCGAGTTCGAACTCCAGTCAAGCTATTACCTTCACTTTCGGACTAATCGCTTTGGGAAAGGTATGAACCACTTTAACCCCCCCCAACGATGAGTTAAATACTATCACTGCTGTTCTTCTTACAAGGATAGCTTTGGCATTAAATAATCCATGAAGGTTTATATGCCATTAAAACAATCTATTCAGTGGTATCAGGTGTCGTGGTTAGAGATATTTTTAATGTAAAATATTTTGAACTCTTAAAAAAGGGGATGACTGAAAGCAGATTCTTCGGTTGGTAAAAACAACATTTAATGATCCAAAAATCATGATCCAAAAATCATGATCCAAAAATCATGATCCAAAAATCATGATGCAGTCTTTCATAATCACTTTAAGGATAATTTTTCCCAAAATATCCTTGTTTGCGATGACAGTTGACGAGCGAGAAATAATTTAACGATGGGCAATGGGTATAAGTATCCTTGACAATATATATATATATATATATATATATATATATATATATATATATATATATATATATAAACCTGGCATCTAGGTTGGTGAAGGGTGTACCTAAGAGTGATTTAGTGTGACGGTATATTTTACACTTTTGATATTCCAGATATGTTGTCGTTCAGTCTCAGATGTCAGTGTTCATGCTAGACACAACAAAATGGTCGCTGATAAGCTTGACTTTTTATTTCTTGTTTAATCCATTTAAATGTTGAAATATCTTCTTCCTGAATGTCTGGAGGTGTTTTATCGCGGTCAAGACAGCACAGTCGGTAGGAGTTGTAGAATACACTGACTGCATCTCTGCAGAAGGATAAGACCCTCCCTCCACAACTATAAAGTGTCCTGGGAATTACACTAATCTGCATCTGATGGTGAGGTTCCAGTCCTGGAATTTTGGATAATGTAGAGTACCCCTTCATTGTTATTACTCACAGGCCCACTCTGGCCCGGAATGGTAACACCCGATAGGGTCCTATCTATGAGTCAAATATAAATGATTGACATTTAACTGTGTGCAAACAAACGACGTATCGTAAATTGAATTGTTAGAAATAGGACTGTTTGATATTTAACTGTGTGTAAACAAATGACTAATGTTTAATTGGATTGTTAGTGATACATAGCTATACTTGGAACCGTTTAAATGTAATTAATGAATGAATAGTGTTTAATAAAATAACTAGTGTTAAAAAGCAATACTGGTAACCACTTCGCTGTGTGCAAACAAATGGTTAATATTTAAGAGAATAATTCGTGTTAGATCGTAATAATTGAAACTATCTTAATGGGTTGAAAGAATAGCAATAGTCGTGTGCAAAACGTAAGTTCTTACGGCTTTAAAAATAAATCATATTCAAATGTGTACAAACAAATGAATGATGTTAAATTAAATTGTTACTATTACATAGTAATACTTGAAACTATTTGACTGTGTGCAAACAAATGAGCTAAGGCTCATTTAAAAATGTTATTTACAAAATATGTTCCCAAATCATATATATTTAATATATATGTATAAAGAGGATTTGGCCTTAAATAACCTACAAGAGTTGATATGCCATAAAACCAAACTCAACTCATTCGCGGTAAGATTTCTGTTGCTAAAAGTTACTGGTATTTGTTTAAGTGAAATATTTGCTAATAACTCTTGTAGTGCTCGAGTTTCTGTTTTGTCCATTTTTAGATTTGTTGCACACATCTCACCTTTGCATGGGCCTCAGCTGCACAGAAACTAAAAGAGAAGTTTCAATTAGTTTTTCTTATTTTATAAGAAAGGGGGTGCTACAATAAAAATGTTCAGCTATGGTTCTTCTTTCTGGTTGGGGCTTAGACAAGTTTGAATGAACCTCGTATATTGGTTGCGAACTATGAGATACGAGGGGCATACGATAAGTTTCCAGACTTTTTTCGTATGGGCATTTAAAATTGGCGTAGACTCTTGAAAATTTAGTATGTTATTGCTATATATCTTATGAGATGATTGACCAATTTTTATGATTTCAGGTCAAATGAACAGCTACATCAGGAATTGGAATACACCCTACTAAAGCCTGATTATCACAGGTGATGAATTTCAAAAATGCAATCTGGACGTGAGGACACTTTAGAAGAATGATATGCAATAAAATTCTGTTTTAAACTTGGAAAAGAGGCCACAGAAACGTATGGAATGTTCCAGATTGCTTTTTGACCATCTTGCATGAATCGAGCATCAGTTTTTGAGTTGCATAAGAGATTCAAGGAAGGCACAGAGTCTGTGAGAGGTGTGGGAGGAGTAAGGAAGTCAATACACCAGAGGTACTATTTACCCAACCCCTCCGCTCGGGCAGGATATGACACAAGGTCAATTTTTAAGCGGAGTTTAACAGGTTTGAATTCAGAGTTTTCCTTCTCCTAGACTAGTTGCCTCACCAAGGCTGAAGAACCTAGTCCGTCCTACTATTTACCCATAGCTGGAGGGAGAATAAGGGGGTTCATACCTTTCCCAAGGGTATTTGCCCGAAAGTGAACGTAATAGCGCGACTAGAGTACGAACTCGCGTAGTACGATTCCGCAGTGCATCGCTTTAACCATTACACCACGAGGACACCCCACCAGAGGTGATTGGCCAAAGGGTTAGGGTTAGGGTTGCTATGTTGAGGTTTTAACGGAGTTCAGGAAGAGATTCCGTCAGTGGCATTTTCACCAGGACATTGCACCAGTCCACAACTCCATCCTTTTCACAGGCTATTTGACCAAGGTGGGCATCAAGACAGTTCTTCACCCTCCCTATAGTCCAGACCTTTCTTCCTGTGACTTTCGGTTATTCCCTAAGCTCAGAGGTTGTCGTTATGAGACAACTGAGGAGATGAAAGAGGCTGTGACGAAGGTCATTGACACGCTCACACAAGAGAACTTCCATAGGGCCTTCCAGAAGTTGTTGGAACGGTACAAGTGCATTGCAGCTGGAGAAGATTACTTCGAAGGGGACTAGAGTTTCATGTGTGTACTATCAATAAAAGTATTAATACGAAAAAAGTCTGAAAACTTATCGTATGCACCTTATATATTCGATATGTCTAATTTTTCTGGACGTACGAGGGTCGGCTGAAAAGTTCATAGATATTCTCACAGAATGTGACCAAATGAGATTTATTTTTTAACATAACCCCCCTCCTTAGGTCTGCTTATTTCTTCCATTGATATTACTGCGTTGTAATCCCATTGGTTAAAAAAGTCATCACCAGCAGATGTGTGGGAGACTAAGTACCTTCCGTAGTTTACGGGAGTTACTTTCAGGTTTCGTTTCCACAAATACAACACAAATTTTACAAGCAGGTAAATAAATGGAATGTGACAGCAACAAACATTAAGAAACAAGCAATTTAATAATCCTAACAAACAGGATAAAAATAATTAAAATACAATGTTCATTTTACAGCTATGGCCAGTTGAATAAAAATATGATTTGTTCGTCCGTGTGTGTGGGTGTGTACATGTTGGGAAAGTCTATTGAATGTGTCCATAGTAGGCCGAAGTAAAGAGGATAAAAAAATTGACTTTACTTACATACATGTGTATGCGTGTGTGTATATATGTGAGGGACCGTAAGTATGAACCTGTTGTTTTCCTAAGTCCACACGTGCAGTTTTTATTATTTTTGGCGACAATATGTCGCGTGCCGGTAGTCGGCAAAAGAACGTCGCATGCTTCTTCGCTCTGTGTCCTGTGTGCGATGCCTTCTGCTCTCCGTCGTCCTTGCCTCTAATAGTGGAAAATGCCTTAGTTGATTAAATTCTTCGTTATTTATACTTTTGGGGAAAACTAAAATGAGTCAAAAATAGGATTTTGTTAGGTTTTATTGCGGGTCCTAAAATTCAAGCTCGCAGACATTTCTTGACCAATCAGATTCGTATAATTACTTATTTATTTTGGAGTCTAAATATTTTTCTGTTAATTAGTTTCTGAGCCGAATTTTCAAGAATGTTCTTATTCTGTGTTTTTAGCTGATTGGTTGAAAAATATAAAAGTGTAACTTTAATGTTAATACGATTTTGATCCGAAATTTCTTGAATGTTCTTATCTATGTTTTTGGTGTTGTTTATTTTAAGGCTAAAAAAATGTGTATTCTATAGATGTAACGTCATCATATGAACTTTTCAGCCCATCGTCACGTATATTTATCTGAGTTGGCGTTCATAGTTATGAGTAACTTATGGCTTGTATATATCCAACGAAATACCTCCCCTCAAGCAGGTGTCGAAAATGTTTTATGTCCGGTATATTGCCAGTAATTCGCTGGAAAATGTGCAATATTTAGTGTGTTAATTTGGCAGAGAAAAAGAAAATTGATTTTCGTACTGAATCCATTTCCTGTTTAATGATGGTACCAAATAGCACCGTGCTAGACGCATTTGTAATTAACGAAATCTCCGTGTCTGCATTATCATCGATGTATGATAATTTAGCGCTGTTGGCAAAGGCAGATTTCACTGTGTGTTAAAAGGATGTAAGGTGTTTAATTATGAAATGATGTGTTTGTCTTTTACAAAAGAGTTGTGCGTTCTAAAAGTATGGATGAACAGTTCGGCATCAATCTTACATAAAGATTAATTAAATCAGTAAAACGAAGTAGTTATTTGATGGAGGTTGTTAGGGTAAAATTTTGAACAGATTCAATTTTGGTGGGTGGGTGTGAAATTCTTTCAGTATCAATGTTGTGTTCGAGAAAAGGGATTTTTGTAGTACTAAAGATGCTATTGGAGACGTTACTGATGTAGCAGAAAGAATTTCAAATTATTGTTTAGTGCGGGAATTATTTTGACCGTTGAAGTTTCGATTTTATATTTTCGTCCAATGAGGATGATTTAAGCCATCCTACTCGGATGACTTCCCCGGGTAGTATAAAAGGCCGCGCAAACGCTCCCTCAGTATCTTCTTCACATAATTTTCAAGCAGGACAGACCGACTCTCTTCCTCACATTTTTCGAGCAGAACAGACTGACGCTTTTCCTCGCTCATTCTAGAGCAGAACAGACCAACATTCAACACGAGGAGAGCGTATTCAACATTGGGCCATTGTTTCCTTTTAGGCGACCATTTCTTATCAATTATTTCTTTTTCCTAGACCAACTGGACCTCGAAACTTCAGATTAAATGCTTAATTCCTGCTCTGACATCAGCAAATTTTTTCTCCCATTTGTACGACTCACAGAACAAGGGCTATCTTTCAGGTTGTCATTAAAGCTGTTAAAACTTATCAATATTCTCGTCCACATTCCTGTATTTTCATTTCTTCTTAATGTAACAGGGCAGACCACACAATTTGCCCTTTGTTGCTAAACTGGTTATTGATAACAGTTTGATGTTTGGGAGGATATTTGAATTCCTATATAAGCATTAGTATATCCATTGATACACTAACACTGAATATACGGAAGGAAACAAGCTCTCATAAACATACGAGGGGCCTTCAATAAGTTTCCAGACTTTTTTTTTGTACAGGCATTTAAAATTGTCGTAGACTCTTGAAAATTCAGTATGTTATTGTTATACATCTTATGAGATAACAGACCAATCTTTATGATTTCAGGTTCAAATGAACAGCTACAGCAGCAATTGGAATACACCCTACTAAAACCTGATTGTCACAGCTGGTGAATTTCAAAACTGCAATCTGGACGTGAGGACACTTTAGAAAAATGATATGCAATAAAATTCTATTTTAAACTTGGAAAAAATGCCACAGAAACATGTGGAATGCTTCAGACTGCTTTTGGGGTATCTTGCATGAATCAAGCATCAGTTTTTGAGTGGCATAAGAGATTCAAGGAAGGCTGGGAGTCTGTGAGGGATGATGAGAGGTGTGGGAGGAGTAAGGAAGTCAGAACACCAGAGTCGATTGGCTAAATAAAGAATTTCATGGATAAGGACCGTCGTGTGTCTATAAAGACAATAAGTGCACAGTTTGATGTCAGTGTGGGAACTGTACACACAATTATTTGCGAGGAACTGAAGATCGGAAGATTTGCGCGAATTTTGTCCCAAGGGTGCTCAGAGAAGATCAGAAAGAAAGACGTTGTCATGACAGCAGGGAGATGGACGAGCTGATCAATTCAGATCCCGCAGTTCTTGATGTTCTGGTGAGCTGCAATGAAAGCTGGATCTACTGCTATGACCCAGAGACCAAGAGACAGAGTTCCCAGTGGAAGCATGCTGGCTCTCCCAGACCCAAGGAGGACAGACAGAGCAAATCCACCCACAAACTTTTGATGATCCCTTTTTTTGACAGCTCTGGCATGATCTACGTGCCCTGGGTTCCCACTGGATAGACAGTCAACAAGGAATACTATGTTGAGGTTTTAAGGGAGTTCAGGAAGAGATTCCGTCGGAAGAGGCCAGCACTCTTCAAATCGGGTCAGTGGCATTTCCACCAGGACAATGCACCAGTCCACAACTCCATCCTTGTCACAGACTATTTGACCAAGATGAGCATCAAGACAGTTCCTCACTCTCCCTGTAGTCCAGACCTTGCTCCCTGTAACTTTTGGTTTATTCCCTAAGCTCAAGGAAAAACTTAGAGGCTGTCGTTATGAGACAATTGAGGAGATGAAAGAAGCTGTGACGAAGGTCATTGACACGCTCACACAAGAGGACTTCCATGGGGACTTCCAGAAGTTGTTGGAACGGTACAACAAGTGCATTGCAGCCGGAGGAGATTACTTCGAAGGGGACTAGAGTTTCATGTGTGTACTATCAATAAAAGTTGCCACACGAAAAAAGTCTGGAAACTTATTTAATGATCCTCGTATATAGAACATTTCATACAGATATATAAAAACATATAAGAAGTATTACAATAATAAACAAAGGGATCCCAACTGATGAAATATGTCTATTGTTCCATAGACAAGCAATGCATAAAAAGAGGAATAAAAGTGATGAAAGTATCGCTTATCTGCTGTTGTTTAGTCATGTGGCTTTACATTTCCGGGTGGCGAGATCAAGTTTATTTAATGAATGAAGCTGTTAACAGAAGTCTTATCCATTCGAAGAACAGGAACCAAACGAGAAAAAGAAAGGTTCTGAGTTCTCACGTGACTGATGGACACGTGATGTCCAAAGATACGCTCACAAATCTAAGAGAAGACAATTATTTATTGTTAACCAACAATGCGTTTGCTCGAGTTAATCTGGAGACCGAAATGAGATAATCTCTGAAATACTTGCTTAAAGTGTTGTTCGTGTTAAATTGTATCTATAATGGCTGCCAAGATATCGTCGATAAGACGTTGAAATGTCTGAGCACCGTTGTTTAACTTGATTGGGAATTGGGTGAATTCGTACAGCTCAAATAATGTTGTAGCAGCTACTTTATGGGTGTCTTCGTCAGCAAAAGGAAGTACGTGCAGGTAAAATCAATCTTATAGAATAACTGTGCACCCTGTAATCCTGATGTGGGGAACAGTATTGTTGAGTGGCCTATGGTATTGACGACTTGAAGGTTGTCTTCGTATATTTTTTTGTATCTGAGTTCTATAACTCACTGCTACAATTATTTGAATGGGAGAGGAAAACAATTCGGACACTTGTAACAGAGGAAATGTATTATGGTTTAATATTTCCTAGAGTTTAATAATTCAAGAGACAATTCGCTAAGAATTGACAAGAACATTTTATTGCTAGAGCAAACTTAACGGTAAGGATAGAAAAATGTCATGAAATACGAAAAGAGTACATTGTAGAGAATGTCTAAATACAGTTGAAAGAGTCTTTTGTATAAATTATAGATTCCTTTGTATACGTTCGTATTAGAGGTATTGGAAGTATTGAATGTAGACTTATATAGTTAAGACATATGTTATCGTGTGCAATGAAATACGAGGTTTTTTGGAGCGCGAGGCCCCTGTCCAGCGGACAGGAATCAGTTCTGTTTCAAAACATCTTCGAGGGCGAAAGGGAATTTGACTTTAGCACGCCCTCTCGGGGCAAATAGCTGTACTATTTAGCAGAGGTAATGGGAGGTAATGACTTTTTCTGCCACCTAGCGCCAAATAGCAGACTCGTAGTCAAGCAAAGGATGTAATCCCTACATATAAACAGATTCCACTGTGGTGGTTAGCTTGATATCTATTGAGACTGTGGTTATGTCTATATGTGCTATTAACATTTCTATTCAATGAATTATTTCTGGGTTTATGTGGTTAAGTTAATAAAAGATGCATATATTGCTGCAATTCGGCAAAGAACTTTTCGACGTGTCGGTGTTTTTATGTTGCTCAGAAGTTAAGGCATTGATTTTCTGGTGAAGTTCGCCAGTTTTTCTTGTGGGACTTCATTCGTCATAGGTGTTAAAATTTGAATCATAGAATCAGAGACGAAGCGAAATGGATTCGGAGATGGTGTGTTGTCATAGGTGACTTTTCATGGAGCGAATAAGCTATGACGGTCTTCTGTCATCACTCTTGTGGGGGGAGTATGTAATTTGGTTATTTCAGTAGATTGCTCTCTAAATTATTCCCACCACAAATACAACACAAAACTTTACAATCGCGCAAAAGAAATGGAATAGAACACAACGAACATTAAATAACAAACAATTTAATATGCATATAACAGAATATGAAAAACAAAATACATGATGTGTAAATGGCCTTTTGGAAAATAAAGTTTGAAGAAGAGAATAAATTTGTTGAAAGATGTGTGTATGTTCATGTTATCAGAGTCCGTAAATAAGTCGTTCTTACTTACATTAAGTTTATAGCGGGTTTTATGATTGTGGCGACAGCGTGTCTCGTTGATGAAAGAAAGTTTGTCGGGTTTTCCTTTTGAATATAATTCTCGGCCATTTGAAAAGACGTCATGAACTTTAGTTGAGGAAGGAAAGGAATTGGTTGGACATAATATCGGCTACTGGCTTAGTGACTTGTGTTCGTCTGTGTCTTCGTTTGTGTGTAAGCTTGTGTCTTGTGTGTCTGGCTTCCTAACTCTGTGTTATTTATATCCTACAGGTGGACCAAAGAATCGTCCTAAAATCTTGGCGCGTAGACATTTATTGACCAATCAGATTTGTATTTTACTATTTTATTTTCGAGCCTAAATATTTTCTGTTAGTTCACTTCCGATCCTAATTTTCTAGAATGTTCTATTCCCTGTTTTTAGCTGATTGGTTGAAAAATATAAAAATGTAATTTAAATGCTAATGCGGGTTTGATCCTAAATTTCTAGAATGTTCTTAAGTATGTTTTTATTGCTTATTTTAAGACTAGAAGAAATTTGTATCCCATACTCTATAGTTTTTTAAATCGTTCGCATAACATCTCGTCTGAGCGTCCTATCCATTTTTCAATGGCACTAGAAGGAAAAAAATAAACGTCTTTTCTTGGATTGAGAGTGTGGATTCCTACGTCCAGTCTTTTTTTTAATGGCAGTTATTATATACAGAAATCCCTTCTAATTTACTAATACATTCCTAACTAACTCACAAGCAAAAACAATAAATAACAAACCAATAAAACACCACAAACGTACATTTCAAAAGCCGGATGTTGTCTAGACGATGGCCGAGACCAAAATGAATAAAACACGTCGCTGTGCAGGAAGGCTCCGTGCATCCATTCGGTTGAAATGTAACTTTATATTTACACTTTAAAAGATCTTTTTCTTTTTTTTTTTTTCTCCCAATAAGCAACCTTCCTCATCAAAGTTTTTTAGAGCCGAATCGACTTAAAACGCGACTATAAAATGGTCAACGAAAGTTCAAAAGTCAGTCGGTTCCGAAACAGCAGGGCTTTTAGCTTTTTGCGGAGCCCCGGGGCCTGTTCTGGACTTCGGTCCGGAGCGTGGCTCTGGAAAAGGAACAATGGCAGACTTGGGGCCTTTAATTAGGCACCTAGTTTCGACTAGGCTACCTTCGGGTGGGTGAGCTGCATTTTTGTCTCCTTTGTCCCCCTTGTACGGCACTAGACCATGCGTCTAGTTTAAGCCGCAAACTGGCATACGTGCCCGGACCCACATTTGGGTTCGTGAAACTGCTTGCCTCATCAGGCTCACATTGCACTAAGTGAGCCGATGAGCAGCACAGACAAGCAGGGTTCGAGTCTCGATTCGTTCCCGACCTCCCCTCTCCTTTATCCCCACTTTAATTGGCCTTCGGGCTTTTGACCTTGTGTCAAGTCGTGTCTGGTGGGAGGCAGCGACAAATATTCGGTTCCGAAACAGTATTCAACATCCCACAAACTCGTCTGACCCGAGAATCACCACTCCATCTACATTCCACCTTTTCAACGCCGACGTTTCTCCTTCCCTGTCGACATAAACTTTGGTTGACCGCGTAAGTCTGTGACTCACCCCTACCAATACAAATATTGGAACATTTTATTTCTTGTTTTTTACAACTATTCAACGCACATCAAATTTCCAAAATTTAATTCGTTCCTGTCAATGCAGCTATTAACATTTTCTTGTCAATTTCACTGACATTTTTATATTCAGCAACACAATTGTTTAAACATTTTGTTTCTTATTTGTTAATATAATTGTTAACTATTTCACTTGTCTTCTTGTTTGATTTGAACTCCGTGTTTTGTCCTTTCCTTGCAACCATACGTTTTTTATAACACAGTGGAGGGGAACGTCTTCTCTTGGACTGAGGGCGTGGCTTCCTACCTGTCCGTTGGTCACGTAAGAATTTAGACCCCAAATTCTTTATCTTTTGCCTTCGTTCTCCAAACGGAGAAAATGTGATATTTTTTAAATCCGTGCCTGCAGGGCGAAAAATGGACATGATTTTTATTTTTGTTCATTGAGCTAAATGGAGATGTTGTTGCTGGAACCGTATGAGTGGTACATTTGTTTGGGGATAGGTCTTAATTGTTGTAACATTTGTTAAATAGTTATATGTACCCATTAAATATTTTAATCGTGTATTTCTTTTCCGTATATTCAATGTTAGAGTATCAATGGATATACAAATGCAATTATTGGAACTTGGTGAATAGGAAACGATTAAATATACTTCTTAACACCAAAATAAGAAGTCAATAGTAAGTAAAGTAAAATTGGCGACCTTAGTTGAGGGTGACCCGAAGGCTCCCTTTTCAATAGCTACTACACTGAGGTGTAGTGGAGGGCGCTACTCCTTTCCAAGGATTGCTCCACTTTACCCTTGATCCTCACCTTATAGTACTGTGTTAAGCAAAGCGACATCAAGTACCATTTTTTGAGTCTTTACTATGACTCGACCTGGGATTGATCCCCGGTCTCCCGGACCATTGGCGAACAAATCGCCCTAAATTCCTTCAATAGCAGCTTTGAGTGAGTTATATGGTTCGTTGTCCAAAATAAATTTAACAAATGCATTTCTACTGATATTACACAAGTTTCGCTGTACATAGTTGAGTCAAAGCCACAACATTTGAGGCAACATAAAAAGAATCAAAAAGATATGAAGGAAAGAGTTGGAAAGTCAAATGAACTTACTTGTCATTGGACCAAAACCAAGAAAAGTTATACAATTACAAAACATTTTTTTTACAGAAATACCAATATGGTGTCTGAATTCAAAGTTCTCTTTTCTTTTTCCTTTCTTTTGTTTCATATTTCTGTTACGAGGCACTCACTGGCTGATATAGTTTTCTTTTCACTTCCTGTTGCTGTATCTTTTTTTCCGGAGCTTCTAAATAATTTTGAGGATGGTGCTCTAAGAAATTTAACATTTTTCGTAAAATTTCTTCTGCTGTCCTCTCTTGAAAAATGTCACCCAAGACTTACTTGCAAATATTAGGGAGAACTCTGCAACTTCTCTCTTTACTACAGAAATAAACCAATTTTGGGCTTCTCTTCTATCACGGAAACCAATTGACTCTCACTTAGTTAATTGTAAATTTTACACTGTTCCTGGTTGAACGATGGAGTCTGTAAAAAAGCAAATTCTGGCTCCAACCCTTTACAACAGACAGGATGGTCGGCATACTGGGCTCAACTTTTTTCTGGCTGACTGTGAAACAGACTAACAAACTGGGACCCGTGAAAAATAACGAAAGACTCAGAAACGGACGAAAAAAAAACCCTGTCATGTCGTTTAAATACCCACGAAGGGACTGTAATAATCCAACTTTAAATATAAGCCAATGGCATTCAATCTGTTTTTAACTGCCGACTTGTAAATTTCGAAAAAGAGATTGTTGAAGTAAAGGGGAAGACATTTATCGACACTTCTGTGGGGACCTTTTGTGTAAAATCATCATTTGATCGAGTGTACATGAAAATCATTTCAGTCGTAATCAGTATTTGATGAAGAAGGTATTGTATGATCGTTGGTTAAAATTTGCTTGATTCTGACTGTTAACTATTTTATCAATATCGACTTGAATGTTTAGAAGATCCCATCTTTTGTGTAGGGACTCTGAACAAAGTTTCCCTGATAATTATGGAGATCCTCAGAAGGCGTTTATCAACATTGGGTCATCATTTGGAAGCATAAATCTCATCTTTTGTTCAGCCTCATATGGATATACAATCACAATTGATATATCTCACTGAATAAAGAGAGAGAAATTCCCGCTTCCTACTGAAAGGAAATTGATTACTGCTAATTGTGAGTCCCCATGGCATAATGGTTCGGGTGCTGGACCTAATAGTATGTAAGTTCAAACTCCAGTCACGCTATTATGTACACTTTTGGACAAATAACCTTGGGAAATGCATAAACCCGCTTATTCCCTCTGGTATGGGTTAAATGGTATCACTACTGTTCTTCTACAAGGATGGCTTTGGCACTAAATGTCCCATGAAAGTTGATATACCATTAAACTAAAATAAAGATGAATAGAAAGGGTCACTCAGAAAGTCAAATTGGAGTTTCAAGTCAACTCATTCTAGAACGTGTTAAAGGAGGGGATATATATATATATATATATATATATATATATATATATATAATCTCTAATACAGTGGAAGAAATATTCAAGAGGAAAGAAAAACAATTAATAAAACTTTTTAAACTTGTAAAGAAATTTGTCGAGTTCTATTTCTCTCTTTCCTTCTACACAGATGATCAGATCAGAATTTGGCATTCAATAAAATCTTTCTCAGAATAAAATTATCTACTACAAGATTTAGATCTTATTCAAATTGGCTGAGTTTTGCAAAAATTATAATGAAATGAAACTCATCACTTAATAAAAAAAACTAACTCAGTGCTGCTGTTCATTCTCTATAAAACAATTTTACAAAGAAATAAAGTAACTAAAAAGGTCATTGTAAACTGCCTATATTTGTTGAAAAGCCTAAAAATGATTTTTGTTTTTTATAATGGGAATAGATACACATTTTTACTGACCGTTTACTTCCCACCTCACAGTTAGATGAACAGGCACTTCCGGAGATGCAAGGATGAACTTTTAAGTGATGTTCTCCTGTGGACTACTATACATGGACACACCAATATTGGCAAACCAGCAAAAACTTTCATACATCAGCTCTGTGTGGACACTGGGTGCCATCTAGAGGACCTGCCAAAAGCGATGGCTGATAAGAATGGATGGTGAGAACGAGTTAAAGGAATATATGCATTTGGCATGATGATGATTACTCATTTCTATAATCAAATATTAATTTTAGATAAGACTATCATTCACATTAAGCTCCTTTGATATAAAAATACCACTTTATCTTAAGAAAAATGAACAGTAAATCTCATGTATTTCATTTTTTTTTCAATAGAATAAATTGAGTCCAAAAGTCTTAAGAAATTAACTAATTTCTTTTGAAATGAATATTTTGTAATTGGTCTGATGGACCCCCACATATGGTCGAGCAAAAGCAGGACGACCAGCTCGAACATACATACAGCAGCTATGTGAGGATATGGGATGTAGCCCTGAAGACCTGCCGGAGGCGATGAACGATAGGGAGAAGTGGCGAGAGAGGGTCAAGGATATCCGTGCAAGCGGCACGACATGATAATGATGATGATGATGATGATAATGTTTTCTTTAAATTCAATGCAATATTTTTTTTTCTATAAGTAGCTTAAAAAGGTTTAAGAAAATATTTAAAGAATAAACAAATAAGACAACCTATATCTGCTTCATCAGTTAATCACTTAGATCAATGTGATTAATTAATCCAGTCTGTTGAAAAAGTTGATAAATGTCAACACAGATGATGCAACAATTTTAAAAGACGGTGTGCTTAAATATTTATTAAGTCCAAAATACTATCTCTTCAGACAAAAGTCATAATGATGATACAACGAGGCAAAAATACACAAATTCCAAAATACATTTATTATGTTTAGTTAGCAGTTTTTATTTGGGCAGTGTTTTCTCACTTGGTGAGTTTGTAGCAGAAAGAATTTCAAACCATTATTTAGTGCGGGAATTGTTTTGGCCATTGGAGTTTTGAAATTATACATTTCATCCAATGAGAATGACCGATGCTATTCTGCCCGGGCACACCTCCCCAGGCACCATAAAAGGCAGTGCTAACCATGCTCGCCCTCTCTTTTCCTTTCCTCCTGGCTGGCAGCAAGGTAAGACCAGCCGACACGAGAGATAACATTTCTCTCTCTAACTCGGGACGATTCCAACAGCAGACAGGGACTTTTCATCTTGAGAGAGCACACTGCAACATTTGTTCCTCTGCTTCCTTTAGGAGACCATTTCCTGGTCAATTATTTCTTCCTCCTAAACCAAATGGACCCCGAAGCATCTGACTAAGTACTAAATTCCCGCACAGCCATTTACAACTGTCTTCCTATACCCTTCAACTCACGGCACAAAGAAAAACTTCCTCTCAAGCTATCATTAAACTACTAGATTGAAAACCATCAATATCAACGCCTTCATATTTTTTTTTCTTTCCTTTAATATAACAAGAGGCAACAGAACTCTACAAAGTCAACTGCCATTTATGTTTAAATGGTAATATCAATCTGCCCTCATGTTATAAGTTTTTAGATATTAAAATGATTTCTGTTCTACACAGAATAATAAGAAATAATTCTTTATTCTTCCTATTGGTTAATTGTATTTTCTATTTCTAAGAATAAAAAAAAAGATTGCTGAAATCAGTATTGATTTAGTTTTATTGGAATTTTGGATTGGTTCAGATAGCCAAGTCATTCCGTGAGAAAAAATTTTTTTTAATAATCTTATAGAGTTAAAAAAGACGAGAATTAAAACCATCGAAATATATTTTAAGCATCAAATTAATATATGTAATGATTAAAATATATTTCTATATTTTATTGCCATGATTTAAGTGAGTACAAAAGATGAAAAAATAGAAGTATAAATGTTTTTTCTTGAGATGATTTTAAATTATCATGGGGAGGGGAGTCCCTTTGGTGTAATGACTGAAGTGCTGGATTCTGATATTGTGAGTTCAAACTCCAGTCATGCTATTAGGTTCACTTTCAGATTAATACCCCTTGGGGGGAAACGTATGAACCCTCTTATCCCCCTAGCTATGGGTTAAATATTACCACAACTGTTCTTGATACGCTATTAAACAAAAAACCAAAATAAATGTGGAAGCGAAAGTTGAATGGAAAAATCCATCTAATTCAATAAATAAGAACCGACATATTTCAAACTGTTTCACTGCTTCTTTCTAGCTATGATAATTTGGTTTGGTGTAGTTAGAGAATAAAACGATTTCCATTCCAGTTTTCCACTTAACAATTGTGTGAAATCTGTGTATAGGCTCAATCTGATTATTATAATTTCTCAAGGGAGATAACTATTAAATACTAATTATGGATTATTGTATCTTATTCATTTATTTGCATTTAAGGAATTCTGTAAATTTGAAGTGATTTAGCATTGAACTTAATGACTGCCTTTGGAAGCCTTTAAGTAAATTGGTTTAAATTGTCTGAACACATTTTAATTTAGAGACAAATGATTATATTTTTTTTTCTAAGATTCATCCAAAACAAAGTTAAATTTGTTACTTCTTAGCAAAGATCATTTAGCAAAGTGATGTGACAAGTGATTAGGAAGAATACAGTGGCCTGTTTTGTTTTTTATTAATGATATTCAATTTAAAAAGGCTGCTTCTTCGATCATATAAAAAGATTTGTTATACTTTTAAATAAATTTCACTAATTTTTCCACTCTCTTCCTAAATAACTGAATCCAGTTGAACTAATGACAGATTTTTTAAAAATTGGTTGTTTATCTTTATTTTAGGTATATGCTTCGATCAAAAGAATTCACAGAAGAACTCATGAGAAATACCGAAATGCTCCGGAATGCTCAGTACCAGGAAGATATCGATCGATATCGGACAGAGTTAATCAAAGCTTCTCTTAAAACTGGGAAACTATTTTGGAAACCAACTGTCTAGGATTTTACCAAATGAAAATTATGATTTGTCACATATCAAAATAAATATTTGAAAAATAATTGTTCTTCAATATTCAAAAGAAGAGTCTACATAAATGTTTTTGGTTAAAAATTTTCTCCAAATACAGTTCCCTTTGATTTTCTCTCAAAATGCAATAAAAAAGTAAAATTTCATTAACAAATCAACTTTCTCTTCACTGGAAGTAAACAAATTTGTTAGTGATACTGAAAAAAAACCCAGCTTTTTTCTTTCGCTAATATTCATGACAGAAATTATTCTTTTACATCTAAAATGTTTTTGTTGCTTTCTTGCAATTTATTCAGATAGATATCTTCATAAAAATGTCTAACACCATGTATTTAAATTTATGTTGAAGATCTCCTTTTCCTGCAAAGTAGAAATATTTCTTTACACGAGTGACTCTAACGAAAATAATTCTTATCTTACAGAAGGACAAGAATAATTTATCCAGCCTCTTTATAAGGACAAATGTCACGACATGACAAAAGGATATTTTAACTTGTGGAGGGGGGGGGCATGTGATTGTTTAGTGGATATGTGACTCTCCATTTTGTGGTAGTATTTTTGGTTTGGTAGTTTGTTCGCCCACCATTTATTGTTGTTTCATTATTGAAAAAGGCAAATGAAATAAAAGATGTGAAACGACGTGGACAAAAAATACATTTTAAACAAAGCAGTAAAAACAAAATTAAATTTATATATCAACAAGGACATTAAATGAAATATTTCAAAACATTACGAGTGTTCTACTCCTATCCGTTAAAATGTTCCTCTGTGTGTGAGTGTGTGTGTGTGTAACCAACACGAAACTATGAAAAAGGGGCTAAATGATAAAAGTGTCCATTAGATTAAAATGCATGTTGACTAAGTATCTCTACAGTATTTTAATAATGTATGTTAGGTGGAACATGTCTTCTCCCATGTTGATTGATTGTTTCTTTCTGTGGTTTGACGAAATTTCTGTGTTTGAGGCTGGAAAAAGTCTCACCGAAAAAGTATAACTAGGAAAAGAATGGTTGCAGAGAGTATACATTTTTGTGGCTGTTGACTGCTGGAAGTCAAATGTAAAAAAAGAGGAAGAGTGTGTTGACTCTGTTAGTCGAAATGGAGAGAGTGAGAGTGTTCTCTCTGGAAGTTACAATGGAAAGAGAATGAGTGTTGGAAGATGAGAATATTTATAGACAATCTTTGTCATGCAGTAGGCTCCAAAAACGCGGTACAAAATTGAAGTTGCGGACTTAGTTGTAAGCACTAACCACGTGGTTTTCCTGCCCAATAGGTTCCCGAGACTGATTAGTTTACCGACGTCCGCCATTTTTGTTTCGGGAACAAGTGGTATAACGGCCATTTTAAAATACAGGAGTGTAAATCCTATAAACTTTAAAACTGAAGGGACTTTTTACTACGAGGGTCAAATAGCACGAGGTTCAGTATTGTTTTGTATCTTTTATTTATCTTTTATTTATCTTATGAAATAAACTTCATAAATTTCATCTTTATTTCTTCGTGTATTCATTTAAATTTATTATCTCATTGGTTTTCTATCAAAACTAAATGCCTGTAAATAGTAAAGAAAAGAGAAATATGAAGGTGGCTGTAGGCAAAAAAAGCAAAATACGGTTGACAACTTTCATCTGAGAATAAAAAGTTATATTTTTGTTTAAGGAATTAGATCCCATTCAAATAAGGTATTAGTTTTTCCCATCTTTGAAAAGCAAAACACCTCAAAAGAGCTCACAAGGGAATTTAAAGTGATTTTACTGTGGATTCATTTTTATTCACTTTGTTGACTAATTATCTACATTACTAGATCGTAATAAGCTCTGAAATAATTGTTGACCACAGACAAAATAACAATAACAAACTTTCATTAAGGGCAATGTTGCTAATAATTTGGTCATATTTATTAATTTATATTATTTGATGTTGACATCAAATCAATTGTGTTTATCCTTAGTTGCAAAAATATTATTATTTAAAAAAATATAAAGCAGGTTCAAAACAGATTTCTTGGATATTTACGAAAAATTAGATAAACCAAAAATCACAGAGAAATATCAGATGAATGTAAAAAGTAATTTTGGGATAAATCTTCTGAGTGTTTTTTAAACCAGATTTGCTTCCATCCTAAACTTTGATTGACCATCTGTTTGTTTCTTCCATTTAACACTTTAAGTTACAGGAAGAAAATTTCATTACATTGCATACATGAAAGTGATTAATGAAAAAAATTCTAATCCGACATCCTCCTCTGATTTTTAAATGAAACACTTCAGCTGTTTATACACTTTACCAAACAGTACCTTTTGAACTAAACCAGCTATGTGAGTGTAATTATATAACATTTTTGCTCGTTTTCACTGCTTGAATGACATTTTTATAAATTTCTGTTGAATCATAGATAATTTTACACCGAGACTAAATATGAAAATATTAGATTACAGATAATTAAACCAATAATGATAAATTCATACATAATAATTTAACACCAAAAAGAAACCAATTTTACTGCCACTGGCAAAATTTTTAACTTGCTGACTCTATGTCAGCATATTGTGTACACAAATGCTGAACCTCATGTTATTACTATTTGACCCTCGTAGTAATAAGTCCCTTCAGTTTTAAAGTATATAGGATTTACACTCCTATATTTTAAAATGGCCGTTATACCACTTGTTCCCGAAACAAAAATGGCGGTTAGCTGAGCCTGTTACTAGTAGAAGACAAAACTCGCCACTAAGCCCCAGGACTTAGCAAGCACGTGCACTCCCTACTAGTAGCTGAGAGAAAAAGGTCCTATCAGTCAAGGTGGTAAACTCTTAATGAGAAAGAATTTATCTTTGGTACCAGGAAGCCCCTCTTCTCAGGCATGCACCGATTTCAGTTCCTGTCAGATGCCTCCTAGGAAACTGCTACTTTTTTGAATTTTTTAAAAAGTTTATTTTTTAATCACCACACACTAATCACATGACAATTAACAACAAAACTTATCCCCCCCACGAACATTATTTCAAATACTGAATAAACTCTTCTAAAATAGTTTGAACTTCTTCATTTTATCATTTGTACTTTTCTCCAGCACACAGCACAATGTAGTTATGAAATAATGAATATTTCATTGTTATTACTTTATATTTACATATACATTGTTTTCACAAGTTCAAGCACTATGCCTGTTTAGTATCATTAAATATATTCAATTCTTTTATTTAGTTTGCGACAACATTGTGCCAAATAACCAGCTATGAAAATACCTGTGTCTACTAACGCAATTTGACCTGTGACAATCCCCATCCCACCCAAAAAATTTTAACACTCATTCATTTTCCAATAATTTGGTATTTCGAATTCTTAACATTAAATGGTAACCCCAAAAATAGACATTAACAATATAGTCCTACAAACATAGGTTTTGCAAACCATTTTAAGTGATTTTAATCCTTATTGAAATTCCAAAAATACGACCGTAGCACATAGTGAATCAAAAGCATTTTCCTGTGTCATCCACTTAATACTTTATAAAAATTGTTTCTAATACGATCAACGAAAGAAAATGAAAGACAACTAGTCCTGGTTAAAGCGACCCGAAACTGAACTTTTTTTAACCCTTATTTTTCCGATTCGCGTATCATTGGCGAATACGAAGTTTTGGTTCAGTTACCCTTAACGCGCTTTTAACCTGGACCTAACACTGTTGCCAGTATTTCAACAAATTTATTTGTCAAATAAAAAAGGGAAATTTTCTTTAAGAACAAATTACATTTTCTTGCGATTTAAAATAGAAATTGGATAGTCTCTAAAACCCAACTTACATATATGCAATTTTTTTTTAAATGAAAAAGAGAAGAAAATTAATTTTCGCAAAAAAGAAATTTCTTCTCTTTTCAATGTGATTCAATTTGATTCGTCTGCTGCCCAGATATTCCTGTCCGCACTTATTTTTTTTTATTTCAATTTTTGCACCTTTTTTTATATTGGGGAAAATCCCAATAACTTTTCTATAAACTTAACACCTAATATTTGAAAAATAAAATGAAACATTGTCAGAAAAAAGTTACTTGATTTTTCTTTTCTTTTTTGTTGAATCATTTAAAAAAAATAGTTGATTTGAGATTAAATGGCATAAACTATACAAAGAATACATAAATTAACAAATATCCTAGTAAAAATACACCACTAAATAAATCATTCACCTAACGTAACATATTATATTAGTAGCGCTTATGGCTTATCGTAGTTTTTGCCGCCGCTTCCTGTAAATCCTTCCAATTGACTATCTTCGTCTTTTGCAGCCGAAGTTACGTAGCGATTTGCTGTTGCTTAGAAAAGACGGTGGAATTTCAATTTTGGAAAAATGTCTAACAACCCTGAACGTTTTGATGCTCTGTTGTTAGGAATGGCAACACAATGTGAAGAAGGAGTTCCTGAGGTAAGTGTACTTGATTTAGAGATTTAAAAGAAAATATTTACTTAGAAATTCGCCCTCTTAAAAAAATAAAATAACCAATGGAAAGATTCCTACTGATCTCGATTATTCGATATCTAATAAGCTTCGTATAATTGAATAATTAATCTAGTTAATCTAAATTTAATTTTATAAAATTAATTGTGACTAATTTTGATTTTTGTTTTGTATCTCCAATTGAATATGTTAATTCTATTTTACTTCAAAGGTTTTTACAAGTTTTAATTAGGCTTGTTCAGTCAGCAATTCTCCTTTTATTTATTAGACAATACAATAAAATAAGATATATAGTAAATTTCTGTTCCATTTTTGTTTTTTTAATTGGATTATTCTTTCTACAAATATGAAATTGTTTATTCGATTTATTTTACAACTATTTCATAAAAAAGGCTGGTTTTGTGTAATGGGTTGGTCTAATAAGCACGCCATTGCTACATGTGCGTGTATGTTCCTGTCGTTGACAGGAACATTTAATATATATATATATATATATATATATATATATATATATATATATATATATATATATATATATATGCGCTAGATTCCTTTTCTATTATATTGGAAGTTATTAAATGGTGATCATAATTCCTAGTATGCCTATTACACCTTTGAAAATAATCATGTTTGACGTCTGATCAATACGTAATGACTGCACATTTTATTTGTAGACGGAAAAGCTTTCAAATTTAGAGATCGTGTTCTTCAATTTTCTCAGCAAGAATAAGAATTTTATTTTAATCATAATCTTGAGGAATTATAGAGGGAATATATTATTTTATATTCTTTTGTTTTGAGTCATTATTAAACATTAATGGTCTTTTTTTTTCTTATACGAACCTTTGGACTAGATAATCTAATTTGACCATGAAGTTTCCCCAGAATTCACATATATTTTATTTTGTCGTACACATTAAAAACTAATTTTTATCAAAATAAATTTATTCTTGGTACTAAAATCACTGACCTGTCCAAGTGTTTTCACGTACTAAGTTGAAATTACAAGTTTTGTTAAAAAAAAAATCGAAGTACAGTTTTATTTTTTTTCCTTAACTGGAATTCTTTGTTTTTTTTCTTTCGTTTTCTTTTTCTCAGTTTGGTTCACTTTTATTAAAAAAAAAAAAAAAGCCTGTCATTGATAGTGAATATCAAAATGTTTGCTTCTAGAATAATCTTCAGATCCCTCTCTCTGTTGCCGGTTGGCTTAAAATTTAATGTAACCTTTTTATTTATCCATTGATATTTTAAATGCATTAAAAAATCCTTCAAATATTAAAAAGTCAAAGGATAATGAATGAAATTACTTGTTAATTAATTAGGTTAGTAAAGTTTTCTGTTATATTCCTAACAGTATTGTTGACTACACGAAGAGCAACATTCCCAAACATGTTGCATGTGATTAATTACCATGGTAACAGGTGTGTGTATTCATTTAATTTAGTTTCTCCATCAATTAATAGATTAAAATATGTGTTTCTTGAGAAATTTTCAGATGAATTCAATTTATTTTTCAAATTTGTCTTCAAACTTAAAAAAAAGTGGGTACTCTATGTTCATTTATCAAAGTGTATCCAATTCAACAAGAAGGTTAATTTCCAAAAAAATTAATATCAATCAAAAACATATGAAATTGTCATTTACTCAGCCTTTTTAATTATTTAAAGATATTTTATGACATCTACGTTCACTAAATTCAAAATCAGTCTTTTTTTTCTTTTTCTTTTCATTATAAACTGACTTAACAAAATCAGGATTTTAAGAATTCCCTCTTTTTTTTTTTTTTTTTTTTTTTTTTAAACCCTAACAAAAATTATTCACCACTGCATTAACTATAATTAAAAATTTAATGACAATATGATTGCATAGGTCATAAAATTAAGATTAGCAGTTGCTTTTCTCAGTCTTTTTGAAGAAAACAAATCTCTTAATCAGGAAAATAATGTTGTAGTATAGAATCAAGATGCAAATACATTGACAATCTTTGTAGTGACTCAATAAAATAAACTTTAAATCTAAACATCAAAATTAATGCTTTGTTTTGTTTAGTTTGTAAAATAGAATTAGAGGTACAATTTAGATTCTAAAGAAACTGATTGGTAAAAAATTCTATATCGATATCTTTTATTGAATAAAAAGGGCTGATCAAATGTTTCCTCTTTGCATGGCAGAGATTTAAACATGGTAAAATTATATATATAATATTTTATGCCATTTTCAGCTGTCGCTTATTATAACTGTCATTAAAAAAAAATATATTAATCATTGTTTATCAATTCTCGGTCTATCAAACCTTTTCGACTTCATACAAAATGCTTTACTACGAGTTCAGTGTCTTCAGTAATATTCCAGTTTTTGCATTATTGTGTATATTCTACTTTTGTATTCTTTTGGCTTTCATTGAAAACTTTGTATACCATTCTTCTATGAGTTTATTCATGTTCATCCATGATTTATGTTAACGAAATGTTTTTGTTACTGTTTATATCATGAAGTTTCCGTGTTCGTTCTTTTGTTTAAAAACTGAGATTAAAACAAGAGTTTTTCCCCTTTAACTGATGATTTGTTCCAGATTTTCATTTACTTGTAGAGAGTCAAATATTTGTCAAGTTAGTTGCCACTTATATAACATCTTTATTTTAAATGCACAAATAGGAACTAAAAATTAATGTACAATTAGAACTTGAAATGCATTTTAATGATAATTTTTAGTTCTTTTATTTCTTAAAAAAATATTTTTGAAATTTTTTTTTTTTTAGTATTTCCAAACAAAATGATGTGTGTAAATATTTAAACATTGAAATCTGGTTTTTATCTCAGTATTTGCTTATATAAAATAACATAAAAAGTCATAGAAGAAAAATCTTTAAAAAACATTGTTAGATAGTTTAAATGTTTTAAAAAAAATGAATGTAAAGATAGTTTAGTTCATAATGTTTTATTATTAAAACAGACTGAAATTAGTGATTCACCCTTCAAGTTTACATATGTGGAATTTATTATATGTTAATGGGTGTAAGTATCTGTTATCTTTTAATATAGAAGTTATAAATTGTAACTTTAAAATGCTATCAAGTATCTATGTAAATATTGCTCTGAAATTAGGTTTTGTAAAACTCAGATCTGATTGTTGTAAATATTTTGTAATAAAGACAATTTTACATTTTCTTTCACAGCTTATGGACTACTTCTTCCATTTCTTAGCAAGAAAAACAGATTTCTACTCTCGTCCTGAAACAGCAGAAAAGGTATGTTTTTTGGTATTATTTTCAAAACTGCTAAATTATTGAAATTTTTAAGCCAAGTTATAAAAGATATCTTTTATAGATTTTTCTGTTTCATTTGAATGAAATAAAAATGTGATTATAGGAAGTTGTTAAAATTTTCTATTTTATTATAACTTGGTCCCAAATAACTTTTTATATTTAAGGTGATTTTCAATTTTTTTTTTTTTTTTTTTTTTTTTTTTTTTTTAGACAGTGTTGGAGAAATTCAATTACTACAGGGACAAAAATGAATTTGGCAAAGAGGAGAAACGTAAAGCAGAAGAAGAAAAGGCCAAAAAAGCTGCAGCTAAAGCCAAGAGACAAGAAGAATTAGCAAATGAAAAGAAACCTAAAATTAGAGAAATTACAGATGAAGAAGCAGAGAAATTACAAAAAGAAATTGATAATGTTAGCATAAAAATTGACATCAACTTTATCTATTTCTTATATAAAATTCAATTTCCTTTCCTGTTACTTTATTCTTTTTTATTCTCTGCATTTTTTTTTACAGAAAAAGAAGGAAGAACAAAACAATGATACCAACCATAAGACAAACAAGGTCAGTCAGTACTAATTGTATAGAATTTAAATCTTCAACCTTAAAAAAAAAAGCAACAAATGATTTGTCTAAATTTTTTCAATGAAGCTTGTTAATTTTGATAATTTAGAATATTCAGACTATTGTCTTCATCTGTATTGTTATATTCACAACATTTCAACCAATGCATCCTTCAGGTGTTTCTTGTCGAATTTGGGAGCCAAAACAGAATTTCAACCAGAACCCTTTTTTTTTTTTTTTTTTTTAAATCCATGATTGTTCTAATTCCATTAACCATACCCAGGTAGAAGTGTTAAGCTATTTCACTTATAAGTTCATTTAACAAATGCTTATATTTGTAATATCTACCACAGAGGATTAATAAAGGGTTTAGTTTAAAGGTCCATGTAGGTTTCTAAGTTCAACAAGAAACACCTGAAAAAGGCCAAAAGATACCTCGGCTGAAACATTGTGAATATTACATTAAAGATGAAGACAATAGTTTGAATACTCTAAATGATAAAAAACAAATGACTTACTAAGATAATTATTCATATTTAATTAAACATTGGTTGTTAAGTTTACTGGTAGTTTTTCAAGCTGAAAATGTAAAATAATTATATAGCATTATTACTTGGACAAGAATAATAATCTGGATAAAATTGATAGAATATATGATTCCTGTAAATGTCAGTTATTAAGATTAAAAATATTTTTCTACAAAATAAATCTTTCACAGAATAATATTAATTTGATAAGATATTATAAAAATATAATAAATTCTCTTTATCTTTTTTAGTAACAGTTACTGTTTGTAATCATTCAATGTAAATTGTTAATTAGAAACTTTACACAACAATGATATTCTCTCAACTCGTATGTCAATTAGATTTAGACATAAAATTCTACTAGAATTTATGACATCAATAACCCTGATTTTTAAACAGCAATTGGAAATCTGTCCGATACATTTCATCTACAACTTATCAAAATGACTACTTCAGAGAGTGAAGTTTTAGATGAAAGATTTATGAATGGCGTCTCAAATGACATCAGCAGAAGGGATATATTATACAAGGCATCCTTACTGCTATATGAGTTTTAAAAACAAAATCATCAATTCAAACACATACAATAACAAGAAAATAATGTTTTTGTTGAAAGACAATATCTATAAAAAAAAAAAAAATAGATGAAAAAGTCAAAAACAATGAAAGAAAATTTATAAAAGTTTACAAAAAATTAACTAAAAACAAAACCCAGTCATCAGGATATAATAAAGATTTTAAATATTTAAAGATATGAAATAAAGAGAAGGGACTTTTTGACATTTGTATTCAATCTAAGTGTTCACTTTTTTTTTACCTTAGTTAATCATATAAAGATTATTTGATCTTTAATGCACCTTGTTTGTGTGTGTGTGTAGTAAAGCCACTTAATTAGTTGAAATTCCTAGAAAGAAAACTAGTTTCTAAATGAAGATAATCTTTTTTTTTCTAGGAAGAATCAAAAGAAGAAGAAAATGAAGAAGATAAAGTGGAAGAGGGAAAATTAAGACCCAATTCAGGCAATGGTGCTAACCTCTCCCACTACAGATGGACCCAGACACTTGCTGAATTGGAGGTAAGAAAAAGTAGCAGCAACCCCTGTTTATGTCTAAAATTTGACATTGTCTATAAGATGTTATTTTTAATCATGGTGAAGTGAAAAAATATTCAGACAGAATATTTTCAAATCACTCTATTTGAAACAACAAAGAAAGTCTAATTCTTGGGATGTTTGTTTCTATAAATAAATTCTGTTTGGTTTTAATCTATATACATTTTATAACATGGAATAATAGGGAAATTCCCTTGTCATGATAATATGTGGTGTTTTTTTGATAGCAAATGTGACATGTTGTTATGACAAAGGAATTACTCATTACTCAGTAAAAAGGTTTTTTTTTTATTTATAGCTTAAAATTCTAATTTTTTGTCAAAACATTAATATCAATATAACAAATATAAAACTCAAGAAAATTTTTCAATGTTTGTTTTCTGTCAATTTTGACAAAAAGTTCTTTTCAATTAAAGAAATATATTATATATATAAAATCTAAGAATAGATTTAAAAGGAACAATTCATACTGAATATATAATATCAGTATACACCCTAGACAAAAATATAAGACCACCCTCAAAATTGAAGAAAAAGATATTGTTTACAATTTTTGAATTATGAAAATCAGATATATGAAAGATAAGGTTAAGAGACATTTAAATTTAATAATTTAATAGACTGCTCGGTGTATGGCTATTAATATATAAGGTTAGAATATGTGAAAAAAAAAAAAAAACCCAAAACTCACATACAGAGCAAATTATATCATTAATATCAAATAAAACTCAATGTATCTAATCCATTATAAATTTATGTCAACAGTTTCTCTTTTTTTTTTCTTTTTTTTTTTTTAAAGATTGTTTCTTCAGATCATAAACAATTTTTGATGAAGTTTTTACTGTTACACTGGGGAATACATTATATCTTAAGTTAGATGTTTAAGGAATTATAAATTGATATTCATTAAAAAAAAAATGGAAATGCTATACATAAAAAATATTAATCAAATAGATTATGAATTTGATATTTCGGTGTTATTATCCAGTGTTGCCCCAGAGAGTATAGTGATGAACAAAGTTTACATTTTAAAAAATTTTGATTAATTTCTTAACTTTTTAAATAATTTTTATATATAAAACAAATCATAAGAACCTAATTTTATTATCTCTATTCTAAGTGCATCCTAATTTAAATCTAATCAATTATTTAATTGTTCATAACTACATATAAATTGATTTAATTTTTGAAAGTCATCAGGTATTGTTAAATTTCATATCCACCAAATTAATCAGTTAATATCACAATCATAAGTTTAATAATAGATAAATTTCAGATATGAGTATATCTATATAGTAATTTAGTAAATAATTCATTTGTTTATATCAAAATGGATCATTAATAATTAGCTCCCTTATATCAGTGTAAATTTTCATTTGATTTTAAATTAATCATTATTTCAATACTATTTAATTCACTAAGAGAAAAAAATTAAAATGTTTTCCTATTAATGATAGTGTATAAAATTAAATGTAATTTTTAGATATATTAATCTAAATAATTAATTATGATTATAATAATATTATTATTATAGTCCCAATGGGATCCTTATATAATTGAAAGTAGATATTATAATCAATATTTATTCAACAAGGCTAAAATGTGAATTGAATACATATTATCATATCTTAAATTTATTTCTTTGTCTACATTTAAGTATCAGTTTATTTCTCTTATTTGATAAATTTTTCGTATCGTTATATTTAAAAATGCAAATTTTCTCTTCTAGGCATAAATTGCATCTACATGATTTGTCAAAGAGGATTTTTAATGATATTCCAATTTATTTGTGGGGTTAATACTTGGTCTTTTAGATTCCAATATTTAGATAAAGCTGTTTGGTTCTTAAGTAAAGGGTTATTGAAAGATTGTCTTTAATTATAATATCTGAACTTTTATTTCAGTGAAGAAACTGCTATGTATATCTTTTCATTAAAATTATTTTCCTTAGGGAAAATTTTGGTCAGTAAATTAAATTCTCTAAGTTGTAATTTCCATCCATGGGGCATTCTTCTTTAATTCTACAATTACAAGAAGGTTTATGTGTTTCCTTATTTTTCAAATTTAATTTATCTGTTCATTTCCTTTTATGGTTAAGTTATCCTTAAGTTGAAAGAAATCTCAATTCTCAATCCTAGTGATTTAAATGACCTAATAATTTTCTTTTGCAGTTTAGATGTATTTTGGCCGTTACTATTAGTTATGAAAATTAATCCACAATCTCTATATAAACCAATTTGCAATAGGTTTAATATCCTGCCTAATGTATCTAAAATATATATATATATATATATATATATATATACCTACTAAGTTGGCAATTTGTGCAGAATCAATAGATCCCATGGTCACATTGAAATTATCTATATAAGTTCTAACCCGTATATTATTATCTATCTATATATATATATATATATAAAGTTATATAACATGATGATGATAATATTATCAATTTTTTAAGTTAACATATTTTATCTAAAAATTACATATAAATTTATACACTAACATTAATAAGAAAAAATTTTGATCCATTTCAATATAAACAAATGAATTATTTCATTATTTCACTGTCTTGTATAGGAAAAAATCCTGTTTTTATTTATTTATTTATTTATTTTTTTTTCATAGTTTCCATTACTACTGTATGATTGCCAAAAGAATTCCCCAAAATCTTATAATAGTTTTTTTTTTTTTCCCCCTGTTGCATTATTACTTCACATATAATTTGTATTTCAAACATTATTGAATGATTCTAGTCATATGAACCAGGGAAAAAGAATGATACTTAATAACTTAGATCCACTAACCAGAATTCAAATACATGTTAATATTGTCTTGAATTTTAAGTAAAATTTTCTTTTAAATTCCTGAACATTTTATTATTTAGATATTTCGATATGGCTTTTGTCATACTTAAACTCAATTGACATTCAGCTGAAAATAAATTCAAAACCTGTTTTCTCATAAAATGATAAATATAAATCCCAATTGATTCATTTACCCAAAAGTGCAAATCAAATGCAATCAAAAGTTTCATTTTTGATTTGGAATATATAAAAGTTTCCTTTTTAAATGTTCATTAAAAGATGAAATTATTTCCTTAATTTAATGTCTCTGAATACATTTTTATTCCTTAGAAATCTCTACATGTCTTTATTGATTATGACTCATCTATAAATTATTACAATAAAGAAGGCTTTTCTAATAAAAGTCCTTTTTTTTTTTTTTTTTTTTTTTTTTTTGGAAGGATCCCAAAATATTTAACATACTATTTAATGACTGGCTGTGGCGCATGCTGCACAGTTCATTCGGGTGTGTACCACTACTGGATATACCTCTGGTCTCAGGGGGCCATCCCCCCAGGCTTTAACCCTCGCCAGAGGGGTTAGGTTTATCGCCTGGCACCTGAGGTGCCCCGAAAAGGGGAATGATGGAGCTGCCTGTCGCGTGTGGGCTTTGACCCTGCAACCGGACCCACCTAAAAAACGGCCTTGTGCCATATTCGTACGCTGGTGGGGCATATGATAAATACAATACTATTTAATAACTTGTGGAGATGCTAAACAATATGATTAACATCAAAATAATAGCACAGTTTTCTTTCTTTTTCTTCTTTCTTATATAAAGTGATATCATTTATCCATTATTGTAAGAAATTTTCTTTGGCAATGATTCTTTTAATTAGATGATGCATAAATAAGGTTATTTCTGCTCAAAATATCCATTTGGAAATATTACTGGTATTTTTTTTTTTTCCTCTCTCTCAGCTTCGAATTCCATTTGATGTGTCCTACCCGCTAAAAGCCAAGCACATTGTTTGTGATATGCGGAAAAAGGTAAGAAATTCAATAAATCCTCAGTTTTGTTACTTAGTCTATTAAGACTTGCTTATCTATTCATCTCTTTATTTTACTGATTTGTAACAAGAAAAAAAAACAGATGAAGAAATTGAGTCTTTCTCTTGGCAATGTTTATTTAAAAAAAAATCTATATTTTACCATGATATGACTTTCTGTCAAAGAAAAAAATGTCTCTGATTGTAGGGGTGAGTGTTTATTGTGTCGTGGCTGGACTGTGAGATCATAAGTGAATTCAAACTCCAGTCAGGCTATTACATTCACTTTCAAACTAATGCCCCTTGGGAAAAGAGATAAAGCCCTTTATTCCCCTAACCAGGATTTAAATAGTACTATCACTATTCTACAAGGATGGCTTTGGCAATAAGTAACTCATGAAGGTTGATATGCCATTAAAACTAAAGATGCAGAAACCTATGATTAATTATAGGTTTTGTAGGCTTGGCAATCTATGAGGAAAATCTAAGAAATGAACTATCCTTAAGTTGAAAGAAATCTCGATTCTCAATCCTAGTGATTTAAATGACCTAATAATTTTCTTTTGCAGTTTAGATGTTTTTTGGCCATTACTATTAGTTATGAAAATTAATCCACAATCTCTATATAATCCAATTTGCCATAAATTTAATATCCTGCCTTATATATATATATATATATATATATATATATATATATATATATATATACCTACTAAGTTGGCAATTTGTGCAGAATCAATAGATCCCATGGTCACATTGAAATTATCTATATAAGTTCTAACCCATATATTATTATCTATATTATTATCTATCTATATATATATAACATGCTGATAATAATATTAATTTTTTAAATTAACATATTTTATCTAAAAATTACATATAAATTTATACACTAACATTAATAATAAAAAATTTTGATATAAAAAATTTGATATAAACAAATGAATTATTTATTAAATTACAGTATAGATATAATCATTATTATCTGAGATTTATATATTATTAGAGTAATTATTGTGATATTAACTGATTAATTTGATGGATATGGCTACTTTGCAAAAAGGCTTGTGACACTTACACCCTTGGCTGCTTTGCAAAAGTCTTTCTTATTCAAGTAGTGAGTGTTGTAATGCTGTGGTTCTCTCAAAAAGGTTGTCACTTGATTCTGGTGATGAAAGAAGGGGGCATATACACATTTCAGCTTGCTTCTGATACTTATTCAGGCCGGCCATCTTGGTGAGTTTCCAAACTGTCTTGTATAGGGAGGAGGAAACTATTTGCATTTTTTTAAAGTTCATATTCAAACGTCTAAAATGATAAAACTAAAAACAAAACCCCAGATCTGCTAAAACTGAAAATGCAAACTGTCTCATTGTTTATTTCAATTGAACTCATCTCTAGCCTCTTGTTTCTATCAAATACTCTATGCTTTTATTAGCAGAATCTTTGATGGTTGGAGGACATTACATAATATTATTTATATCTCTCTTTTCTTTTTTGTTTTCAGTTGTTTTAAAATTGGCCAATGAACAGTTTTTGGAGAAATTTTCTTAACTTTTAAGATTTTGTTTAAAAATTTTGTATCATATTTGTTTTTTTTTTGTTTTTTAAGTATTTGAAAATTGGTTTGAAAGGAGAAGCTCCAATCATTGAAGGAAATTTGTCTAAAGAAATTAAACTTGAAGAAAGTACTTGGACCATTGATGATGGCAAGAGTCTTGTTGTTAGTATAGACAAAGTAAGTTTTTAGTTAATCTTCTCTTATATCTTTATTGTACCATAAAATGAAATTGTTGTTAGCTTCTATAATTCTTATTCAATTTGAATGCAACAAGTTTTTTGTATTTATTATGTAAAAATCTTTTTTGTTTGATTGTAGGTCAACAAAATGGAATGGTGGTCTCGTATTATTGATACAGAACAAGAAATTGACACAAAGAAAATACAACCAGAGAATTCCAAAGTAAGAAAAATACACATCAAAATTTCTTTATAACAAATTATAAGGAGTAAAAGGATCAAATTTTCAGAATCAGGTGAATTGAAAGTAAATTCTCCTGTGCCAGGTGGGTGAGAAAATGTTGTGGGTGGTGGGGTATAATTGCTTGGTGCCTGAGGCACTCCAAAATGGGTGAATGCTGAGAGAATCAAGCATTTTTGGTGTGGGGGATGCATGTCTCGATTTCCCAACCATAAAATAACTTGATGTCAACTCTGACGTGGTGGGAAGTTGGATAAACCCAGCATTCAAGTCGATATGAAAGCTGTTGAAACAGTAATTATCAAATGATCCTTGCAAAAATGAAAACTTGATTCTGTAAAATAGATAATATCACAAATCTGACTTACATCTTTCGTTAGTAATGATCAATAGTTATATTGTTTCTGGGCATCATTTGATTTTTAAGGCTTAAAGAGTTAAAAAGCAAAGGATAGTATTCTTTGCTATCGATAGTAAATTTATACTATTGGTCAAAATAAGAAAAGAGTTTATTCAAATTTCATTCTGTTGGTTTCAAATATACTAAATGCATCCTCTGCTGAGGGGTACCTCCTCTTTCCCCCCAAAAAAAGAAGGTACCTGTTGGCAGTGGATGACAAATGATAGTTACCATTCTCATCTCAGTGGTTACATCCACAGCATCAACATGTCATCACATCTGAACATTGACAAATAAAGTGGCCATCAGTCTTCACCTTGATAATTTGTTGTCAAATTGCTACAGTCACTTGGCATATCTGTCCGCTGATACAATACAGAAATTTGTTACTCATTATTATCTAATGAGCTCAATATTGCCATGTGCCATTGAGAAATTTCTAGAAAATAACAAAAAAATAAAGTTCTCATATTTTGTCCCCAGTATTTTTCAAATAAAGAATTCCCCCCATAACTACTTTCAGCAAAAGCCTTTTTCATACATGAAGTATATAACAAGAGCTACAATTTCTATGAAATTCAAGTTTCTGTACCTATTACTATTGATAATTTCAATAAATTGTCTTATTTTGACTACTATTCAAATCTTTTACTTATCCAATCATTCTGTAAATAGATTTATTATTAATCTAACATCGTCAACCAAACTAATATGACAATTTATCATATTCTGGTTTTCGTACTTTTCTTTTGTTTGTATTCTTCTTATCTATAAATTAATACTCCTTTAACTAGTTACTTCTCACCCACAGAATTTGGTCTGCATCAGGCTGAGTGGAGATGGGGAGGGGGTGTTTAGATCCATTAAGTTAACTCTATTCCTACCCCTTCCCCATGCCCATACTTTTATTACATGTGTCAGTAAGTAAATCAGATTATAAAATTAACTCTTAGCACATCAGTTCTCACCCTGACACCTGTTCCAGCTGACTGCTTTCCACCAAGCATTCTTGTTTTTGCAGAAATATTACTGTACTGTAGGAATTGTAAATAATAAATACTTAATTTTGTTTTAATTCCATAAAATTTAACCATCCTTAAAAAGCAAATTGATGCAGTTAAAGATATTGGAATGTAGTGATACCATAAAAACCTGTGCTTGGTAACAAGTCCTCAGGATTTTTTACTTGAAAAATTATTTACCTATTTTTACATTTCATCTAAGGATTCTAAAAGTTTTAAAAGATAAAAGAGATTATTATTATTATTATTATCTAAATGTTAATTATTTGAAAACCTGCACATTATAGTTTTAAGACACATTACGATACATGTATATATTCTTGACTTTTAAAGAATTTTGATGTAATGTAAATTTTCTCAAATTTTCAGAAACTATTTCCTGTTTTCAATCAGTCATTTTTGCATTATGTTGTATTCATTCTGTTAATTTAAATCTTTTTTTTTTTTTTTTTTTCCTTTTTACAGTTATCTGATTTAGATGGTGAAACTCGGGCAATGGTTGAGAAAATGATGTATGACCAACGACAAAAAGAATTGGGCTTGCCTACCTCAGAGGAACAAAAGAAAAAGGAAATTCTTAACAAGTAAGTGATTTAAATTAATAGGGATAATTTTTTTTTGTTTACATTTTAAAATGAATTGATTAAATATAGGATGAGTTTGAGAAATAGGATAGATAGATATATCTTCTTTTTTTTTCCCTTCTCCTTCCCCCAGTGTTTCTGTTTAGTTTTATGCTAAGCTTAAATTAAACTTGAAAAAGGCTAAAGATTTTAATGCTGCTTACATTTTTTTTTTAAAGTTTTTATTGAGAAGAATAATTTTTAGATTTCTTTAACTTAGTGCAATTGATTATAGATTACTTTAATAGAAATTGAATTTTGTCAAACTAATTTTCTGTCTAGTGATTGCCACTTTGTTAAAGGACTTTTTATCGGAAAAAAAATACTCAAAAGATAATTTCTGAGTATGATATCAAGCTCGCTACATTTTTATATTAGTCAAAAGTATTTGGCTGCCCTCAAAAAATTATTATTTCATATCCAGTTAGTTTTAATGAAATTAGTTAAGCAGCACAATGTTTTTATTCATTATACTAAATACAAGTCTTCCTCAGTAACTTTGATCTAAGTATAACCTGATTTGTTTTGAAAAATTGATTTGATGGAGTTTTTCTTTAATACTGAACATGAATAAAGCATTTTCCAAAAATGACATTATACCACCATTTGAAGTCACATTAGATTATATTGTGTTGAATTACTACTTACTAGATGCTACCAGTTTTATCTATGCAGAGGACAATTTCATCAGTGTCACCGGCCTGTGTGACAGGCAGCTGACTGCTCCAAACATCACTGCACAACTGAAACAATGTTGTGAAAAAAAATTATGTCAACATCCACTGTGAGGAAAAGACTCTGTGAAGCTGGCCTATATGACAGAATTGCTGTCATGAAACTACTGTTGAGGAAGTAAAACAATGTCAAAAGACTCCGGTGGTCCAAGGAACACAAAGACTGGACAATAGAGCAGTGGAATAAAGTCCTTTGAACTGAACAATCAAAGTTCACAATCTTTGCCTCAAATAGGAGGGTCTATGTGCTGCGAAGAGTTGGTGAAAGAGCTGCAACCCCTTGTATCACACCAACTGTAAAGCATGGGGAAGGCTCTGTCATGGTGTGAGGGGGATTTGTGCCAATTGCAAAGTCAGGGATTTGCACCAGGGTAGAAGGGTAAATTGAATCAGACCAGTTATGACTATACTGCAGCATCACACGATCCCAAACGCAGCTTGTGACTCAAGGATTTCTACTCATGCAAGATAATGACCCAAACAAAGTATACTAATAAACTCTGCCAAAGTTACATTAATAGCAAAGAGGAACAGTACATCCTTCAATTGATGTCTTGGCGGGAACAATCCCATTGAACTGGTGTGGGATGAACTTGACCAAAAAGTCAGAACTAAACAGCCCACAAGTGCAGCTCGCCTCTACCAACTCTTGCAGGAAAGCTGGGCAGAACTATCTTCAGTCTTTGATGGAAAAAGAATTTGTGAAGCAGCTGAAGGGGGTCATTTTGACAAATCAAAAGTTTGTCTTTTTTTTTTTTTTTCTTTTTCTTTTTTTTTTTAATTTAATTTGGCTCAGGAAGACTTGTATTAAGTATAATAAATAAAACCATTGTGGTGCTTTGCTTGTTTTATTAAAGATAACACTTTTAGAATGAGAAATAAAAAATTTTTTGCCTGGCCAAATACTTTTGACTGTGTGTGTGAGAGAGAGAGCAAATGATCACACCTGATGTTTTTTCTATCAACCTATTTGTGATAATTCAAATAAATTATATCATCAGATCTGAATCTGACAGATTCTTATTAATATTTTAAAAATGTTTATTTCCTTTTTATCACCGAGTTAACCAAGTTGAGACAATAACTGCATTTAAGTTTTTCTTAATAGCTGCTCCTCCTTTCCTATCAAAACTTTTATGAATCATTTAAAAAATTTTCCATATAAAGTTTTTGATATTTGTTGGACAGTATAATGCAAAACCATCAATTGCAAATAAAACTTTATTTCAAACTCAATGACTTTGAATTGGTGAAAGTCAAGTCAAACATTTGTTTAAATTTGGTTTAGTTGTATCAACAATTTTCCATATGTAATAATGTTGTTGATAGATCATTATATATATATATTGTATATATTTTATATACTTAACCTATAGCTTTTTTTTTTTTTTTTTTTTTTTTTTCTTCAGATTTATGGCCAGTCATCCAGAAATGGATTTCTCGAAATGCAAGTTTTCCTAAGTTTAAATACCATTCTGTGATTTGTGCCTTCTGATAGCCTCTGGCACACTTTCACTTTACTGGTTTCTATTTTTCTTTTTGAATATAGTTCCAAGAATGACTTCTCATAATTAAAGGTGCAGAGTTGGCTCCAACACCAGAGCCCCCACAGCTCACTATTTGAAAGATTCAATTTAGCAACATTTTTCTTTTCACATTTTTGTTCCAACATCTCTTCTTATACTCATTTGTTAAAAATTAAAACCTGTCCAAATTATCAGAGTTGGTTTTCCTTTTCTGATTATTATTAAGTATATAGAAAAATTTCCAATTGAAAAAAAAAATGTCCATATTTAAAAAACAAAATTGGGAACTTTTTGTGAACACCTATTAAATGTTTAAATAAAACACAAAAATGAAATCTACCAGTTCAATTTTATAAAGATTTTGACAAAGCAAATTTACAATATTACCAAATTTAGTATTAAAAAAAAGAAGAAATAATTTGCATTTGCCTTTAGAATCATTGCAGACCCTTTTTTCTTTCAGGTACAATTTATTTTCCTAATCCAAATTTAACAAAATAGTTGTGTAATCTTAAATGCACAATTATTCTACACGGTTTTAACCAGAAACCTTGAAAAAAAAAAAAGGTTGAATTTATCTGATGTTATAGCAAATAAGAATCATTGATATGAACAAAGAAAGTTGCAGCTGCATTTCTAAATATTGTCTAAAATTCAGAATAATATTATTTTGTTTGCACACAGTTATATGGTTTTGAGTATTTCTAATCTAATACTAACAATTTCTGAAAAATGATTTGATAGGAACCTACCACTTCTCAGAATGGACTTGGGAGTAATAGGATACTTGACACTCTCCACGAAATATAGAATTATAGCCTCACTACTGGATGTAGTTTAGTGCTATACCTACGACACCCTCTCTTTAATGAGGGGGAATCTTATCTCTCTGCAGACGATTCGGTCAGTATATTCAAAGCACTACTGACAAGGCAGGGATTGACTGAGATTCATAAAGTGAGTCTAAAAATAATTGCACCCTATACTGGGCTATTTCTTTACGCTTTCTAGTAAGGTTTTCTATTATCTGGATCTTATCACCAACCCCCAAAATGTTCAGACAGGATTGACTTTCCAGAGTTTAATTTTTTAGAGGTTGGTCACTTTCTACCTTTGTACTATTGGATGAAATAGTTTTTAGTTTCATTTTTACAGGAAGTATAACATGTAAGAAGTTTGTATAGAGTAATTTTTTATAAACTCTTCTTGTTATATTGATGATCACAACTTGTAAATCTTTTCAGCTTCTTCTATCAAGTAGAAGTACTGTATCCATATAAGTGAGATCCTATTCAGTATATTTAAAGTGACCTCATATGATCCAAGACATGTTTAAAGGTCAGTGGTTTACAGAAGAATGGCTTGAATTAAAATTCAAATAGATTTTGTCATTTTCTGTATTCGAATGTCTTAAACACAATTTGTGCAGGTAACCAGAACTTGAGATTTTGTTAATTTACATTGTCAATCAGTTCATCTCCTTTGTAGGATCCACAATAAAGAGTCAGCCAAGTCAGATTAATAGCGTTAATATTTTAAGTTATCAGTTTAAAAAAAAAAAAAAACGAAACTATCTTCCAAATACTAATTGTGACACCCAGTCAAGTTTTTTTTTGTTGATATCCAAATTGAAACTATATTGTCTATACACATACAGAGAACATCAGCATCTTTATCTCATTAAGTTTACTCTGGTAATTCTTTTCTCTGATGATAAAGAGGTACTTTGTGTGTGTGTGTGTATGTATATATATATATATATATATATATATATATATATGCAAATTTCATTAAACATAATAGACATTTTATGTCTACATATTATTTTTTGGATCCGTTCGAATTCCTGTATTACTTTTATTGTATTCTGGGGGAATTGATTTATGTATTGTCCATAGTTGCATGTATCCCTATTACTTTCTGCCCCACTTTGGGCCATCATCAGTGGAGGATCTATTACAAAAGTGATGTAACTTTTGTTTTAGCATATTACTACTGTGTAAGGGCGTCTTTGCCGTTGGAGGTTATGGCATTTGTTTTTTAATGTAATTCTATATTCAGTGCCAGTAGCTAAAGACATTTAAGTACATTAGCACTGGTTTGATAATTAATTCTATTGAGTGCTGGCTGCAGGTTTCTAATATGTAAGGCCTCGAGAATCTGAAGTTTTTGTTAATTATTTTGATGTTCTAATATTGTTGTGTTGTCGGTGAGAATTTTCCGTAGTTGTGTTGTTGGGCATGAATGTTTTTTTAAATGCTGAGCTATTGAACTTGTGTCTGAAAGGTGCATTGTAAGTCTCCTCAACAGGGTAGTTGAGGTTAAACCAACATATATATTATTATTATCAGAGATACAATCTCCTAAAGGACATTTAAATTTATATATAATGTTGGTTTTTTGCAAAACTCCAATCGAGGAAGAGGAATTATTTCTAATGACTAGATTCGAGGTTTTAAACTTATTATAATATATGATAAGTTTTATTTTTTTATTAGGATCAGTGGGGAGTATGTTTTTGTGAATCAATGTTTTCAAGATTTTTTCATCGGATTTGTAATTGTAGTGCATTTGGTTACGATAAAGTTTGATATGTTTGTTGGCTGGATGGAGTAGTACACTGTTTATTTTGTTGGTTAACATTTTTGATCATACGTTTAATTTGTTCATCAACAATATAGTTAGGAAACCCATTATTGATGAGAGCCTGTTTTTATGTTTTCTACATCTTTATAAAATATTGTTTTGGAGGAGGAGATCAGTTTGGCACGGGATATTAGATTATGAATAATTGCTTTTTTATATCTGAAGGGGCATTCACTTTTAAAGTTGAGAAATAGGAAAAATATTTTTTCCTCTTCACTATAAAAAAAATTGAAGTCTTAGATAGGCCATTCAAAAAAAAAAAAAGCCCAGCAGATTATGTGACTCATAGGCCATAATTTGCCCAAGAACTTGACACATCTTTCAAGTTGTAGCTGTATTTATAGGAAAGACTTTCAAAGTTTTAACATGAAAGTTTTTAAATATATTTTAATTCAGCTAAATTTTATTGCACTGATCACTTATCTTGGATACTGTGAACATGTTGAAGTATTTTTAAAAATTTGATTTGGGATATTCCTAAAATAAAATATATGTGTATACAAAAATAGATCTGACATTTTATTATTTCATATATCATAGTAAAATTTAGTTTAGATCTCAAAATGCAGCACCCACACTAACAAAGAAAAAGCACTGAAGGGTTTATAATGCTTTATTTCCAAAAATAACTTGAATAAAAAAATATCCAGTTGCAGTATGTCTGGTATATGTTTTCAGCCAGACATCTTATCCATAAACATTAACATCCAGCAATACTGAAATCTGAACCATCTGTTTTACTTTTTAGAACATTTAATACATTTTTTTGTCATTCTCATACATAGATGACAAATCATTTGAATTCTAAAATAAATGAAATACTTTTATAACAAAACAAAAAAGTGGGGAAGTAGATATAAAATTTTATTTAAAATTACATGGGTTCTTTTGTAAATTACCGGGTTAAGTTATGTCTCACAATTTTTATAATAGCGTCTCCATTAGCCTGTTTTTTTTTTTTTTAATTCTCAAATTTGGGATTTTTCTTAACGATTTTTACATTATACCGAAAAGTTTGTCAAATAATATCTGAGGGTCATCAATTCCAAACTTTATCCACCTTTGGATTAATATTTTTTTTTTGTAAATTTAAGATCAAAAGTAGAATTCAGTAACTTATTTATTCTTATTTGAATTTTGTCATTGGAGAGATAAAAATTCAATCATGAAGTACAATAAGCTGGACAAGATGCCCACAATTTAGACAATCTTTAAAACAACAACAAAAAAAACTAGTAGAATGCAAAGGACTTTACCCATACAAGGCATATCTGGATTGAGGATCCTTGTGTGCAATGGTTTTAGAGCCCTGTAACATGTGAATTTGAAGGCAAACAGCAGAAGAAAAAAAAATGATTCACAATAAGTAGCAGAAAATTGGATTTGAGTGTCAAATATCAAAGCGAAAGGTCTGAACCAGATTCGTGCTGGTTGTAGATTCAAATCCCATTGCTGACTACATTACTGTTTATGAATTAACTGGACGAATATCAATCTTCTCTTGTAACTTAAATAAGATTTTACAAAAAAAGAAAAAAAAAAAAAAAAAGTTCAAATTTAATTTTTCAATTTCCTAAAATGAAAAAAAAACTTTAAATGATTTCAACCAAAACTCGTTTAAATTTGTGACAAAGAATTATCTTTTTAGTTTAATCTTTACATAAACTATGGAATTATCCATTTTTCTATCATGTTAATCATTGTTTCATATGACAGTTTAAATACAGGAATATCTAATTGTAATTATTATACATTAGAAATATCAACTAAGTCAAGGAAAACAAATCTTGAAATGTTACATTTTTGTCAGAAAAGTATTCAAGTGAAGAAAATGTTTTTGAACATAAAAATAATTAAAAATAGAGCAAAAAGAAAAAAATTCAACCTTATTTCAAAGCCTTAATATAAAAAAATTGTTAGACAAGCCTCTTTCTTTATGACTTGCCAATCAAATTAGAGAAAGAAATTTACATTCTATTTCACTCAACATTAAACACAAACCAAGAATAACTGTCAACAGTCTGAAGGCACCATTTTTTTTTTTTTATCACAATAGTGAGTGAAAAATCAAAATGAAATGTGTTCTGTTAATAAAAACAAAGCCAAAGATTAGGCATATCACTTTTAAAATGGAACCCAAAATTAAATACAATGACTAGTTACATAAATGGGCTATTGGGAATTTCAGAGGGGAAAGGGTTAAAAATCAAATTTTCCCCAAACCCAAATAAGAACCTTTTAAAATAAAACAGCACCAGAATTTTACTCTCTAGTTTCTAAGAGAGATTGTACTATTTAAAAATCAATAAGTTCACTTCAATAATGGAATTTAGGAAGAAACTATCTTGAAAATTATTTAGTGAAGAACTCGTACATATATCTTGCACAAAACAAAAACACTTGATTATCTTAAAAAAAAATTTATAGACTGCTAATCGGTTGAAGAGGGCAAAAATTTACCCTAAGCAGATTTCATGTCATTTATGTAATGCACGGGGTGAGTCAAGTAATTTTTAGGGCTTAAAGAAGTTAATTTTTAAGTCAGCATCCAGTTACAAATATTCCAGTTAAACTGTAAACAACTTAAAAGGCTAACAAATATGACTGAAAAAGCTCAGATTTATAGTAAGCAAAGCTATATATATTATATATAAAATAAATAAATATATATTAGAGATAGATATATATATATATATATATATATATATATATATATATATATATATATATATATATATATATATATATATTTAATTCATGGAATTTAGACTGGGACCCCTGGGTTTCATGGAGTTTTTTGCAAAATGTTATATCTTGAGATATTTGTTGTAAATTTCTAATAGTTGTGTTTTAGCAAATATAAATAATCTGAACAAGTTAAATGAGGATTGATTGCAGAGAGAAAATTTAATATTGCAAATTCATTCAAGTAACATTCGACGTTTCCAGCGAATGAGTTATGTTAGATGTATGCAAAAGTTTCCAGCACTTTTTCTAATTGAAACATACATATGATAATTGACTACAATTGTGTTGTGTCAAAAACAATTATTTTTGAGTAACCAACTTTGGACATTATTTTAGGCTCTTAAGTAATTTCCAACTTTAGGATATTGTGCCAAGTAAATGTAGACATGTGAAGAAAAACTGCAGCATCTTATATAAAACAATAGAAAATAGTGGGCTTACAAGTTCTAGATTTTTTTACTAAAACATTTTAAAAACTTAATTCCAGTATAAAAAAAAACCCAAACAAATAAGGGGGGGGGAGATATAATTAAGGTTTTCAGCATTTTGTATTAAACAAGATGTTCTATATGAGCTAAATATACTAAATCATTGTGTTTCCGATTGAAATATAATTGAACATATTCCAGAATTAAGAATTCCTCCTTGTTAAATAGAAGAGAGAGAGAGAGAGAGAACTGATTGTTAGGAAATGAAGGAGGCAGGGGGGATGGACAATTGGGTTTCATTGAAAACAAATAGAATTAATTTACTTTTTCATAAAATGCCAGGAGTTGACAATCATTTAAAAAAAAGTTATATCTAACTTTTGTACAAACAGAATTTCACAGAGAAAAAAGAATCCTATTAACTAAATTTCAAGTTATAAGAATGTCCAAAACTGAATATGAAGTTCTTTATGTATTTTTCAGTAAAATTTACATGGGAAAATTCTTAAATCAACATTTTTTTCTTTTCCTAAATCGAGCAGTTTTGTATTTGACTTAAAGCATTTTACCTTAATAAGAACAAATTAAGCTCATAGGATTCATTCTGACTGTATGTCGCTTCACTAGAGAAACATTAAATAAAGAACTAAATAAAATAGCAACTTAGTACATAAATTTGTGCCTGGGGATTTTTTAAACTCAAATGAAAAATTCACACAAGAAAAATTATAGAAAAAAAAAGTTTACAAATAAATGGGATATGAAAAATATTTCATAAAGATATCAATACAAGAAATAATCAAATTAAGACTTCATATTTCCTTTACAAAGAAAAAAGAATTTAAAACATTTCAATTCAGAAAAAAATACCACCAAGAAACATTAAGTAAATTGAAATTTCTTTCCTTTTAGTAACAAATTGTTTTATACCTTTTGAAGCTTTAAATTTGTTTATACCAAGTGACAATCAAATATGACAAGTGGTTGAAACAGATTATCAATGATTAAACAAATTTCATTATTTATAGCTGGAGAAAAGACAAGAATAAAATATTTCTAACCATTTATACATTCTCATTATTAGTGAATAAAGATTATATTAAATTTTAACATACAATTCAAGTTTATAATGAAAATATATTGTAAATTCTAAGTAAATGGGAAATTTAAACAGTAATGTTTTTTTACGAGGATGGGAAAAAATGATTTTCAAATTACCATAAATGTATCAAATATTTACAAATGTATGAACATTAGATCTCAAAATTAATATAATCAGGTAATTTAAAAACATTCCAATTAAAAAAAAACAAAAAAAAACTTTACATAGATTTTAAAAGATAAAAAAAAGCATCATATAACATTATTTTACAAATAAAAAAAATGTGGGGAAAAAAACCAAACAAAACTGAAAATGCATTTAGTTTTGAAGTTAAAAAATTTGAGATGAGGAGAGGAGTATAAAAAAAGATTAAAAATGCCTTGTTGCAAACAGCTTGCAAGTTAAAAAATAAATAAAAATTGTAATCTATCATCATTCAGATTGTCTACTCATTCTTGTTTTTTTTTTTTTTTTTCTTTAAAAATATTAACTGAATTTTATTAATAAAAACAAATATTGATGAGAATATACTGTTCAAAACTAAGACATTAAACACTGAGTAATACAGATAAAGAAAAAAAAAACAACAGTAATTTATCAGAATAAAACAATTAGAAACTTCTCATCTTTTAATTACAATAGAATCACAAAACTTCCATTTTTCATTGTAGTAAGAGGTAATTTTATTCAAAAGGTTATACAAAACTATGTCCAGTGTTATGATTGGTAAGTAGTTGTTCATTAAATACAATTGAATAGTCAAATGAATAGAATATTGTGCTCTAAACATTCTGGTTTTGTTATCAGTAGCTTAAAGAAAAAAATAATGCCAGAACTTTCATTCAAATAATAAATATACTTGTTTTGAGGGGTGGGTTTTTTTTTTTTTTTTTTTATAGGCACAATTTTGGATCTTTTACTCCATAATTTCATCTGATAATATGCAGATTTACCTACCAAAATGAAATGAACAACTATTATAAATAGACACTGAATAACCTTTACTAAAATATTGGACATTTTCTTGTCCCAAATAATTTTTTTCTTTCAGTACATTTACTTATTTAATCAGCAACAAAATTTATAAATCGTGTTGTATGCCAAGGCAATATATATCAGGATGTTAGATAATAAAATGAATTTACAAGAGCGCACGCACACGCACACAAGACAACTTGCAGTGGTCTGGCTGACTTTTCTATAACAGTTCTCAATATCCAAATTTTGTAAAATTTTAAAATGCATAAATATCAATTCCAACTACCAATTTCACAATCAGGTGGTAATGAAAGCTTTTTCTTAGCAAAGTCACTGTATTGATTTACCACCTCCTCCTTCCTTGGATGCACAAGTTCATTATATCATTTGAAAATAAAGTATCTTATATCATTCTAGAAAAAAAAAAAAAAATCTAAATAGTTCCTTGCATTATTTGCTAAAAAATAATTACTATAAAAAAAAAAAAATAGTCTTTTATATAAAAAAATTCCTACATTATTAAAAAGGGAAAAAAAATCATGTTTAAATATGGTTGCTGGATGGTTAAAAGATGTGTGGATATAAATCAGGGCTCTACTCTGTTTTTTCTAAGCTAAAAAATCCTGTTTTCAAACCTAGAAAATTCAACTTCCTTTAAATTGGTTTTAACCTTGGAGGTCAAAAACCAATCCCTTAAATTGTTTTTATTTTCTTTCTGCTATTATCAATCATTCTACCATTATGTTGTCTAATTATTTTTTCTAGTAAGTAATGCAAGGGACTAAATATTTTTTAGAATGGTGTAAGAAAATTTATTTTCGGATAATGTAATATATGGTGCCTAGAGAAAGGAGAGATAATAGTGAATTCACAATTGATGTTAGCATTTTTTAATTTTACTATATAACTACTTATAAGTACTTTAACAGAAAATTTGTATTTCATTGGTTTTAACACTTAAGAATTAAAACATTACAAAAGAAACAAATTTTATGGCAAACAACAGAAGGCATCCATTTCGTCATGTTTTGTGATTCTAAATATCTGGAATATATTTTAGATTTAAATTGTTAAATCAAAAAAGTTTTGATGTTTTTCAAAAATCTTGTCCAGAATTGATCAAGTAGATTGAAAAGAGGACTTACATTGTTCTTAGGAAGAGTTACCAAACTAGTAAGTTAATTCCCTGATGAAATCAACTGATTTGTTTGACAATTCTTTCAAATGTTGGTGAATATTTTCAATGTTCTTGTCGGACTCTAAATAAGATTTCACTTAACAAGTCAATACTATTAAGAAAAAATTTTTTTTCTAGAAATTTAAAATTCAGAACTATAAAACCAGCTAATTAGATGTCTTATATTGTTTGCAATAAAATTTGTTTTTTTCTAGCTTAATTTTCCTGTTTTTAGCTTTCAAAACCAAATGATTAGAAGCAAATCGTTATATAAACAAAAAAAAAAAAAAAAAAAAAGGATCTCTCTGAATTTTTTTGGTTTCAGATTATTTTATATATATAAATTTTTCTACTGCATGTGCAGATGTAAAATCATTGAATTCATTAATAAAAAAAATATATACAAATATTTATAAGCGTATATTTATATACAAAAACTGCTATATCATACAGCATCGAAATGTTAATGCAATTTGAAATGGCTTTTTAAATAGAATTTTGAACCTTTTTTTTTTTTCAATGTGTAAAGGAAAATTTCTTTTGTAAATATTTTAGGTTTGTGTGATTATTCCAAAAAAAAAAAAAAAAAAAAAAAATTCTATGATATCAAAAAGCAAAAAAAAAAAAAATGTCCTCAATAGACAAATGTCTTTTCACAGTATATTGACATTTTATTTATATATCTTTCAAAGAAATTTATTCTGTGCCATCCATAATAATCCAGTCAAATGGACACAGTCATTTTAACAATCTTTCGTTCTTATAATCAGGAGTAGCAACAATAGAAGACTTCTCCAGAGGAAAAAAAAATCAGAAGTAAACAAAAACAATTACACAATCTTATCAACTCCCAAGTTTATTATTGCCACCGACTCCACAAAAAATAAAATAGAATCCACACTTCATTATGGGAGAATTGGTTGTCCTGCAGAGTGAAGGAGGAATTTGCAATAAGAATCAGGCAAGAAGTGTAGCTTCTTTCCTTCACCCACTTGTATGATTGATGATAGGAGATCCCAAAGGAGAGATGCTTCCTGGAGAAGCTGGCAAAGAAAAGTCTTTTGAGAAAGAACTTTCTATGACAGGTCGAAGACTACACCAAACTTTGGAGAGCTAGAAAAGAAAGAAAGAAAAGTTAAAGGATTATTTGCAGACATGACTAATAATAAAAAAAAAAAAATAAATAAATAAAAAATCCTCTCTTGAATGAGGACAAAATAACAAACATGGAACACTATAATGGAAAGTTAATAAAGTGAAAGAGTCTGCACAGATGAATCTATTCTATTCATGTGATTTTTCCTCTAGCAAAGCAAAAGTCTCGCTTTCCTAACAAGATTTTTTGTTAACACATTAAAATTCTCTAAAATAGAGAATAAAGCAATTTCAAAATCAAACTTTATTATTATTAATAATGATGTAGGGTTTGTGTGTAATCTACCATTTTAATTTCTCATGAAAAATAACTATTAAATGCTAATTAAAGTACTTTCCTTTATTTCTTTGTAATTAACAATAAATCTTATCAAGAGAAAGCTTAATGACAGCTTTCAGTAAGCTCATTACAAAACATTTAAAAAATAAATAAAAATTATGTGTATAAGTAAATTTAAGAGAACTTTTTGCAGCTTTTGAAAATGTCCAAAAAAAATGAAGAATTTTTCATGAGATTGTAATGCAAGACAAACATAAATAAGATGAAATTTTTAGAAATATATTTTTATGAATTTTGTCAATTCATCAGCATTATGCAAATAGACTGTTCAGCATTTCTTAATTCAATTAATTTCTCTATTAGGCCAGGTTAAAAGTGCTGCAAGGCTAACCCAAAGTTGAACATTCTAGACTTTATTTTTCCAATGCACGTATCATTAGGAAACAAGAAAAGTTTTCTACTCGAGTAAAATACCTTGTCTAAAAACATTCAGACAAAAGTTCTAACTATTTTGTTAAATTCAAATGAGCATTCTGATAATATTAGACTCAAATGAGCATTTTCAATAAAAAGAGTAGTAAAATCAACTGATCTAAAACATTCAATGATGTCTATGTTATCTTTATAAATATCTAAAGAAAATAAGTTTACTCACCTCAGTATGTGCTTGGCTCTGTACATCAACTAAAGAAGTAACAATATCAACAAGGATATCAAGGTATGCATGAATCAGTTGAGTCTCCATTTGTAAACAATGAAGTGAGTAATAATTTCTGTTTTCCATGTTGGCAATTTGACTTTCTTGCTACAAAATTTAAAAAAAAAAAAAAGAATTATTTTTATTATGAAATAGTCATCTGTGGAATTTATCTCTTTTATACGGAATGGTAAAAAAAAAAAAAAAAATCAAAAAAAGATTGATAACAGGAGCAGAGCCATCTATTAAAGATGATGAAAACTAAAATTAAAAAACTTTTTCTAGAAAATACAGAAAATCTGTCATTTTGGATATTTAAGAATTCAATATTTTTAACTGACCTCCAGAATTTTCTGTTCCAGTTGTTCTACTGCACCAGTCTATAAAAGACACATGAAAATAAAATTAAAAAAAATTTATTTATGACTTTGAAAAAAATCAATACACTAGTTCATAATAAAAAGAGAAATTGAAATAATAAAAAAAAAATGAGGTATTTCTACAATATAATCTATATCGTAATGACCTTTATTATATATATATATCATCATCATCATCATGTCGCGCCGCCTGCGCGGATATCCCTGACCGTCTCTCGCCATTTCTCCCTATCATTCATCGCCTCCGGCAGGTCTTCAGGATTACAACCCGTGTCCTCACATAGCTGCTGTATGTAAGTTCGTGTTGGTCGTCCCACTCTTGCACATCCATGAGTGGGGGTCCACAGGAGTACATCGCTTATGAGCTCGTCCTTGCTTCTCCAGCAGTGTCCTGCGTGTCTGGTTCGTCGAACTTGTATAGTTTTTGTGATGGGGGGCAAGTGTCCGTATAGTTGGAGTCTCGTGGGGTGTTGTCGCCAGGACTTGTTTAATACTGCTCTCAACATTCTTGTGTAAAATATATATATATAAAATAAGTAAAGTAGGCAACCTTAGTTGAAGGTGACCTGAACACTCTTTTCAATAGCAACCACACCAAGGTGTAGGATAGGGGGCTACTCCATTCCCACTTTGTTCCACTTTACCATTGATCCTTACCTTATAATGCCAAGTGTTAAGCAAGACAGCATCAAGTGCCCTATTTTGAGTCTTTGGTATGACTCAACCTGGGATTGAACCCCTGTCTCCCGGACCATTGGCAAATACTCTACTTATTAGGCTAATGACCCAGTAATATATAAAAATAGCATTATAGATGCTTTTAAAGAATAAAAGAATTTCCAATGCAATTTAAAGTGTTTCAGTTCACTCGACTCTTCATAATTTCTCAAAGTAGATAATTATTAAATACTAATTATAGAGTAATTCTCCTTATTTTATACATTTCTTTATTTGCACTTAATTATAATAGAAAGGTGGCTTTTAAGAGAGTAAATTTATAAAAAGTTTTTCAAATTTTCAAAATCTAAATTATAAATGTAAATTCTGGTTACCGAGAAAAAAAGAAAAATGCAAAATATCATTTTGAATTGTTATTTTGTTTTCCATATTCAATGAAAGAAAACGGTTTTAAGTTGGCAAAGGAAAAAAGCAGAAGATACCCCACACAAACTATTATGGATGTGAACTATGCCGATAACATAGTACTTCACCTGCCCAAGCCAAATCCCTGCTACATAGCGTGGAACAAGGCCTCCATGTCAATGCAGACAAAACACAATACATGTGCTTTAATCAAAGAGGTGACATCTCCACACTAAAGGCAGTCTTCTGAAACTAGTGGACAAGTTCACCTACCTCGGAAGCAGGGTCTCATCAACTGAGAATGACATTAATACACGACTAGCAAAGGCATGGACAGCTATCGATAGGCTATCAGTCATATAGAAGTCAGACTTGACTGATAAAATAAAACGCAGTTTTTTCCAAGCAGCAGTCGTGTCGATACTGCTATATGGATGCACCACATGAACGCTAACTAAACATATAGAGAAAAAGCTTGACGGCAATTACTCAAGAATGCTGCGAGCAACACTGAATAAGTCCTGGAGACAGCACCCTACAAAGCAGCATCTGTATGGCCACCTACCACCCAATATGAAAACTATCCAAGTTAGATGAACCAGACATGCAGGACACTGCCTGAGAAGTGGGGAAAAACTCATACGCGATATACTTCTGTGGACCCCTTCACATGGATGAGCAAAAAATAGTTCTGTGCTGATACAGGATGTAGCCTAGAGGATACAGACAGGTGGCGAGAGAGGGTCAAGGAGATCTGTGCTGACAGCACAACATGACGATGATACTTAGAGAAAAATACAACCAGAAGAATAAATAAATAAAATGTGATAATTCACGATTGATTACCTCAGCAGTTGCAACTGTAGCAGACATTCTCTTCTTTTTATATTGGCCCATTTTTTGAAGTGCCCTTTGATGGTCATGCAATACACCCTTTTCATGACGGTCACACAAATCCTGAGAATAAAAATATACTCGTATACATATATACACTCATCAACAATTTTTTTGTTCAACATGAAAGGTACAATTGTTTTCAGTGTTTTGATTAAATTCTCATGTTGAGCAACAATTATGAGGATTCTATCTGCCCAGAAAATAGAAACTTGCAAGTTGTAACAAAAAACCTGGTAAGACTCTACGAGTTTATCAAATTATCCCATGACCTAGTAGATCTTCAGAGTAGCATGCGTGGCCCTTTATGACATTTCTGGAGGCATGGAGGTCGAGTATTTGGCAGTATTGGAAGAATAGAAGGATTATTAAAAGTTAGAAATCAGCCGAGATTCCTGTGATCCGATTAGATTTTGAAAATAAGTCAATAAAACAAGTTGATAAAAAAGCTAACAAACTAAAAAGTCTCTTTGATGGACTTATTTTTGATTTAATGGCATATTAACCTTTGGGGGTTATTTAATGCAAAAGCCATTCTTGTAGAAGAACAGCAGTGATAGCTGGGGGTGCATAAGAGGGTTCATACCTTTCCCAAGAGTATTAGTCCGAACATAAACATAATAGCACGACTGGAATTTGAACTTGCTTACTTCAAGACCACCGTCCAGGACATTAGCCAATTATACCACGGGAACTAATCCCATAAGATTTTTGAATTCAGAATATTCTCGTAGCTGTCACAATGGGTAATGTAACTTTACTCTTACTTTTCATATTGGTTGGGGTTAGTTTCTTTGTTTAATGGCACATCAACCTTCATGGGTAATCTAATGCCAAAGCCGTCCTTGTAAAAGAACTGCAGTGATACTATTAAACCTATAGCTGAAGGGGGATAAGGGGCTTCGTACCTTACCCAAGAATATTAGTCTGAAAATGAACATAACGAGACAAGATAATACATTATCACAATTCAGCATGTTAGACACTATACTGCAGGAACTACCCCCTCTCATTCATATTGGTAATGGAAATAATATCATTCATTGTAGAGGACAGTTTGACAAAAAGTAAAGTTTTGTCTTTCCCATGATGGATTTTATCAGAGTCAAAATCTTACATGAAAAATTAACTTTACTACTTGAACCCTAACTTCTATTAGCTCTTTTAGCCCATTGAATTTCTCCATTTTGCTTGGTTTTCTTAAATAAAAAGATAGTTCATTGGTGTTGGTTGAAACTGTAAAGGCATAAGGTAGTTTTATCAAGAAAATGATTAAATCATCACAACAACAAGAAATAAAAACAACAGCCATTTTAAATGTATAAGTTGCTTCTAATCATGTCGGGTTACAGCTTCAATCAAATCTCAATTTTAACACTTTCTTGAAAGATTTATGCCAATAGGATTCCCTTAACAACTTTTATTTTCTCTGGATATGAATAACAGGAACAGACTACATTTAATCCTCAGACAAATGTTCACTTTTTCATTCTTCTTTACTTGGTTTCATAACTTGCAAACTAAATTGATTATTTGAAAAACATGGCTGAATAGAGACACCCTGACTGGCGTTATCATGCATATCAAATAAACCTCAATAACTCAAAAAAAATCTCAACCAATATTTCTCAAATTTAAACTCATCCACTTCCATTTTTAATAAAATATTCAACTAAATTTTCTGCCATTTTTAATGGATAATTTTTAAGATATTTAGAATTTACAAAAATAGACTGACTAAAGTTAATGTTCCAGATTAAACTACTAATATCAGTTTAAGACCTCTGAAATCTAATAAAATTATTTTTATTTTTGTTCATAATATATGTTAAAACACAAGTGTAAAAAGAAGGATCTAACAAGTGCTGAAAAATAAAGAAATAACAAAGTTACTGAGTGGGGGAATATCTACTTTGGAGATTTCAAAGGATCTTTACAAAGATCATTGAATGATAAAGAAGGCTGTTGAAAATATAACAAAGTTGAAAACTCAAAGCAAAAGAAAAGGCTTTAAGAACTTTCTTCCAATGAATGTAAACTAAAGCGAGTTATAGCAAAACAACCACTTTTAACCAGCACTCAGAACTTTGAAAAGACTGGAATTTAGGGAGTCAAGAAGGACAAAAAGTATGGAATATTTTGTGAATTGGGATCTGTAAAGAACTCTCACAGGTAACCTCCTTTTACTGAAGCAAATATCTTAAAGTATCAAAAGTAATTTTCACAGACACGAGGGACAGGCCGAAGGATGGATACCTGTGGCTAAAAGAAAGTAACAAAGAAGCTGTAAGTAAGTAAAGTTAGCGACCATAGTCGAGGGTGACCCGAAGGCTCCCTTTTCGATAGCTACTACACCAAGGTGTAGGGGAGGGCGCTACTCCATTCCCTGGATTGCTCCACTTTACCCTTGAACCGTACCTTATAATGCTGAGTGTTAAGCAAGGTGGTATCAAGTTCCATTTTTAAAGTCTTTGGTATGACTCGACCTGGGATTGAACCCAGGTCTCCCGGGCCATTGGCGAACACTCTAACCGCTGGGCCAATGCTGTAGTGTGATGAAATAGGCTGGAATTGTGGACCAAACGATTATACGACCATTTAAAGTTGATGAATTATATGAAAATGGCAAACAATATAACAAAAGTAAAAAAAAAATTAACAAAATCAATGGATAATAGATAATTGGCTGTTATTGAGAAGAGTCGCAATATCAAAATGTAAAAAAATTCAAGGACTCATGTGTTTCTTATTTGTTCTATTATAGGTTTTGATCAATTTTTGATGATTTTTTTATTATCTTTTTATTGAAGTAAAACGTGATTATTTGGTTTTGCTTAATAACTTCTGACAACAGTTTTTTAGAATACGTCAAATAAATTCAATAAGAGATTAACTAACTCAAATTTTAACTTGAAATCATTGAAGTTTATGCAATTTGCTTCTGACAGGGTGTAGCAAAATCCAGATTGAAAAAAATCTTTTTCTTTGCTAACAAAAGCCACAAGGCTTAAGAAACGAATAATAAAAAAAAGAAAAGAAAAGAAACACAATTACTTTCCATCACTCAGAGAGAAAAAAGACATTTAACATTTATTACCAATTTATTTGCTCATTACCCAACAGCTTGGACAGACCATCCAGGACAAAAAAAAAAGCTATGAAAATTCCAAATGATGAATTTCCATAAAAATAGAAGCATTTTATATCCATTAAATCAGTTTTGTCTTTCTTTCATTCATTGATATAAAAATACTCTCAAACTCATAAGTGTCAAATTTTTCAGCATTGCTTTTCTTTTTTTAATATATAGAAATTAAGTTTCTTTGGAAGTAAATGATCTAAAGAAACTTGTAAAATTCATGGCAAAACAGACTTTTAAAACCCACTTAGCAGAAGATGCTAAAAATCCACAATCAAGCTAAAAACCTTAATATGCACAGCCTACATAAACCAACGTCACTGTATCCGCATGGAAAAACTGTCAATGCTGCAGTAGGAGGGGTAGGATTACTTATAGGACCTAGAGCATTAAAAACGCTAAATAGCATTGAGAAAATACAACCTCGAATGATGGCAGCTACTTTTAACGGCAACCCCAGAGGAACAATCATCTCCTGCTACAGCCCTACCAATGTTAGTGAAGAAACTGAACTAGTCACCTTCTACGATGAGCTATCCTCATTAGTGCGTAGCATCCCGAAACACAACATGTTAGTCATTGGCGGAGACATGAATGCCCAAATCGGGAAAAACGGAAACAACAAATACAGCCTCCACAACACGTCAAATAGGAATGGGTAACATCTAACTGATTTCATGATAGAAAATAGACTAGCATGCCTCAATACAAACTACCAAAAAAGGAAGGACAAAATAAGGACATGCACGTACGCAAACAATACTAAAGCTCAGATAGACTACATCCTTATAAACAAGAAATGGAAAAATGGTGCAATGAATTGTGAGGCATACTCCTCTTTTGAGGGTGTGTCCACCAATCACCGAATAGTCACGGTGAAAATACGGTTAAGCCTACGAAAAAACGCCAAACGAACAGCGACCACCAAACACTATGACTGGGCCCTATTGAACAACAGAGATATAAGAGATAAATACGTATTAGAATTAGGAAACAGATTCGAAACACTACAAGAAAAGACGGAAAAAAGTACACCAAGTGACGAATATGAAAATTTTGTCAATGCACACCTCAAGGCAGCAGCGAAATGCATTCCAACAAAACTCAAAACTAAATATAGAGTCCCATGGGAAACTTTAGCGGTGAGAGACAAACGTGCACTAGTGAAAACAGCCTCCAAAAACTATCGAAAAAACCCAACAAACACAAATGCCTTAAAACTAAAAACGGCACAATATCAATTAGCAGGCATATATATAAAGGAACAGACAGAATACATTCAAAATCAGATAGATAAGATTAGAGACTCGGTGGAAGATAGACAATCTAGGATAGCCTGGCAAACAATAAACGAAGTGAGTAGAAGAAAGAACACAGCCAAAGCAAAACTGAAAGC
>OY757910.1:1545626-1575626 GCA_963585895.1 Sepioteuthis lessoniana | reverse complement strand
CCTGCATATTCTCAATGTTTACCTTATCCCTTTTAATGTTCGTTGCTTGTCTATGATTTATCTAAATTCTATACGTATATGAAATTAGTTTCATATTTAGAAAGAAATAAGCAATTCACAAATACTTTCTACTGCATTATTTCTTTTACCTTTCTTTTTCTCTATCTTTCCATAAAAAAAATGTATCACAATTTTCATGCTTTTTTCACCCTAAAATGCCTTTTGTTCGCTATTTCTTAACATCCACCCAATATGCATGTCTCTGTCCCTCGATGTCTTCCTTTCGTTTCTATTCTTTCTCCTCTTCTTACATGTACAGACATTTATTTTTTCTTTTACCAGGTTTTCTTTTCGCATATTTTTTTGAGCTTTCCACCTTCACACCCTGTTTTTACCCTCCTATCATCTTGCTTTTTCTAAGTCATTCTCACTCAGTTTTAAAAGAAGGTTTCCTCGTCACAAAATCTCATTCCTAATCTGAAGAGTTGGAACGTATTATGTTTTCTATTCCACGTGGTGTAATGGCTAAGTTGCTGGATTGCGGTCGACAAGCAAGTGAGTTCGAACTACGCTTGTGCTATTAAATTCATTTTCGGACAACCCCCTTACCCTTTCCCCACTCATGGGTTAAATAGCACTACAGCTTTTCCTCTACGATGATGGCTCTGGGATTAAATAACCCACCAAAGTTGATATACCTTTAAACAACCGAACCAGTCAAAACTTAATTAGGATGAGAGGTAAAATTTATATTTTCACTAACTATTTTATTTGTTATGATTTTATTTTAAAATATCTTTTTTCGCGACGAAATTGTTTTTCCGTTGACCCTTCAATGTTTTTCCAGCATTTTTGATTAGATTCTACTTCCTCAGATTTTCTCACTAACTTTTCATTTTTACTTCTCATGAATGATCAAAAATGGCTTCAAACGAATTGTATTTCTGGATAAAAAAAGGACAAAAATATCTTCTTAGACTTATTGTCAAGTTTAACTTTTTTCTGCGACTGATTTGGTAGATAAGGTAATTATTGGACAATGGTTTTCCCAGGTGCTTATCCATCTATTCTTTTTTCTTTCAATCATCGTGAAATGACAGTGACATGACATTTTATTAAGACATATCCTGAGGACACAGAGCACAACGATAAGGAGTCATGCAATTCATAAGGACAATAAAATTTGAAGTGAAAATCACCTACTTCTACTGAATTTCCAACTCAATTCACCGATTACGTTTTCAGTGCTGATAAAAAATAAAATTCTAAACGTCAAATGTGAACATATTTCTACAGTTGGATATTTCTACTATAAATGACTGAATCATCCCCAAATCACACTGATAGTACCGAGTTCCCTGAATCTCTCTCTCTCTCTCTCTCTCGCCATCCGTCTCTATCGCCTTTCGTTCCTGAGAGATCCTCTCGACGGAATCTAGTGCCTGCACAGAACTGACGTCTGTAAGTAGTCGACTAACTCTAGCACGCCCGTGTGTTGGAGTCCATTGGAGACCATCTCTTCTCCGGTCCAAAATGTCTTGTTCGTCTTGGATGGTTGGTGAGATAGGAAGTAAGTGGTCGTACATCTGCTGTTTTGTTGAGTGCTGCTTCAAGGATTCATTGAAAACAGCATTCTTGTGTAGTTCAAGCGTTTTCTTCCTGGTTTTCGTTAGAGTCCAGGTGGTGCATCCACACAGTAGTATTGACACAGTTACAGTTTGGAGGAAATCTCGTTTTATTTTATCAGATCAGATTTTCAGATTTAGAACCTGTCAATAGCAATCCAAACCTTCACTATGCGTATACTGACACCACTTTTAGTAGATGAGATATTGCTGCCGAGGTATGCGAACTAGTCTACAAAATCTGGTAACTTGTCACTTAAAGTGGACATTAACTCTGTCTTATTTACGTTCGGGTTGAGGCCAATGCCTCTTACTGCTTGCTATGGGCTATGCAGCACGGATTTAGCTTGACCAGATGTATTTGCGAGAAGTGCCAGATCATCCGCGTTATCTGCATCTGTCATAGTTCCTGCCAGATATTGTCTGCTTCTGGTCTTTTTTTTTATGTGAAACTATTTTCTTTTATTAGGTCTATTGACGTTCATTGTACATTGTCCAGATTATAAACAAATATGGTACTAATGTATCTCATTGTAAAACTCTAGTAACGATGCCGAAAGAAGTTCGATGTTACCATCGAGTGAACGAACCATTGCTTTCGTGTTTTTGTAAATATGTGGAAACAGTTTCTTTGGCGAGACTATATGCCAGTTGTGTTTGCTCCATCTTTCCTCTGTGTATAGAATAAAATGACTTGGAGAAATCTACGAACAATCGTATTGACTCAAGATTTTATTGCATGAATTCCTTCGATGATTCGACGGATAATCAATATCTGTGAAGTCGTGGATCGATTTACCTGAAAGCTTTCATCAATATAAAAGTAGTTAAAAGTGCCTCACAATAAGATAATGGTTAATAAGGGAGGTGAGCTAACCATTGCTACTGACCAGGCGATCTATCATCCTTGAGCACTCCGTTACTTTCACCTTGTGTCATATTAAGCTAAATTAAATAACTACTGATAAAAAGCACCATATTGGGCAAGTCATTATGTGATAATGGTTGTCATGTCAGGCTGCCATATAGTGAATTCGCGCTTCAGTGGGTGCTTCACTCTTGTGGCCTTGTCCTAGTCTAAACCAAGTTGAGTAAATATCCATAAAATTAGTTTGTTTTTGATATTGAACAATAAACAATTTTATCTATTTTAATCTGTCCTGATGCATGTCTACTATTTTAGAGCGAAAAATCAAAATTTTGAACAATTTGAAGACAAAGAAAAAAAAAACCCAATAAAATACTTCTGGAAAAGATATACTTATTAGATCTATTTTTAGATATATCATTATTTAAAAAATGTTTTTCTCGTTTATAGTTTATGACCATATTTTTATGAGATATGAACGGATACGCAGAGAAAGGGAAGAAATGGTTCAGTTCAAGCAACATGAAATTATTCATTTTTGCATGAATTATTTGTTGATTTAATAATGTTTTTTTTTTGCCTCCAGATGGCACAAGATCTTTTTCCCTCTTTCAACTTCCTAATTATCTATTGCATATATTCGTTGTATGCAATAGATATTTAGCTGCAGGAGAACGAGCGAACGAGTGAGCGCGCACGCGCAAGGCACAGAGAGAGAGAGAGAGAGAGAGAGAGAGAGAGAGAGAGAGAGAGAGAGAGAGAGGAATACTGCATATAGACTTATAAGCTCGTTTAAGTTCTCATGTGCACGTTGGCAAGTATTAAGGATCATCGATGCACACACACACACACACACACACACACATGTAATCACTACCCCAAAATATGTTTATACTCTGGTTGATATATTTTTATCTATTACGTTGATGCCAAAGTTTTGTCCCGGTTATTGATAATGCCATTTATTGCTACAAATTCGTAGCATTCTTATTCAGTTATCAAAGTAGTTTCCTTTCGTTTTCATTGAATTTACATCAACTTTCAGGTAAGTTGTGTATTTTAGTTTTGATTTGAGGATTCTTCAAAGTATTTTTCTATATTCTTGGTTTATTGCAACCATTTAGTATAGAAACGGTGTTTGCATAGAAAGAAATAATTAGTTTGTAGGTGTCAGGTGTGAAAAATGCTCTAATGGGGATAAACTTTCCATATCAGCAACATATTCATTTGTGGCATTGGATTTACACTACAAGAATGGGTATTGTCATATAGTAAAAATCATCTGTTGATTTCTTTGATCAGAAAAATATCTTTTCTGTTCAAGTAGGTCATTCAAACGTACCACTTGCTTATAGTAGTGTTGAGCAGTAATGTTACATAGTGGTTCTCATTTTTGGGACTCTGTAGTGACGGATGTGTCTGACATTCACAGAAAAGTGATTGACAAGTGACAAGTCAAAGTGCATCGCTGGTGAAATAAGCCAGCATAAAAGAGATAGAGTGGGTAGTCACGTGGGTTTGAGAGATTTCGTGAGTTTGTAAAAGTCAGACTCGAATAGAAGCATCAGTTGGGTATTTTGGGACAACCTATTGGACGTAGGTCAAACGGCTAAGGAATTAGTAAAACCAAACTACGTTCCTTCTTACCATCGGGATCAAGTGACAACCGTTTTCCCCTTTGATACCCCCTTAATGTATTATAAAAAAAAACAAAAAAACAAACGAGAAAAAATGTCCTCAAAAAGTTTCTGATGTTTCTTTCCATTATAGAACCCATCTTTCTATATTCTGATCTTTTCATATAAAATGTAAAAGAAAAAAAAATTACAGCACAAGTTCAAGGACTTCAAGGTTAAAAGAAATTTCAATTTTGTACAATTAGCAAAATAATTTTTACTTTGAATTATTCTTTTTGTGTATTTTTGAAGAATTACAATATTGATTTATTGCTTTAAAAATTGATTACATACCAACAGTTACAATCGATGTCAACTTTTCATTTAATATGAAAAACAAGCAAATACGATGATGTTCATTTAATTTTTTTGATCGTATCGAATGCAAAACGTAATCTTTCTTTTTTCTTTTACTTACCAAATCAGAATTTACAAAGTGAATTAAAAAAATCAATGATGAAGATGTAGCAGTAGTCACGAAGAAGATTTTAATCCTGAAATTATTCAAGTTCTATCCCCATTTATCTTATTTATATTGAATGGCGCAAAAATAACTTGCCATTAAAAAAAACAAAAAAACTCTGTGAAGAAGAAAACGGGTTTTTCAGGGATGCTATATTCCGCTATTAGTTCACAGTAATTTCCATGAATCAAATTCGTTTTTTTTTTCTTACCTTTCTTTTTTATCATCTAAAAGCTGTTCAATTTTAAAAAATGGTAAGTGACTTTTACACCACTCTTTTAAATTTAGCTAAACCAAATGTAACGAATACCAAAAACACTTGCGATGGACTACGAGTCGAATTTTCTTACCGTCATTCAATTTGTTAAGCATAGATTATTACGTCACAATGTTACGTCACAATGTGTCAAGTGTCGGGAGATAAAAGAAATCAAGTTCACTAACAGTTTGCTGGCATTGCTCTTTGTGTCCTGTGGTGGGGCGCCCTCGACCGGCTGTGGTTGCTAGCCGCACTGTTCGTTCGGGTGTGTTCCACCACTGGATACATCACCTCTGGCTTCAGGGGGCCGTCCCCCCAGTCTTTAACCCTCTTCGGAGGGGTTTGGGTTTATCGCCCGGCGCCTGAGGCGCCCCGAAAAGGGGAATGCCGACGGGGTCCGAGGCATTTTTGGAACTGCCTGCCGCCTTGGGCTTCGGCCCTGCGATAGGACCCACCTTAAAAACGGCCTTGTGCCATATTCGTACGCTGGTGGGGCGTAGGATAAATAACGGCATTTGGTTTCAGGCAAGGCGTCCTAAACAGTAATACGATTAACTTCGTCAGGCACAAGGCCAAAATATGAGAAGTGAATTCTTGAGGATCAAAATCACTTCAAGAGTAGCAGTCTGCAACATAAGCTTGCTAACCCTTGTTCCACAGTGAGGTACCATTTAAAAAAGTGATTGACTATAACTTTGTGGGACAAAAAACAAAAACAAAACAAAAAACGAAAATTAAAACTGGTTGAACGGCAAGTCAGGATCGAACTCATATTACTGTTGCGAATGGGTTTGCTAGATTTCCTAACTAATATTCACTTTCGAGTGAGTCCTTTTGTGACGTAATGGCTGAACTGCCACCTCAAAATAAGCGACTTCAAAACTCTAGTTGTTCTATAACGTTCAATTTTGGACAAATGCTTTTTGTGAAAGGTATGAAACTACTTAGTCTCTCTAATCAATCAGTTAAATTGTAGGTAAATTTGTTATGTTCTCCAAACTATCATCTTTAGATTTTCATTAGTTTTTGGTTCCCTCAATTTCAACACATGGAAAAATTCATCGAACAAAAACCAGAGTTTTTATGATGCAATTCATAATTTATCTGAATGTTCGTGTAAGGTCATTCAAAACCAGTGGAAATTATTATCATTATCATCATCATTGCAGAGTTTTTCATACCAGCACAAGCGGATGGTTTATCACTGGAGTTTGAGTGACAGCAAGTCTCCTCAGATCTCCAGGACTCTTCTCAGTATTCTCGCCGATATTAACAATGTTGTGATCTAGATAGTTTCGATTCTTCCTCTGATTTCCAATTCTACCAGTCTTTTTCCAGACTTTTATGGACTAGTTCAAGTGCACCAATTCAAATTGGTATTACTGTCATTTCATGTTGGACAACTTTTTAGTTATCTGCCAAGGCCAAAAGACTTGTTTATGTTTTTGCTTTCTTCAAATTTCAACTTGTGGTCCGCTAGAACAGCAAAATTCACCTGGTGGCAAATTCGGTTTTTCTTGATAATTCACATATATATACTAACAGTCAAAAGTATTTGGCCACCCTAAAAAAATTTCATTTTTCATCGTGAAAGCTATTTTAAATCAAACAAATTAAGCTCCATAATGTTTTTATTTATTATACTAAATACAAGTCTTCATCAGAAACTTTGACCTTAGTACAACCAGATATCTTTTGAAAAATTGATTTGAAGGCGTTTTTTTTTCTTTGGTATTAAAAAAAATCCCCGAACAACAGCGGATTATTTTGCTTGGAGACAACAGGAAAGAGGACAAAACAAGACAAAAAATAGGGCTGGTAGACAACAGGAAAGAGGACAAAACAAGACAAAAAATAGGGCTGGTAGACAACAGGAAAGAGGACAAAACAAGACAAAAAATAGGGCTGGTAGACAACAGGAAAGAGGACAAAACAAGACAAAAAATAGGGCTGGTAGACAACAGGAAAGAGGACAAAACAAGACAAAAATAGGGCTGGTAGACAACAGGAAAGAGGACAAAACAAGACAAAAAATAGGGCTGGTAGACAACAGGAAAGAGGACAAAAGACAAAAAATAGGGCTGGTAAACCAAAAGCAAGAGCAGAGGACGATTACATCAAAGTCATAAAACAGCTCTAAACATTACTGCACAGCTGAACAAATGTGGTGAAAAAAATGTGTTAACATCTACTGTGAGGAGAAAACTCTATGAAGCTGGCTTATATGTCAGAATTGATCTGAAGAAACTACTCTTTAGGGAACAAAACAATTTCAAAAGTCTGTTATTGGCCAAGACACAAAAAGACTGGACAATAAAACGGTGGACTGATGAATCACAGTTCAAAATCTTTGGGTCAAATTGGAGGGTCTACATGCGGTGATGAGTTGGTGAAAGACCTATAACACCCTGTATCACACCAAACTGTAAAGCATGGACGAGGCTCTGTTATGGTGTGAAGGACTTTTGCCAATTGAAAAGTCGGGAATTTGCGCCTGGTCCTATTTACCAACCCCTCCGCTCGGGTAGGATATGACACAAGGTCAATTTTTAAGCGGAGTTTAACAGGTTTGAATTCAGAGTTTTCCTTCTCCTAGACTAGTTGCCTCACCAAGGCTGAAGAACCCAGTCTGTCCTACTATTTACACATAGCTGGAGGGAGAATATTTGGATTCATACCTTTCCCAAGGGTATTAGTGCTATGTGAAATGCAATCAGCCTCGTCCAGGATTTGAACTCGTGTCACCGTGTCCAATTCCTACGACGATAACAATTACACCACGGGCACCTCCGTCAATATCTTTGCGCCTGGTGAAGGGTAAATTGAATCAGACCGGTTATCACAGTAGACTGCAGCATCACGTGATCCAATCTGAAATGCGGCTAGCAGGTTAAGGATTTCTACTCACGCAAGATAATGACCTAAAGCACAAACGTAAACTGCCAGAGGTACATTAAAAGCAAAGAAAAACAGCACGTTCTTCAACTGATGACTTGGCCGGCGAAATCAGCCGACTTAAATCCCATTGAACTGGTGTGGGATGAACCTGACCAAAAAGTCAGAAGTAAACAAAGCACAAATGCAGCTCACCTCTGGCAACTGTTGCAGGAAAGCTGTGCAGAACTATCTTCAGTCTACCTTCAGTTTTTGATGGAAAGAATGCTACTAATCAGTAAAGCAGTGGTAGCGTCCAAGGGGGGGGGGTCATTTTGACGAATCAAAAAGTGCGAGAATTTCTTTCTGTTTTTGGTTTAATTTGTATTTAATGTGGCTCAGGAAGATAAAAAATATTGTGGTGCTTAACTTATTTCATTAAAAATAACACTTTTAGAGTGAGGAATAGAATTTTTGATGGCGGCCAAATACTTTTGACTGGTAATATATATATATATATATATATATATATATATATATATATATATATATATATATATATATATATATATATTGGAATACTGGTTAGTAAGTTGTACAGACCTTTTTGCACTGTATCAAGTTTGATTCTCATTAAGTGTCCAACAATTGAGGTAAAAGACAACAACAGAAAATACAACAGCAAAAACAAAACAAAGACAAAAAACAAAGACTAAATACGAAACAAAACTTTTATACCTCTCCAAGTAGCAAACCTGTCTCACAGATCATTACGACTGTTTTATATTCAATCTTTTGTGGGTGCCCGCACCAATCTAATTTCCCCCCAAAATCTAAGCTTAGTAGATATCTTCCTACGTCCTTCTGCACCCCAACACAGCCCATCTATATATATGTGTGTGTGCGTGTGTGTGTGTGTGTGTTGTGTGTGTGTGTGACGATGTACTAATATGAAAAAATACCGGGCGTTTAGAGGATGATTTTATAGTTTGAATTATTTGCCAACGTTAAACGTTTCAGTTTTCAATCTTCATCAGAGCGTATGAATTATTTTAAATGAAACGAAAAAAAAAAAAAATGAAAAAGTTTTTAAAATTCTATTTCTATGAGTGGTAATGTGTTTCAAATTTATCAGAGTTTTAAAATTTCTTTAAAAAACTTACCGTATTTCTTATATATATATATATATATATATATATATATATATATATATATATATATATATATATATATATATATGGTAATCTGACAGTATAAAAATGTACAAATATGAAAAACACTAGGTCTTCTGAGGAAAATTTTTATTTATTGTTCGAATTATTTACCTAGGTTTCGATTTTAAATGTAAAGATATTAAACCTTCATCAGGCCGTATGATTTTTTAAATGAAACGAAAAAAATGAGAAAGTTTTAAACATTGCATTTCCGCTGGTGGCGTTCTGTTTCAAATCTATGCGATCTATTTTACTTTTTAAAATTTATCTAAGAGCAAAAAGCAGCGTAACGTATTTACTTAATAAATTATATCACATCTATCTATCTATCTATCTATCTATCTATCTATCTATCTATCTATCTATCTATCTCATTCAGTTCTCATCTATCTATCTATCTATCTATCTATTACATATTTACCTTATTTATGTTCATATCTATTATCTTAAACTTTCCATTGCACATCAATCTATCTCAATCAAAGGAACACATAGATTACAGGACAGATCCTGGTCTGTGTATACATCATTTGTCTGGATGGCTCGCAGAATTCTAAGTGGATCACCTTCTCTATCTATTTATGTCGATTGTACTTTTCCGGTGTAAATTTGGCATCTTTAGTGCAGGCGAGTCCTCTACTTTCTCCATTTCTTTTAACAGTCTTTCTACGTCATCACTAAAGTATAAGACTTGATGCATCGTTATCAGGTTTCTCGTTCCGTAGTTCATATTTCTGAGGTTTTTTGAAATAGAGTTAGAGTATCTTGTAAAGGAAACTGCTCAGGTATTTATTTCTTAAATTAAATTTCTGTTGTAGAGTTTGATTTGAAGTCGTCTCCTTGCTTTTTTAAGTTACTCCTTTCTTTTTCTTTCTGTTTTTTCTTTTCTTCCGAGTCTTTTAATGTTTTCTTGATTGAATAGTTCTATTCTATTAGTTGTTTCTCTTCTTCTTTTATTCATTACAAGTTTTGTGCATTTCCAAATTCTAGATTCCATTCCTATGTCTTGGTTGGAAATTTTAACACTTTATTAGAGGCTTTTCATTTCCTTTTTTCCCTGGCAAAAATCTTGGTATCATCCATGTACCTGAAGCAGTTTATCTTTCACATTTACTTCTAATATTGCGAATTTTGAGTCTCCTTTGTGCTTTTCTTACGATATCATTTAATGGTATCATCATTATAAAGAATAGTAGTGGTGAAATTTATTTTCTTATTTATGCAGGTCGTTTCGTTTTTTTTTTTTTTTTTTTTTTTTTACATTTAGGCAGACACCTTAACAGCCTGTAGTTGCTGGGAGTGTTCCCGTTTTGGAGGTCTTTCTGGATCAGGGGAGTTTTTCTTTCGTTGTCCATTCGGGAATATTTTTAGAAATTTGCGCCGTTGTTGAGCTGTCCCGACTATGCATGAATTGCTTGAATGAGAAGCCATAGATCCTTCCGAGCTCGGATGACTTCAATTTGTGATTTTCTTGCGGGTCACTCTTAAGGATTCAAAGATGCATTTCTTTGATTCCTTGTAATTCTTTCTTGATGTTTTGTTTAGCCATTCAACCTTTCTGTTATACTTTTCTCTCAGTAGTTCACGTATCCCAGAAATGTTTTGTTTCAGTTTTTTTTCAGGATTTACACGTTGGTAGAATTTGCTTTCATTATTTTCAAAGGTTCTCTTTTACTTATTGGATATTATGTTGATATCCTTTGAATTTACCTTCCAAGGCCAATTTCTTTTGACTTACTTCTCCTTGTTGGACGACCAGTCATCTTTCCCGCTCTTCTTTGTTCTTTTTATCTCTTCTTTTATTCCATTGTGTCCTTTTTGTGTTTTCTGTTTCTTCATTTTTTTCCATGTCTGCTGCGTAGTTTTTCATTTTTGAAATTTATTCCTCCAATCTAATATCCGGTCCAACTTTTGTTTTTCTATTTCATTTGGAAATTCCTTATTATGATGCCATATTTGTCATTAACTATTTTCTCTTTTGCTTTATCAAAATTATTCAATGTTTTCGGTTGGGATATATTTTATTTACCATTTCTGTTTCAAACCGAAATTTTTTCTTGATTCTTTAGTGACGGTAAAATTTCCCTTTCTTCTGTTAGGATTTTCTTTATCATATCCATTTGTTTTTTTCTCTCGTGTTAATTTTGAGGGATTGGTGATGGCGGCGCTGGGTTCTATTATATCGTGGCTTTCAGGATGTTGGGTTTCAGTTTCTTTATGAAAGAATGTTTCATGATGAGTGTTTTCTTCATTATTTACCTGTCTATAAATTTGTAGAATTTTAACTTCCAAGAAGCATCCTTTCTTGAGAATCATTCTTGTTTGCTTTACAAATCTTTCGTTTGTCTGACATTTGACAGATTCTTTTCCTATTTCTATTGTTCGTTTCCAGTAGAGTCTTTGTGTGGAGTTGCTTTTAAAATAGACGTGTTGTCTTCTATATTCTTTTCAATTATTATTATTATTATTATTATTATTATTATTATTATTATTATTATTATTATTATTATTATTATTCAAGTTTTCTTTTATTCCTATTTAGAAAGCTTAGAGTAGCAAAAAATGGAAAATAATGGAATATTGTTAAGAGCACTGAATAAAAGTAGAACATTAGCCTTTGGCTCCGATGGGAAATACTCGGCGATTTCAGCCGCAGAAAATGTTTGGCATTTTTCAGCCTATTTTAGTCTGGTATAAACTGGTAGAAAGTTTTAAAAAATTGTTGCGTTCATTATCGAAGAAGAAAGACTTTCTGTAATGAAAATCAGAATGTGAAATCTCAACTTTTGATTGAACACCGACCTCTTTTGCAAGTGGAAAAAATGCATCGATCTCAACCACTGGACACATTCTAAATAGCAAATTACTACACGAATTTCGTCAGTGTAAATATCAACATAAACTACGTAACTGTCTTTTAGTCAATTTGGTGTGAATTATACAGACAATAGTTTGATTTAGTCACAAATCCTGTGGATAATGCATTTTCCAATTTTCGGTGCCTTCAGTGCCGCATTTTCCAACAAAAACGATTGTTTGAAGAAAAACAAAAAGCAAAAAAATCAAAAAACAAAAACAGCAACAACAAAAACTTTACTTTAAAAGATTTAAATAACCGTAAAATCGTCTGAATTAATGGAAAATACGGACCATCACACAGAACATAATACGAAATTCAAGTATATTTACGCATGACACAGCGCTAAGGTTTCAACTATTATCGTACACGGCAATTTGAGTAAATATTTGCATAATTCCTAACCACTGACAATCTCATCTTTCCTATCTTTCAATATATTTCTGTAGTAAAACTATTAGAAGTGCATTTACATCATGCATATGATAATCCTATTCTGTCTGTAACGTTCAAATTAATTCCAAATCTTTGATCATAACTTTTTAATATTCAATGCATAATATACAGATTGAGTGAAAACATTTGCCCAAAGTACTTTTAGAAAAAAAAAAATTAAACTCCATAGTTTAATCATTTCTTTACCGCCAGAGATATTTAGTTTGTAAGTGCAAAAATGACTATATCCGAGGGAGATTGTCCTGAAGTTGCGGTAAAGTCAGTGGGTCAGTGTAAAAAAACCCTGAAAACTTGCTGACATATAGCAGATTCAATTGCAGACGATACTAAAGTGCCCCTGTAATTATCGTTTCATTTTTCCTTTTACTGTCAGAATTTGCTGTGTCGATATGTAATCAATAGAATGAATAAAAGGTGTTACTTGGTCTGTTAAGTATTTGTTTAATAAATCCTATCAGTGATATCGCGGGTTACATAAACAACTGGTTGTATTGATGTTTACTAAGCTTAATACAGCACTGGGTCTGACATCTTGTATCGCTTGGGCGTAATTCTATCAGGGAAATGTACTTTGAAAGATACACACGCACATATTCAAAAAATCCCCTGATGTTTGCGTATATTTAATTGTAACCCAGCAAAAATTGAATTTCATACCGGTATTTACATTTGAGCAATACTCTTAAAATGTTCTTAGGGAATGAAACAACTTCCATTCACATTTACAAATGAATAATGATTTCATGGGGGTCAGCATTCATTATGAATATTTCTTTTATCTATCTTATTTTTCTTTCTTTCTTTCTTTCTTTCTTTCTTTCTTTCCCCTCCCCGTCTCTGTCTGTCTGTCTGTCTCTCTCTGTCTCTCTCTCTCTCTATATATATATATATATGATCATGCTGGCATGTCTATTTTAAAGAATAAAGCAATTTCCATTCAAATATTTGCAAGTGAAGGATAACTTTTGGGTGGGTGTGTTCGTACAGAACGTCATTCTAAATTCTTGATAAAACTGAGATAACTATGAAGTGCTGATTAGAACTATTCACTCCTTTCTAAATAAAAGCAACAATATCATTATGGACTTCTGTTTCTAAATTAACGGGTTCACGAGTAGTCTTGTTCAGTAATCGATCGGTTAAAAACTGTTGAGTTAAAATCAACGAACATATTAAGAATCTCGTCAATATGAATAATAAATATGTACAATTATCCTATAAAATACTTTTCGAAAGTGTCATTTTGTTCTTGGAAGGTGTTTGCTAATACAATTAACGTTGTGGCAGTCACAATTACAGGACTTCATAAATAGAGACAGGAAACGAATTTTGAGGAACCTAACTCAGTTTTATTACGTGCCGTTTTGAACAAATCCTGGAAGCAACACCCCACAAAACAGCAGCTGTACGGCTAATTGATTCCCATCTGACCAACCCTCCAAGTAAGATGAACGAGACATCCGTGGGACTGCAGTAAAAGTAAAAGAAAAACTCATACGTGACGTTTTCTAAAGGACTCCTTCACATGGATATGTAAGTGTTGGCCAACCAGCAAAGTCTTTCTTACATCTGCTCTGTGCGGACACAGGATGTTGTTTGGAGGACTGATCATGAGAGAGAGAGAGAGAGAGAGAGAGAGAGAGAGAGAGAGAGAGAGAGAGAGAGAGAGAGAGGAGGGGAGCTCCGCGCCTTCAGTACGACTTAATTATGATGATGATGATCTCAGCTGTTATAGAATTGATTAACGTCAGTGTGCATCTAATGTATAATGCACAGCAATGTACAAAATATTCAGTATGATTGACAATAAAATGATGCGATCTTTATTGCATTATATATATATATATATATATATATATATATATATATATATATATAAGTTAGCGGATTAGTTTCATATATGTTTAATAGTTTAAATATAAAACACATACATACATACATACATACATACATACATAGTTATTTAATAAAGATTGTTTAGTTTTGAGGCAAGACCCAAAAGTATGAAGTGCCTAATGAGAGATCCAATTCATTAAAAGTTGTAGTGATCTCTCATATAAGTTTACCAATCATTATGAGATGCTTATCTCTTTATATGCGAAGGTCTGCTGAAAAGGTCTCAGTGTAACCAATAAGGAAATGACTTTTATTTTCGGATTTGATTTTTGCTTGGAACTTGAAAAATCATTTGCTAAATTTGTTGAGTATCTGAAATAACACGAAAGTTTTATGGTTTTGGACGACCCGATGACTTTTCAGAACTACCACTTATATATAAACAAATAACTCTTTTGAGAAAAACCCATAAATATAGAAATTTTTGTGATATAAAATTCCTAATCATTAGATTTAAAAACCGATAGGCATTCTCCCCACCCAACACTATTCACACATGCTTGTATATATATATATATATATATATATAACTTCTTTACTTTAAGTGTCATTTGTTTCTGTCTGAAGATAGTATTTGTGTGCGTGTGTGTGTGTGTGTGTGTGTAATACTTATTACTATATCTAGAGATGTAGAATTAAATATTATCTGTTAGGATTTCTGAGATGAAGCTATAAGAACTGAATCTTGTTAAATTTAAGACAAAAAGCAATTGTTAAGTCTGCATATAAAAATAATTCTGTAAATAATTTGCATAATTTTGCTTTTCAATTTTATACTTTTTGTCCTGAATGGTCTGGTTAAAGATAATTTTTTTTCATTATATGCTTATATATGTTTCCTGATTAGCATATTTCCCGTCATAAATGATGATATTACTTACATATGGATTAACTCTTCTGGTTGTCTGTAAAGCTGAGTAAATAAAAGAAAAAAAAAGGTGGGGGTGAGGGCGTTTGTGTTTGCTGAAGAAGAATAAGGTTAAAAATAAAGAGACATTGAAAATGAGAGAAAGCAAAAGTGATTGAAAAAAATGAGGAAAACTCAATACAGAGTGAGAGAAGACGATAGAAGAACAATGTAAAAAATCAAGATCAAGGTCAAGTTATCTATCTATCTATCTATCTATCTATCTATCTATCTATCTATCTATCTATCTATCTAGAGAGAGAGAGAGAGAGAGAGAGTGAGAGAGAGAGAGAGAGAGAGAGAGAGAGAGAGAGAGAGAGAGAAAATGATATACCTAATTATTTCCCGCGAAAAAAAATCGCTGATATACGAGGTGTGCTCAAAAAGTATCGAGATTGAAGTTGTATTTACCAGTACAGAAATGAATAATGAAGAAAACGTTAATTTTCTTAAAAATAGTTCTCTTAGTATTCAATACATTTTTTGCAATTGGTCGAAGTATCTCTTTTGATCTAGTTTAATGATAGGCCATCGGATTTCTTGTAATGCCTTCCACGTTTTTAAATCTTACACAAGAAATGGATATTCAGTTTATAGAACAAAAAACAAAAAGTGCATCGAATTAGGACAGTTGATAATGTTTGGTGCTGCTCTTGCACAATCTTGTGTTTCACAAAAAAAATCTTTAAAAAAAGTATCCAGTCTGGGGTCAAAAATTTATTTCCGAATCGTTACAGATTCGTCAAAATTTTGTTTAGATATCTTTTAGACGTCTAAACATCATCATTTTATTTTATAGATTTCTCAACTGGGCACATGTCTTCATTTAAATTCTAAATTTCAAATTTCAAAATTTAGAAAATTTAAAGCTTCAATTTAAAAAAAAAATTTAACTGGGGTCAATAGCGACCTGGGAGGTTTTTTTTTGCAATTATTTGAATACGACTAAATTAGAAGGTAATCGGATATGAAATATTTCTTCGTTCTTATTCTCATTCTCCTGGGAATAAAGATGCAGCTTCTTTTTTTTCTTTGATTTAAGCTATTTTTTATGCAGCCTTCACCAAATCATTCCTAATTTTTTGGTTATTCTTTTTGTGTCCCATTTGTTCCTTTCCTTTTCTTGCTTTTTGCAAAACTGTTAAAAGAAAACTTGATTTACTAAAATTTAACTCCTATTCAAGCCAATAACATTTTTACGTTACAAAGCTTAGGATTTTTTTGTAAGACTCTTTTGAACTTCTTCTTCTTCTTCTTCTTCTTCTTCTTCTTCTTCTTCTTCTTCTTCTTCTTCTTCTTTCTTCTTCTTCTTCTTCTTCTTCTTCTTCTTCTTCTTCTTCTTCTTCTTCTTCTTCTATTATTATTATTATTATTATTATTATTATTATTATTATTGAGTCCAACCAATTACGTTTAAATTGTTACTCCCCGTTTCACAGAACGCGTCTACTTTAAAAACTTACATACCGATACTTTAAATATACGCTAATTACAGGAACATGTTTTCTTTTTAGAGCAACATGTGCTCGAATCAGTGTTATTTTTCGATCTAACTTAGTGCAACTCTCAACTCGTTCGAAATAAAATTCACCGGCCTCCATCCATTTCCACTGTTTATTCACATTCCACCAATTTCTTTAATATAGAGTGGGGCAAAAATAATCACGCAATCAGTTTTGTTAACTTTCACAAGTCGCAATTACTTTGTAAAAAAATTGTATACTTCCTATTTTTTTTTTATTGTCCGGTAACTTTAGCCCAGCCAACAAATCATTGACATAACGATGGTCTTTTTTCTTTAGCTGCTTTGCTATTGTCATATTTGTCTTAATTCTATGGCGAATATTAATAAAACCCATCATTCATATTTTGCATGTACTTTTTTCGTTATTTTAATCTCAAATGAAGTAAAATTTTATTAATGTATATTGTGGATTTAACTAAATATTAAATATCAAAGTACATACGCTAAAAATGCATCTCTGTCCTCTGTCCCTCTCTCTCTCTCTCTCTCTCTCTCTCTCTCTCTATATATATATATATATATATATATATATATATATATATATATATATATATATATAGCCGAGGTTTCTCAAAACCTTAAGGAGGGACATGACTTCCACATGAAAATGTTCTCCATTTCCCGACGGAGTAATTTCAAGTTTCATAAAATACCGACGAGACATGAAGAAAAAAACAAAATGCCGGGCGAGACAGAAAAAAGATGAGCGGATTTTTCAGTCAATTCGAATTCACTAAATTTTTGGGCCCAACATTTTGTGTGTGCATCAGTTCTTATTTGGAGAAGCATTCACGTTGAGGAATTACATCACTTTCCATATCAAATAGCCACCGACACACACACACACACACACACACACACACACACACACACACACACACACACACACACACACACACACATATATATATATATATATATATATATACATATATATTGCATGTATGTGTGTGTTTTAAAAGGGCTAAATAAAATGATGAAAAGAATTCTTTAATTATTGTCCGTTATTGCCAGAAGTGTCAAAATTTTCCTAATAATAGAAATGACCGATTATTTCTGAGGTAATATTAGAAATTTATATATTTCTTAATTGAAAGATATTGATGAATAAAATTCAATTGATGATTTTGAAAAGTATATCCCATAAAGAATGAAATAAAAATGAACATAAAAAATATTTACAAGTTTTATCCTGCCACCCCCCCAAATTAAAGCACCCCCCCTAAACCCAAACAAAAAACATTATTTTTCGGTCTTTTTCTTCCACAATTAGGATGAGAGGAGATTGTTCATTTATTTGCGTAGTGTGTAGGGGTGGGTACATTTACTTGATTTTTGATGACAATCGGAATATGAAATATGAAAATCGAAATCTGAAAATAAAAACTATTTCAAAATGCAACTCTTTCGTGAGAACTATGTTTAAATGTTTAATTAAAAACATTCAACACACACACACCCTGATGAAAGTTTTATTCAAAAGCTGAAAAGTTTGTTTTTTCTTATTTGTACATTTTCATATATATATATATATATATATATATATATATATATATATATATATATATATATATATATATATATATTTATTTATTACCGCCCGAAATCTTTAGAATGAGTTTTGTAAGAGTTTAATTAATAGAAAGAAATCACACGCACAAGTGTGTGTGTGTGTGTGTGTGTGTGTGTGAGAGAGAGAGAGAGAGAGAGAGAGAGAGAGAGAGAGATTTGTTTTAGCTCAGTCAAGCAATATTTATGTCATTGATACAGAATTGATTTTTTTAAAAGCGGATAGAATTTAAAATCTAAACTTGAAATAATTCTTAGAATTTCGATTTGAAATTTAACAATTATTAATTGGAAATATGCATTATAAATTTCATTTAAACATATTTGTCCCTGAATTAAAAATAATCCTTATTGCTAGTTTAGGATATAATTATATCTTTCATATTTTTTGACTATCATTCTATTATTCATAATTATTATTAGGAAGATTAACCCAAAGCAAATTTACGTTGCCCACCTAATTTTTGTCTGTTTTATGCTAAAATCTTTATGAAAATAGAAATTATGAAAGTAAAAGTATTTGAAAATACACCTCTTGATTGCGCCGTCTATGTAAATTAAAAAAAAGATGATACTTCATATATATATATATATATATATATATATATATATATATATATATATATAAGTAAGTAAAGTTAGCGACCATAGTCGAGGGTGACCCGAAGGCTCCCTTTTCGATAGCTACTACACCAAGGTGTAGGGGAGGGCGCTACTCCATTCCCAGGATTGCTTCCACTTTACCCTTGAACCGTACCTTATAATGCTGAGTGTTAAGCAAGGTGGTATCAAGTACCATTTTTAAAGTCTTTGGTATGACTCGACCTGGGATTGAACCCAGGTCTCCCGGGCCATTGGCGAACACTCTAACCGCTGGGCAAGTGGAAAAGTGTATAAATAAAACACAATTTTGTTCTTTATTAACAGAAAAATTTCAAACGAAATATTCACCACTAAACCCGTTCTAAGAGTTTGATTTATCCACTTTTCCACTTATTTTTATCATCTTGTAAGATTCATCAAATTTACTATTTCTCAATATATATATATATATATATATATATATATATATATGAAGAAAGTAGAAAAACTTAATAATCCAAATTGGTTAATTTATTGTGATTTAAAAGTCAACGTTAAATTTTAAGGACTCATATATATATATATATATATATATATATATATATATATATATATATATATATATATATATATTATATATATGAATCCTTCACATTTTTAGAGCTTTGTAAGGGTTTAATTGATGTAAAGTATCAGCCTTGCAAATAGGAAAAAAATCTATAAGTAATTTACCGATTACAAGTAAAGAAAAAAAGTTGAAAACCAATGAATGGAAGAAAAAGGATTTTTAAAATTTTTGTAAAATATTTTCTGCTTATCAACAGAAAACTTATAAAATCAAAATACCAAATCAGCGTCATATATTTTTTTGTCTTTTAGAAATTCTACATTCACAATTAAAAAAATACTTGTATTGTTATTTAATAAGCTTACGTTAATTTGGGATAAAGACACAAGGCTGTGGGGTGCATAGCGACGATTAAACAGAAAACTGTTGTGTATATTCCTCGTTTCCCCCAAAATATTATTATTGTTCATATTTCAGATCGATTGATTATTAAGTGTTCACATCCAACTGATTAGTGTAATACTGGATTTCCAAATGATCATTGTTGCATTAATTCGGAATCAGAGAGTAAAAAAAAAAAAAAAAAATTTTTTCCGGAATTTGGGGATCATAAAAATAGTTAAGTATTTTTCCCCATTTAGGAAATTGAACAAATAATTCTAGCTTTTGGGTTTTAAATAGTTTTTAATTAACATATGACATCATTAGTTAATTAAAGTTATCAATAAATTAATTAATTAATTGTTTTTTTTAGGATAGAATATGAAAAATAGACGAAACAAGAGTGGATCTAATATTTATTTTTGTTGAAGCATTGAAAGATTTTGATTGACAGAAAGATATCAATTTCAGAAATAGGAAAGAGATTCTAAAAGAATTTACTCATCAAGATTAACAATCGTCCTAAAAATATTTTAGTTTAGTTTCTTTATTTAATGGCATATCAACCTTTGTGGGAATAAAGAATGAAATATTTAAAAATATATGACTATATATTATATAAAAGATATAAAATTGTTCTTTTTTCCTAATATATTTTTATGACAAATAAAATAAAGCCCGTAGAAAATGTCTACATGATGATGATGTTGTTGATGAGAAAAAGTTATGAAATATTCTACAGTTCTGAAATCCAGACAAACCATACTATCCAGGAAAGGAGGCCCAATCTAGGTGAGTGAATAAGAAGAAATTCTTTCAGTTACTAAATGTAATTATTTAAGCGAACAAAAAACAAAATAAGCAAACAAAAAATCTCCCGAAAACCTGTAATTGCGCACTTATCTCAGAGCGAGACTGGAGGAAATTAAAATGAGACAAAGGGTTGAAATTGTCGAAACAACGGTAGTGTTGTGTCATAAGTAAAATTGCTGCCACTTGATCCCGGGTGATGACCAGTCGATGTGAAGATGACTGTATAAATTAATAATGAAAATAGGGAAAAGAACAGAGTTTATACAGACCTCATGGTTTTTGCTGAAATCTGTTAGAATACTGAGAAAGTTCCTGGAGATTTTTGGAGGCTTGTTGTCACTCAATGATAACAAATAGACATCTATTGTGAACAGGTAATTTCAGGATATTATTACATAAGTATGAAATGTCACTGACCAACTATAGAGCAAATAGATTCAACTTGTTACATCAATCAAAATAACCGAATCATCCACTAATTCAAATATCCCGTGTTAAATCTCAAATATTATATGTAAATCGAAAGCAGAATTAAACTTTACACAAATTAAGTCAAGATTATGAAATAAGATCTTGTTCAACTAAGCGACTAAGCTTTAAAAACACACAAAAAAAGAACTCTAAATGATGATGATAATGATGATGATGATGATTTAAGAAAGAAATATTGTCGAAAATATTGCATTTTCTCGGTTTGGCAAATGTGGGAGATTTGAGGAGATTTGGAATCACTTGATTCTCAACGAAGAAGAACTACCAGACAATCTTGGTGTAATAAAAACGAAATAACAAAGAAGAAAAACAAGAACGCACACACACACACACACACACACACACACACACACACACACACACACACACACACACACACACACATATATATATATATATATATATATATATATATATAAGCCGGTTACAAAATAAATTCAATTTCTTGAATATGAGGGTTTTATATTGCACGATTTTACATGAATAAGATCCCTTTAAGTGGTTAGGGAAAAGCAATGTTCTGTATTTGTGTAGAAAATTAATTTTTGGAAATGAAAATTTTACTGAATCCTTTCTATAGAATTTCTTAATTACTTTTTTTGTTTTTTTGAAGCAGATCATAGTGAGTTTTTTTTATTCGTCGAGACACGTAAATTAAATTGATGAAAATAAATTTATAAAGGACAAAATAGCATTTGAAAATGGGAAGTTATACAATGGAATGGAACAACGTCAACGAAATATTTGTAAAAACAATATTTTTTCAATAATTAATTCTTATTGCGATAAATGCCGATAAACTTTCAGTATAACAACCTAGATGGTTTGTAAAAATCATTTTTAGTAGTTATATTTGAAATTTATTCAAGTATTAATATGAATCATCCCTTTTTTAATATCGAAATTTGGAGCATAAAATTTGAAAATATTTCCATATCAGAAAAGGAAGGTTAAATCGTTGTGGGTTTTCCACCAATGCCAGCAATCAGTGTTCAAGTCGATATAAAAGCCAAGATATCCAATATTGATTTTTAAAACAGGAATACAAACCCTTCCTTGGCATAACGCAATTTTCCTATCCCTATTCGTCATCACATTTAGTATAGTGATGTATTAAATTTACCTGACTGAATTTGAGTCCCTCATTAAAAATAAATGTCATATGAATGTTCAAGAATAAAATTTTTAAAATTTTATTTAAAAAATGAATCTTTAAATATTTGGCAAGTTGCCAAATTTTAATTTTCACAATAATTTTCAGTGATCAAGTTATTATGATGATAGGGTTTGTGAGGTTGACTTGTACACCGAGTTTGAATGCAAATGTTATTAGTTCGATAATAGAATTGTAAGGATGGGATAATCTATATAATATCTCTACTAGTTATAATTATAATCTCAAAATTTTCATTTATTCAAATTTCTTGAACTCTATGAGGAAAATTTTTATCCTTACTTGGGGCACCAGAAATATGGTTTTGTTCAGGATTATACCCAGCTTAGAATATATCAAATTTTATACTTTAAAAAGATAAGAAAAAAAAACAACAAAAAAAAAACAAAAAAACAAAAACAAAAACAACAACAACAGCAACAAAAATAATATCAACAACAACAACAACACAGGTTAAAAGATAAGAGAATGGCGATGAATATAGTTTAAATAAAAACGAAAAGAATTCTTTGTTTAAGGAATTTTTCTTTTTATAGTTTTAAAGAAAAAAATCAATTTGAAGACATTTAAAAGATTGATAATTATTCTTAAAGCCTATTCAATAGTTAAAAGAAAGGAAATGAAAATAAAAAATTATATAATTATATTCATCTATCTATCTATCTATCTATCTATCTATCTATCTATCTTATGTAAGGGTCAGGATCTGAACCATACACTTACACTTATTGAATAATATCTATAAAAGCATGGTTTATACAGACATTCACACACACACACACACACACACACACACACACACACACACACACACACACACACACACACACACACACCACACATATATATATATATATATATATATATATATATATATATATATATGTTGAAAAGATAGATTTGAAGGGAATCTGACAGTCTGATAGAAATTTGTGTAAAGTTGGATAAATCAAACACTTCTTTAAGACTGAGACTGTTCAGAAAATTAAAAAAAATCCCGAACGAAATATTACACATCTAAATCTGAATTAAGTGTTTGATTAATATATATATATATCTGATATATATATATATATATATATATATATATATATATATTATATATATATATATATATATATATATATATATATATATATATATATATATATATATATATACATATATGTATATATATATCATATATATATCATATATATATATATATGATATATATATATCTGATATATATATATCTGATATATATATATATATATATATATATATATATATATATATATATATATATATATATATCATACTTTGACTAAGGAGTTTGTATTGAAAACATATATATAAGAATTCTTTTCATCATTATGCAAACGGATTTTGATTTACCAACCGGTCTACTAGCCTAACTACCAATATATATATGCATATATATATATGCATATATATATATATATATATATATATATATATATATATATATATATATGCATGTATGTGTTCGTGTATGAGTTCGGATGTACATAATCATTATCAATATATGTCATTGGATTATCAAAATTTCGCATAAACAAATATGTGGGCGTATCACTGCACATACTTACACACCTACATACCTACAAATCAACACGCATGTGTTATTGTTTCATAATTAGCACTGTAATAAGATTTTCACTTTTTTATGTCGTTGAAATAAAAGGATTCTGAATTATCGGATGATTGCAGAAAATAGCTTTAAAATGATCTATCTTTAAATTCAATCCATAGATACAGAGAAAGTCATTTATTCTAAATATTAATAATATTACTTTTATAATGTACAACAGCTAATTTGTTTGTTTTTGATCTAAAAAGAAAATGAAATCCAAATTTTAAAAGAATTTTTGTTAGTTATAAGATAATAATTTCTTATGATTGTGTAAAAATGTGCCTGTCAAGTCAAGTCAATATTTGTACAGTCCACTACTTGGCTCACAGGTGGGATTCAACGACCTTAATCAATGGTCAATTTATTTGTATAGAACACATTTGATTCTGTAAAAGTGTTTACATCTAAATATACATTATTAAGTGTGCTAATATTCACATATATTTATGGACGCGTATATATGTGTGTTCAATCAATGAATGATTATTTATCATTCATTAACGTAGTATTAATTCAACAGAATATTCCCAGAATCACATACAATTTATATACAAAACTGAGTTCGTTTCAAAGTTCCAAATAACCATGCTCGAACTATTAATTACCCCTATTAGAAAAAAGATATTTACTAAGCTTAATTTAGTCCGGCAAAAGGCCTCTAAGTCAAGCAAGAATTCCCTATAGTAGTAATGCTCTGCTCGTCTATCTTCATAAACACTATTCCAGATATGTAGTTTCTATAATCTAACATTTTATTTTGACTTTCACCCACCTCCTTGCCTAAATAAATAAATAAATAAATAAAGACAGACAGAAATAAAGAAAGAAAGAAAAAGAGAAAGCGAACTTAGCTTTTCTTGTAACAAGATATTGGCTTTCAATCCTCATCAAAATCTTGGATTACGAATGCTTATTTTCAAGGTTGGTAAACCCGATCCTTTTGCCATGTAGACGCTATACGGATTTTCTTCCTAAATTCGATCTCCATATTTGGCCTTGTGCCAGTCTAGGTTTTGCACAACAATTATCAAGTCACATCACTGCTTTAACAAAAACTAATTATAAAGACAATAGAAAACTGGGAAAAACAATGAGATTGTTAAGAAATTTTGTGTTTTTTGTACTAAGTTTGCAAAAAAAGTATTATTATTATTATTATTATTATTATTATTATTATTATCATTATTATCATTATTATTATTATCTAACTTGTTAATGTGAAATAAACAATTTTAGAAGACTTACATTTTGTAAAGATGACCATGGAAGAGAATTTACATTTTAATAACTGATGTCAAGTAGTAACCTTAGAAACAAGAAAAATACATTCAAATGTCCGATAAAAGGCAGACGATTCATAAATTCGCTTTTGTACACCGATGATATCTTAAAAGCATCATTCATTTATTCATAAAATTACTCGATAAAATAATTATTTTCCCATTAGGAATATTTTAAAGGCCTGAGTATCTTTTGCCTTTGGTTGGAAGAAGAAGAAGAAGAAGAAGAAGAAGAAGAAGAAGAAGAAGAAGAAGAAGAGAGAGAGAGAGAGAGAGAGAGAGAGAGAGAGAGAGAGAGAGAGAGAGAGAGAGAGAAACATAATTTAAAATTTTTTTCCATTGGAAAATTTCACAGCGTAACTTCAAATTCAGAGAGAATGTGACCATTTTGATAAAATTTCAACAGTTTTTTTAAATTGATTCCTTATACATTAAAAAAAATCATTTTCTTTATCTTTATAGTGTTTTATTCCTTTATCTATTTATTGTAAAGACCAAGGAAATTCGTAATTAATTTCAAGATGCTGATAGATTTCCAAAGATGACCACTTACATCAAACTGATTGGCGCAACAAAATCTTCCAACCAAATTTCTGTCATAAAAGTTGTTCTGGAGACAGTATTAAACCAATACTTAAATACTTACATATTTCTATGACTGATAGAAAATGGTATATTTTGGGAATAAACAGACATTTTTTAATGAATAATTATAATTTTTAAAACCTGTATTCATGTTGAAATATTGTCTGCTATAATAAGGTTATATTTTAACAAGAAGCTCAATTCTAAAATCCGTTCTTTAAACTAAATATGTATATTGTAGGGATAAGTGGGTTTGTGTTATTAAAAAAAAAAACCTTGATAATACACAAAATTTATATATGAGAATGTTGTTGAATGTTGTTTTGAAATATTCAGTGTATCGAGCACGACGTTTGCGATTGGGATTTACTTTTCAATTAAATCCATAAAAGAGGACACAGACTACGTTCAAAAATAAATATTTCATATATAAATAAATCGACATGTGCTGACATAGACGCTCTCTCAGTCACACACACACACACACACACACACACACACACACACACACACACACACACACACACGTATATACTTGTATATATACTTGTCACACACACACACACATACACACACACACACACATATATATATATATATATACATATCTTTCTTCGACGTTGTAGATATTACTACTACCAGAAATAATTTTTGTTATTATTTTTAGCTACATATTGTTTTACTATTAAACATTATTTGATAGAATTCGAATATTCAATATTCTGAATGTTTCAAATTCATATCTATTATTTTAATAAATTATTATTCAATTTTTAAATAATTCAAATTTATCTAATTATTTTAAGTCATCTTTTTTTTTAATCTTTTGTTGTTTTTATAGCAATTCAGAAGTATCATGAATCACATACTAATCAAATAATAATAATAATAATAATAATAATAATAATTCTTTAGATGATAAAAAGGAATAAAATTGTTGATATCAAAATATTCACAATATTTTCTGAATGTCTCTCTTTCTCAATTAGTTTGTCAGTTTGTCTCACTTTTTCTTTCTCGCTCAGTGATAATATTTCTTTATCTTTTTCGTTGATGGTAATTAACTATCTGGAATAAATTTTTTTCATTAAAATCCAATTGACTTTTCTTTGGGCCAAAATGATTTTACGGCATAGCGTTCTGTTCGACATTCAAATACGATTTTTGCTTCATATTACTGTTTTTTTCCACGTCGTTTTTTTCTTATCTATCTATCTATCTATCTATCTATCTATCTATCTATCTATCTATCTATCTATCTATGTTTCGAAAGTTTTTCAGACAAATATTGCTTGAATTTAATTGACTTTTGAAAGTTTTTCAATGTGACCATCATTTTCTTCGATTTGGGTCTATTCTAATAATGTTTTTATCATATGATGCAGAGTTATGAGAATTGGATGAAACTTGTCCAAGTCAGAAAATTTAAACAATTTTAGATTCTCTTGAATAATTAATTCGGTGAAAAGAATTTCATTTGGAAATATAAGTCACAAAAATTTAAAAAATAAAAAAATAAACAAGAAAAAACCAAAATGAATAGGAAATTATCCAATTCTTAGACATTTTTTTTTGTTCGGTTATCATTTCTTTGTAACATTTTTTCTGTGTTGCTTTCACTGTTTTTAGTTCGTAGTTCGTGCAATTTCTTTGTCTTTTTATGTTATTTTAAAGCTGAATATCAAAATCTCGAAATTACAATAAATAATAAATAAATTAAAAGTAACTATGAATTGTCACATTTTTCAACTCTCATTTTGAATGAATGGATTAAAAATGTTTGCAAACTTTATTGTTTTTTCTGACGTGGTATATTCAATTTTAAAACATTTAATAAAATTCCTGGGACCTTATCGATAATTTTAGTTTTGTACAGCATAAGATCAAATGTAAGGAAAAATGATGAAAACCAATTATATGGCGTCAATTTTGCAAATATGATGTGGTATCTTCTTTGAAAATCAGCATTGAAAATCTCTTTTTTTTAATTACCTAAGTTCCAAAAGAGCCATCACTGGTGCTGTTAGGAATGGTTTAATCAACATAGCGTCTAAACAAGAAATCTTATTGAAATATCTAAACATTTTCCAGCAATATGATTTTATAAAACCAAAGGATAAAATATAAATCAAGTCTGGGATCATTCTGTTGGTACCATGTAACCCAGTACAACATATTGCATGTTATATTTTTGGGAAATAAACTCCTTCAATCAATCGTCATTGCCCTGCCGAGATGTCACGAAGGGAAATACTCGACTTGGCTGCTTTATGACCAAATAGATAAATTCTTTCCGAATTGAAAATAAGAAGGACATTTTTTACTTGTGAGATTTAAAGTTTTGACGGGACATCGAAGTCAATAAAGAATAAATTTTATTACTCGACAAAAAAAAAAAAAAAAAAAAAGGCAAAAAAGAAAAAAAGGTTTCTCTTATACGGAATAATATAAAAAAGAGAAAAAATAGTCACTCTGTGTTATAATTTTTGTAATATTTGCATGTAAATGACCCACCTAGAAAATCAGCGCAGGAATTTTTCTATTACTAGGCTTGAACATCTATTACTGGCACCGTTGGAAATATATAACTATCTCGGGTACACGAAGTAGGAAACATTCATTCAGTCTTTCAGTAAATCCGCATCACTTCATCACCCTGACTGATATATATATATATATATATATATATATATATATATATAATATATATATATATATATATATATATATATATATATCTATATATATATGCTTACTATACTTTGCATAAATTCATAACAACGAAGACATAATATACTGATGAAGTGTCGAAATTCGCTAAAACAATTTCAGGTTAAAACTCGGTGTTAAAACTTGAAAACATCCAACTACAACATTGAATATTTTGTTTATTAATGTAGAAAATGACTACAAAAAAAAAAAAAAAGAGAATCTTGAAGTAACAATAAAATCAGTGGGTTAAGATTAAAAAAAGGACTCGAAATTTTGGTTGTGTATACTGGGTCGAATTGCAGTCGTTGTTAAAATACAATCATATGATCATTGTTCCTTTTTTTTCTGTATCCATCACAATTTACTATATTGCTATTAAACCATTCGCACACACACACACACACACACACACACACACACACACACACACACACACACACACATATATATATATATATATATATATACGCTGATGGAAAATAAAATTGCAACACCTTTGATATATTTCGAATTACAATTAAATGCACAGGTAATTTTGGTGGATTGCAGTAAATAAACACATATACAGGTTATCAGTACGTTCATAGCTTTCAAATAAAGAGTACAACATTAGTTATATATATATATATATATATATATATATATATATATATATATAATACTGATGAGCCAAAATATCATGAGCATTTTTATGGAGGCCAGAATGTATGTAAAGTTTTCCTTTTGAATCTTTGGTGCCAGGATGTTTGCAGCAGTCGATAGTTTAAATGCTGAAAGTTACGTGATGTTCTGTAAAACGAACTTGCTGGTTTAATCCATTTAATAATTGAGATGAAATGAGTTTGGTGGCCAGCTGAGCCCAGAAAAGTCTTCTTCGTATTTCTCAAACCTTTCCTGGAGCAGAGAGCATTCTTTGATGAAAAATTCACTACCATTGTAGAAGTCTGTCACCATGTAAGGATGTTTCCCACAGTATTAATGTAAGATAATGCAAAATATTACCTTCCATACAGATGACATGATTCATTAACAATATCATTACAAATTTTATCTTATTCAATAAATCATGGCTATTTTTTTAGTAGTATTTTTCTTTCATTTTAATTTGAGTTGATTGGCCTTTACCAAATAAACGAAAGCGAGTGAGAATCTTCCTAGGAAGTTTTTCTTTTCGATACACATTGTAAACTGATGGCCACATGCTAATGGTTTGAAGATTTGGGATGAAAATCAACTAAAATTAAGAAAAAACAGAAAAATAATTTTGAAAAAATTGATAATTGTTGATAATGATTAATTTAAAACAAACAAAATAAAAAATAAAAAATAATTATTATATTACGAAGATATAATTCAACAAATAATCCTTCTTCCAGGTCCCGTTATTTTTTACCTAATTTCAACGAAGGTTTCAGGAATTGTCAGGGTCGCCCCTGAAAAGGTTTTAAACTGTATTTGGCCAAGATTATTTGATATTTTACTCTCAAAAAGAAACTAATTCTTATGTCAATAAAATATTAAGTAATCGCTAGCAGCCATGATTTACAAGGGAGGTAACTAAGTAAAACATTTGATATTCAGACGGGAC
>OY757910.1:1489822-1545426 GCA_963585895.1 Sepioteuthis lessoniana | reverse complement strand
CCCCAAACAACAATATAATATACATACCCCTAAATATAATATAATCTACATACCCCAAATAATAATATAATCTACATACCCCTAAATATAATATAATCTACATACCCCAAATAATAATATAATCTACATACCCCCAAATAATAACAACAAATAACTTTATTCGCGGTCAAACTTAAAAATAAGAAGTTTAGAAATTTTACCCGATGATCATCCCAAAATGCAATGTTTGTGATTTTGACTATTTGAATCCGTAATTTACTTCCTTTAAGTAAAAAGATGAAAGTTTTGAATTTAATTAGAAAAAAGAAAGACACGTTGATGATGTTGCTTTGGTAAACATAAGACTTTTACCTACCATAGATACTATCACCCACAAATAAGTACACTCATCACAATTTTAAAAATAAAAGGTTAATTTTTATTAAACCAGATTTTCATAATTTCTAGTGGGACATTATGCAATGAAAACTGATAGTATTATGTATTATTTATTATTAAACTCTACACTATTTGTAATACGTAGTCAAAAATATGATTATCTAGCTGTTTGAAAATATATATTTATATATATTTATATATTTTTATTTTTGTTCCCGGAGATGTTAAGATTTTAGGTTAGGTTTCAGCTTCAATGCTGTAGATTTTGACTGTAAATAATACCTAATAATGTCTGTTTGGTTGTATAATGTTCGACTACAAATTGCATTCTTCAGATATTTTTGGTTTAAAAGAAAATTAACCTTTCACACACACACACACACACACACACACACACACACACACACACACACACACACACACACACACACACACATATATGACTGTACATATTAATGAGCGATACTGTACCTTATTTCAATATATTGTTGTAATTGTTGTAATTATTCGCCATTATTATTAGTTATTATTGTTAATATTTTATCCTAAATCATAAATTAGAATTCATAAGGACATATAAATTAAACCACAGAATATATATATATATATATATATATATATATATATATATATATGTATGTATATATATATATATATATATATATATATATATATATATATATACATATATATATATATATATATATATATATATATATATATATATATATATATACAAACACACTCATATATATATATATATATATATATATATATATATATATATATATATATATATCGGGTCCGGGATAATTCATGGTTTCGGGCCTCAACTAAGATGCCTCTGTAGCAGTTCTTTCATCAAAGACTTCATGTTGATGACCCGGGGTTCAGCTAACCCTAACTCAATGCTGCCAGGTAAAAAGAATTTGAAAATAACTCTTTATGTAACGAATAATATCATGCGTAAGATTTATCAAACAAATATGTCCAAAGTTTTATTCCTAGCAAAGCAAATTCTGATAATTAGAGAAAATGAAATGATAATTATGTTGCATTTTACTGTCGACTGCATTTTGAATCTAGTATACGTTGTCAATGTTTTACTTTTTGGAATTATTTCCGGCTGACTTTACCTCCAATTAATCTCATGGCATTAAAAAAAATCTAAACTTTGATTTAGCATGTTTTGGAAGGATTGTCTGTATTCAGAACATAAAGCAATCATTTAATCAAACTATTAGATATATCATGTAAATGGATTGTCAGGATTTGACAATAAGTAATTAATTGCAAATAATTTTACTCTAAAAATGCACCCTAAATAATTTTCCAATAGAAATACATTGAAAATCAAGGAAAAATGTTTGTTAGTGGCCAGGCATTGAGGGAAGAATAATGTATGATGTTAATTCATTATTGTCGATTTTAGTAGAGAAACAGGCCAAAGATCTTTTGCTATTAAAAATGTATTGAAAATGATTTTTACGGTTGAAATGCAATGGAAAAATTGTTTCTGATCAAAAGTTCAAACATAAAAAATTAAGGCATAGAAAATAGTGATATTTATTAAAAGAATATCAATATTTATGTGTCTATTCACACACACACACACACACACACACACACACACACACACACACACACACACACACACACACACACACACACACACACAGAGGAGTGGGAAAATAAAAGTCTTACATAAATTTATATGAATGATTTACCTTTAAGGAATTGTATAAATCATTAAGGTAGATTTTGGTAGTAAATAATGCATAATCCATTGTGTTTGTTTGATATGACGTTAGAAATGAAAAAATACTGGCATCTTTGGTTCATAAGAAAATGAACTTTTTATTAAAAATTGGTTGTATTTCTTTATGGCGGATTCAGTAGATTTTGCTTTAAGAAGATGTACAATGCATACTGATGAAAGAAAATTTCATTGTAGAATAAAATGAAAGAATTTCTTTATCGCTGTAAAAGAATTATTTTGTTTTAGTCTAGCAACTATTACATCCCCCCCCATATATATATATATATATATATATATATATATATATATATATATATATATATATATATATATATATACTTCTACCTATCAATCAATACAGAATAGATTTGTAAAGGCATATGTCTGCACATATATATAAGAGATGAATTTAAAACATCGAGACTGAAGCTTCATTTACCAAGAACTTTAACGTTAATTTTCTTCAAAATAGTCATCTTAGCATTTAACTCACTCCTGTGAGCTTTTTATTGGTCGAAGCCCCATCCGCAAATCCTTTTTTGAAATAGTATGAAGCTGTGCTGCAGAAATTCTTTTAATGTCGACTATGAGCTCAAATCTTACCCGAGATTACAGTTCAGGAAACAAGTCGCACAGAACCAAATGTGGTAAGTATGGAAGGTGTTACACTTATAATATCCTGTGTTTCGCAAAAAACATTTTGTTTGAAAAGCATCGAGACTAGCTTGATATTTTTTCTAAACTGGCTACTCATTTTATTATATAAATTGCTATGTATACGTTTTCTTTAGATTATAAAATTTTAAAAATCAAACTTTAGTCTTAATACTTCTTGATCCTTATTCACACACACACACACACACACACATATATATATATATATATAGAGAGAGAGAGAGCAATTTGATGGAGAATCATATCCATATATATATATACATATATGTGTGTGTGTGTGTGTGTGTGTGTATATATTCATATAGTTCTGTGAATTGGATATAATATATATATATATATATATATATATATGTATGTATATACATACATACATACATACATACATACATGCATACATGTATATATATATATATATATATATATATATATAAATGTGTGTGTGTATTTATGTGTACGTGTATTTATATATATCTGTGTGTGTGTGTGTGTGTGTGTGTGTGTGTGCGTGCGCATAAGCTTATATATGTATGTGTCTATGTGTGTGTATGTATGTGTTAAAAACTGAATGATATTAGATATGAAGAATAATCATTATTGTCTTTAGATTTTATTTGGCTTCAAACTTAATCGAATTGATAATTGAAGATTTGAATATAATTTTTGCTAATGCTGCTCTCTCAGAGTCGCCATTTTTTTCTCAACGGTACAAATCTTCTCTTCCTGTCACGTGTACGGAAATTACTGATTGTCTAACATGGAACCTCTTTTACATATTCCTGCTCATTCTCTTAGCAAAAAATTAAGAAATAAAAAGCCCAACAATAAAAAAAAAAAATTAACAAAACCGTCAATGATGTTATGCAAATAATGATTGAAAAATTATATTTTTCTGATATAATTTAACAATTCCGATAAGAAATTTGTCTAAAAAATTTCGATATTAATTATTTTATCATATAACAATTTGTTTCTGCATTAACTAAATATTTGTTGTAACATTTCAGTAGAATCATTTAACATCTTCATTTTGGTGGCTCAGAAATCTAAAGAATTGGGGATGCGAATTTTTGACTTGGTTTCCGAAACGAGTTGCTGTTACTATTATACATTGTTTTCTATTTTTTATTATGACGTTTCGGTTGCTACACTCTCCGGCTTCTGTTTTTTTCTTTCCTTTCCCTTTTTCTTTTTCGGGTCAGCTGCTGAAAGTTTGCATTAAAAACAACAGAGAATTATAGAAGTTTTAAGATAACTGTACAGTCCTAATTGTAAAATATGACAGCATTTTCTAAAAGGCCTGCCTTTCAAGATTTTCTTTTTTGCTTATCCCTATTCTTTTTTTTTTTTATTATATCAAAGCAAATATTTGTTTTTAAATCCCGCTAAATGATTTTAAGATTATTTCATCAACGTGATTACTTTGGAAAGAGAAAAAATAATAATTTCAACGATAACGAATATTTTTAAAGTAGTGTTTATTGTCTTGCGTATATCATGAATATCAAAATTGAAACTTATCTATGCATCAAGATTAGAGCAAAGGTTTTCAAATTAGTCTGATAGACCACTAATTAGTATAATGAATGAAATTCTTACAAACGCTCTTTTACAGTGGGCTTGTGCCAGGCTATGCTTAATAAATATATTAGCCTGTTTCGTGACAAAGGTCAATATTCGTGCCAAGGTTAATATTCAAGCCAGGGTTAGAAGCTAGGATTTCAAATTATGATTTTAAAGGCATATAAGTTTTCTCCAATTAAAAAAATGTAACCCCGTCCAACTTTGTCCGTTTAGATTTGTGTTATACTTTCATGAAAAAATGGAAATTCAAGCCTATTTATATTCTTTTCACTTTGAACTTTGAAAAAATGTTAGGATTTTATTACATATCGATGGGAAATGAAATTGCGACTCTTTGAAGGACAATGCTGTTTTTGATTTGAGTACGACATGTACATGGCATTTATAAATATAGTTGATACACCCTTTATTTTGGAACCAGTGCACTTATTGAGATGTCTATGCTTGAATTGACTGTAATTCAGCGATATTACATCTTTGTATAATCTTGAGTAAATCAGTGTTGTAATTTTATTTTCAATCAGTGTAAATTTGAGATTATTTTAATTATCACATATTTGATGCTATTTAATTTGAAATGCTGTATTATGCAAATTTCATGGGATTTCATTTATTATATATTTTAGATTGTTTATTTATCATGTATTTTATACTCTCTCTCTCTCTCTCTCTCTCTCTCTCTCTCTCTCTCTCTCTCTCACACACACACACATTTTTGCGGTTGGAATTTACATCTCGGTAGATGTAACAACCATTATGGAAGATTTGTTTAAATTCTTGAAGAATGTATATTTCAAATGATTTGATTATAAACTTCATATTATTTCAATCCTTATATATCTCATATTATTTCTCACTTCGGGCTCTCTGGATGTCTCTCTCTCTGCTTGTGTTTCTCTCTCTATTTAATAATGTATTTGTATCCACCCAACCCCTCCGTAAGAGTAGGAAGCGACACAAGGTCAAATTTTAATCGAGGGGTTCATATCTTCCCCAAGGGTATTAGAATTCTGTGAAATGCCAGCAGGATTTGAACTCTACTCGTCGTGTCCATTTTTTACGATGATAACCATTACACACACACACACACACACACACACACACACACACACACACACACACACACACACACACAGAGAGCTCGTAGTGTAATGGTTATCATCTTAGGAAATGGATACGGTGAACCAAGTTTGAATCCTGGACAAGGCTGTTTGCATTTCACATAGTGCTAATACGCTCTGGAAAGGTATGTATCCAACTATCCTTCGATCAGCTATTATTGAATAGTAGGGCAGACTGACTCTTTAACCTTGGTAAACCGGTTACGGAGAAGGAAAACTCTAAATTCAAACCTGTTAAACTCTGCTTAAAAATTGACCCTGTGTTGCATCTTGCTCATGCGGAGGGGTTGGGTGAATGCACCTCTAAAACGTCAATGTATCTGTCTGATTGTCTGATTCGGGTTCTGCATAAAATTCAGTCTCTAAAATAACTGCTTTTTCCCGTCTCAACCAAGTTTCTTACGACGCTCCTATATAACTCAACAAAGGGACTGATATTTCTACTGTGAATACTTTGCTTTAAATATTGCTTATTAAAAAGAAAAAGAAAAACAAAAACAAAAACAATCCCGGCAACGTTAGCCTTAATGTAAATCAAATCACTCATTAATTCCTTTTTCTCAAAAATGAAATAAAAACATTAACCAACAAAAATGAAAAACTTGGATCAAACCAAAACTTTATTTTTTCCATTCAATATCGTTTATCTATTTTCTTATTTTCAGTTGTTAGTGCAAAATAAAATGTCATTAATTTCTGCCTGGCATATTTATCCTTATTAATCTACCAAATTTCAAAACAGAAATCGACAACGATTGATCACAAAAGATTTTTCAAAGTTTAAAAATTTGTGCAATTATAATGTATGTATTGAATTTTCATGTATACAACAAATTTAATTATAAACAGTTTAAATATTATTTAATTTCAATTACTCAAGAATGTATACTTTATATTAAATCAACTGAAAAAAATATATCTTCAAAGAAACCAAATCTGTTGTTATGGCGAGAAAATAATTTGATATTTAGAATAAAAGTTTTATTATACAAGACGACAAGGACTTTCATGTGTGATACTCTACCGTGTAGTTTAGGTAGATTTCCTACTGCCAGGAAGTATTAGAGTTTGAACCTGTTTAACACACACACACACACACACACACACACACACACACACACACACACACACACACACACACACACACACACACACACACACACACACACACACACACACACACACATATATATATATGTACATATATATATATATATACACTCACAAAGTTAGGTCAATAAGCCTGACGTCGAATTATTAACTAAATTTCAATCTGAAATGTATATTATGTTCGATATATTCTTCTTCACTGAATTAATTGATTGATTTGTAAGGAAATTATAAATATTTGTGCAAATATATGCTTGTTTAACATTAGGTTACAGAGTTAATGGTATATATATATATATATATATATATATATATATATATATATATATATATATATATATATATATATATATATATATATATAGTCACCTGCAATTCGTTAAACGACTATTTAATATTTAATAAGAACTTGACAATATTGAATATAATAAATATTTGAATCATAAGATTGCGAGTTATCATTTTTTAAAAATAAATTTAACTAATAATTTACTTCCCGGTGAAAAAATGGCTTAAAATGTTAAATATGTTTTAGTTTTTAAAATAATACGATTTAAAATAGAATTTAATCAATATTTATGATATACTAAGGAACATCAATAAATATTTTGCCTAATGCGACAAAAAAAAATCTTACTAAATAGAATGTTAGAACATAATATCTTTAACCTGTTTACCATTATTTAAACTTGTGTGGTATAGATAACAGGTTTATTAAGTAAATAATCTTCAGCCGAACGCATGTAATGGAATTTTTTCCCCGAAGAATGTAGAACACAGATTCTTCAAAAACTGTTAGTTTCACAAATTATTTCTATATAAAAAACAAAAAACAAACAAATGACAACCCCCCCAAAAAACCAACAAAAAACCCTACAAAATCAAAACAAATAAAAAACAAAACAAACAAACAATAACAAAATTAGAAGAAGAACAACGATAAAAAAACCCAAACCAAACAAAACCAAACAAAACAAAAATGAAAGACAAAAAACAAAAACACAACAGAAACAAACAAATACACTAATTTCCTCTTTACAATTATATTCACAATTTAATTATCAATAATATTCTTATGATTTTTCTTGAGTCATTGAAATTTATATCTGGCCGAATGGATAAAATTTTAAAAAAATGAGTTCAATAATTATTTGAATGCAGTTTTCTTCTTTTAAATAAAAAATTAAATGTATTAAAATTATGAAACTCAAGTTTTACCTCTTACTTGATAATCTTGATACGATTCCAACTTAAAGATATTTCTAAAACAAGGATCTTATATTTCAAAACTTATTCGATCTTTTCATTTTTAAAGAGAGTGCTTTTAATTTCAATAACTAATTAAATTTTAAATGATTTTTTAATGAATTGCATAATTGTCTTATTAATTATATTTGTATCTATGATGCCATAGATAACATTATTGGTTATTTTAAAGCGAATACTTATGACACTCTCTCTTTCATTATCTTTCTCTGTCTGTTTATCTGTCTCTCATTTTCTCTTTCTTTCGATCTCCACACATACACACACACACACACACACACACACATATATATGAAATACGAGGGCCATTCAATAAATATGGGGAATCTTTTTGAATAAAGCAAAATAAATTAATGTTTTTTTTTACATTTTTACGGTATTTTAATCTCGAAAAAATATTCGTTTTGAGGCTATTCAAAATGGTACGAAATCAGAGTTCTCCAGGCTTGAACAGAGGACTGTCATCATATTTTTGGTGGCTGAAATGTGCAAAGCATATGAAATTTACAGAAGAATGTGTGATGTGTACGAAGAAGTGTGTTTTAGTCCAAAAACCTTTTACAACTGGGAAAAACGTGGGCTTGGCACTATGAGTTTGAGTTGAAAAGACAGTCCATGAAATGGAAACACACAGACTCTCCTATAAATAAAGAGTTCTGGGCGCATAAGTCAATAGAGAAGGTAATGTTCACAGTGTTCTGAGCAATGAAAAGACCCATCACTATTGATTTCCCAGAAAAAGGTTCCACTGTAAACAATGTTTCCTTGTACCAATTCCTCAGGCAACATTCACCTTGTTTATTGAATGACTCTCGTTATAGATGCACATCGATGATGGATAGCTGATGCTTCATAAAGTAGTTGGTTTATGGAATAACTAATGATTGGTGAATTATTTTGGTGAAAGGGATAAGTTTAGGACTTGATGAAGAGGATTCAAATTTGAGAAAGATCTGATCTCGATTCAGAAGTTGAACAATCTTTTAGTTATAAAACCCCGATTCACGTCTGCTTTAACCTTTTTTTTTACTAATGTATTTTTTTCTATTGAAAGTAAAATATCTAATAATACTTGTAAAATCATTAACGATGCATTTTCATTAGAAATATAATAGTTTATTCTCTCAGTTTATTTTACCGTTGATAATTCGTATTTTTTTACCATCTGTAATCTATATTTTTGACCATTGGTGATTTATATCTCTAAATTTTAAATGTATTTATATAGAGCAAGTAATTACAGTGTTTTTTTTAATTGTACAATTATTTGCAACTTTTTTTTTAAACCACAAAATCATTAGCAATAAATTTCCATTTTACATATTAGAATATTATTCTGTTCGTAACGCATTAATTCCTGAACACGTTTGTTTTCCTTTCTTGATTTTTAATGTATTTCTATTGTAAAATCATTACTAATAAATTTACGTGATACATATAATATCTCTATTCTATCAGTAATTCTTGTATTCATTCCAACCTCTGAAAATTCACTTCTTTTTGATTTTCAATGAACTGAGTAATGAAATTTGGTCAAACAAAGTTTTGGTAAAAAATGCACATTGGTTTTAGAAATATTTGGCTCTGTCGTTTAGAAAATCATTAATGTCAATCCGGTGATAATGAAGATATGGTAAAATGAGTGATAATCGTTAGGAATTGCTGAAGTACTTGCCTATGTATATTAAGTTCAAATGCATTCGATACTAAAATGTAACCATTGGTTATTGTTTTTATCCCCATCATCAAATTTTCATATTTTACTATTTATGTAAACATTGGAATAAATGAAAGTTTTGACGTATTTGATTATTAATTCCTACCCTTGATTTCACATTTAAATTTATATAAAGCGATTGTGTCTGTCTGTTGGTCCAGGTTCTATGTAAAATTGTGTGCGCCAAAGCAACCGTTTCTTATTGCCTTAAAAAGTTTCGAAGTAGCTTGCAATATAACTTGACAAAAGTAGCGATTTTTTTCTAATGGAGCTGGCTGATTTTCATATTTTACTTGCAAAAGTACCGTATTTTCCGTCATGCACGACACATCTATTTTTAGAATAAATCTACGACAATATTACACGACGTTCAGCGAACTTGTATTATGACAAGAGTGATGACACACCGAAGCTCGAAATAGACAGAACGCTATTCACTTAAATACCTTTAAAAACGATTCGTCTTATTGGTTGGAAAACATGACAGCAAGTTACAGTTTAAAGTTCTTTTTGCAATTAAGCACCAGTTACTTTAAATTATTAATAGTTATTTCCTCACCTCAAGCGAATTTTACTTAATATTTTAAAAAGGAACAATCGTTGGAAGGATAAATGCAACGTTTTAAGTATGATTTTTCTGGTTGTATGTCATCAATATCATTATTTGGTTGCTATGCCCCCGCCCCGCTGGGTATCTCTTTTGACTTTCTTCTCACACCAACCGAAAAAAGAAAAGAAAATCTTTACACAGAACACATAGAATATAAATACAATATCTAAATACATGTCAAATTCTCTCAAGTAATTCATCCGATACTTTCCAAAAATAACTTCTTAAATTCTTTTTCTAACTATTATTCCTGGAATTTCTTTTCTAACCATTATTCCTGGAATTATCCAATTCAATCTTAACCTCCCTTTTCACTATTGCAGTTTTTAATCTTATTTGGCAATTCGTTCCAAAAATATTTTACGCTATTTGCATAAAAAAGAAAAAAAAATCCAATTGCTTAATAGACTTGGCTTATGAAGCCTGGCTTGATAGCAAATTTTCAGTTCGATGAGAGATATTGAAAAAATGTCTACGATAATTAGAAATTCCATGAATTATTTTGAACGTTTCAATTAGATCACCACTGAGTCTTCTTTAAAGTAGATAATCCCAATTTCTCCACTAGTGTTCGTTTAGCAAATGATGGGTACAAGGATCGATTCCTGCATTCACCATAAATGATTTGGAATTCTTTTAGGCTACTAAAAGTTGGTGTTTGAACCTAAGTAAAAGTTTAAAATTGTAATTCTGATTTTCAAGGAAGGAAAACCTACTCCACTCGAAAAAATTGGCGCTACATAATCTTCCTCAATTAACCGTGTAAATATAAATGATCACATGCATAACACAACAACTGCTCATATTGAAGCATCAACGTAAAACAAAGCAATAAGGAACAAGTTATGTCAACTTATTTTCATATTCTCAGAAATTAATCAAATAAAGGGAAATTAGGTTTAGGAAGATTGGGCAACGCCACTCCATTGCTTGTCTTCAAAATCAGCATCTAAAATCTTGACTTTTAATTGGAAACGAACGTCGACCGCAGGCGACATTATGAAAAATAATTATCTTAGCAACGTGATAAACCACAAAACTTCTCTTAGTCTGGTACAAGTTCAAATGAAAGAAATGAAGTTTAATAAGACTTCATCGTGATAATCTTACAAATAGAGAAAGCTTTGAAAATGGGGATTTGAAATTTCAGTTTTTAACACTGATACTTGGCATTACGCGTTAGGAAACCTTTAACAATATAACAATCTCTGTCAGGTGATACACCCAACCTTTGGTTATCTTTAAGACTCATTCGATGAAAAATAGGGTCCATAAGTCATGTATTTTTCTAAATCCAATATAGCAAACTACATAAATTAATTGATATATCTAAGTTTAACTTAATTGATGCGACACACTGTCACACTAGAGTATCATGGATAGGAAAATTATATTTTGCTAATCTCCCAACTGGAGATGGCTTGACGAGAAAATCAGCTCGCAAAAAACTGTTTTTATTACTTGCATTTGAACACCGATCTTTGGCATCAGTGAGAAATGTGTAATTATATCAGCTACGTGACAGCTTCTACCAAACATATCGTTATTTACAAGTGTTTCCTTAGAATGGCACAAGATCAACTGAAGAAGGAAAAATAGGGATAGAAAGAAATCTTAGGAAAGCAAAGAACTTGTCGATCTTGAAAATTGGGATTTAGAAGTGGAGTTTTTACCTGGGTTCGAACACTGATCATCGCTTGGTAGTTATCTCAGCCACACGATTATGCTTCTTAACGGTCACAGAAAAACACGTGATTGAATCAAAGATCACGTGTTTTTCTGGTCGACTTCCCCAACCTTTAAAATCGATTACCTCTGAATTCTGATCAATGTAGAAAAAACAGGAATTCTTATCTGTGAATAATTTTGTTCATAAATATTTTCTTAAATTTCAGATGAAATGATCGCTTTTACATCTTTGTTTGAACAAAAATCAAAAGAATATTGAAGAGTTATCATTAGTAAAATCAGAGATGAATAATTCGAACCAGCGCATTTGTACTTTAATCAAACAAATAATTTTTAGCAACTCGAGTGATAGAATAGGGTGTGGTGATAACTGTTCTTTTCGGTCGCAAATTTTATTCGCATCATTTCCGGGAAGGAAATGACAAGAAGCTAAGCTTGCGACTTAAGAACAATTATTTATTTCTAGTAACTACACTGATATCAAAAAAGAATATGTTAGAGAATTAGTTGTAAGATTTTCGTGTAGAGATATAAAAAATATTGGTTGCAGTCTACGAAAATATTGGTTGGAGTTTATTCGACATTTGTTCCCCACCCAACTGTTAATACAATTAAAAGAAATCCCAGAATCATATTTTGTGTGTCTTCATATTCAAACAGGTCTCTATCCATTTATTTATTTGTCTAACAAAAGTGAAGCATATAAGAAATTACGGGCAGTGATGAATTTTTTTTCTTTTTATTAAAACCTCATGCTGAAGGCATAAAACATGAATACTGTGATTTATTCATTCGTTTCTTTCACCGGTCTTCAGCGATCATCACATTTATTTCACTTTTATGGGCCCCTTACAAGCTATTTACGCTTCTTAAAGGGTCTTGTGTATATCTTAAAGGGTCTATTGTCACATCTTGCACTTCTCTGGTCCTTCAGACGATAACATTTTCGTTTTATGGTCGAGTAAAAAATTATCCGCAAATTTATAGAAGAAGAGAAAATTTGTGCAATTTATTAATTTTTAATTTCTAAACTCTAAATTCTAAATTCCTCACCTGCATCCGACTGAATGAAAAACTAATGAAAAGTTATACCGAGTGTTGCACTTTGTAATTTATTTTGTTTATTCAATTCTTTGTTAGTCTTATCCTCCATTGTGGCATTATGGTTCCAAGTGCTGGACAGCGGCTTCGAAGTTGGCAAGATCAATTTTCAGTCGTGCTATTATTACTTTCAGTTTCGGACTAACACGCTTAGGGAAGGTGAAACCTTCCTTACCCCCCCCCAGCTATGGGGGGGGAGTAAATACTATCACTGCTGTTCTTCTACAAGGATGTGGCTTTGGCATTAAATAAACCACAAAGGTTGATATGTTATTAATGACCGAACCATCGTTTATCTTTTATTCAATATAGTTGATTGCTAAGCTTAGCAGGGGCAAAAGGCAAAAAAATATAGGACACATAGTGAGGGTCGAATTCACTTTCTAATCTAGCTTGTTAACCATTACAACATGTGAGAAACACTCCTTTAATATATAATTTCAGAGTAATTCTTTTGATATCTATGAAAAGTGGCTTAGTACAGAGCAAGTTCCAAAGTGTAGGGCACCCAGAGAGGATCGAAATCATTACATTAGAAAGAATTTTTGAGGCTGTGAAATGTTCAAATAGACATTAACTAAGCTCAAATTAGTCAGAAAAAAGACTAAAAGTGAGACCTAGCAAATGAGAATCGAATTCCAATAGTAGAAATATATGATTTGCGAGAATAGGCTGACAACCAGAACTCCTGGACAGGACTCCCAAATAAGTATTTATTTAGACTAAGTTAGTCTAATTCAAGGGAGGAACGACTTCACTACAGTAGTAGTCATCTAAAAGACTTGTTAATCTCTACTCTATTGTGAAGCAAAGAAATAGTATTTACCGAGTTGACCTTAGTCTAGCACAAGGCCAGAAATGAGGACACCTAGTGAGGATCGAATTCGTTACGTCAGAAATGGTCTGCGAAACTAGCCTATTGTCCACTTTCTCACAAAGTATCCTATATTTATTGACCTTTGTTTAAGGTTAAGAGAAGAAAATAAGGACAAGAAGATCATGTTACGCTAATTTTTCAAGTGGAGAATATTGGAACTTAGAGTCATAATTTCTTTCCCTCTGAAGTGGCAGCCGTCGCAATGAATCCAAGCTGTTGCTATTTTGTCAACGAACTCTTTCCATAGTTTTGTTATTCATTCATGATTTTTTCTATGACAGAAGAGCAACCCTTCCCCATTCGTATATCTTTCTTAATCTTAATCATTGCAGAATACTATATTATTTTAACCAGTTGGAAAGAGGTAAGTGAAATGCATTGTTATTGCTGGAAAACAGACAACATTGATTAGGAAAATTCAATTGAAAAAAATTAGTATTTATTTTATTTACATGTTTTGAACAATTGCCATCATTGTTGTTAAATGATTCGAGATTCTTTAGAGAATACAGCGGCCGAAACGTTGTTAATATAACAACCAAGATAAACAGTCTAAGACGTGTAAATAGTGTATATGATAACAACTTTTAATCTCAGAAAGTTAGACCGATAAAATAATGAGATTATCGCAATTTTTTTTTTATAGCTGCCGGTTTATGTCGTGTCAGTCAAAAGAACTACTGTAGATACACAGATAAAGAATCTCTAGATTTAACTAACATTTAAGTTGCAGGCCTTTATAAATTATTTAATTCTAGGCCTTAATCTTAGAGGTTGAAATTATAGAAAATCATCGATAATTCCTTCAGTGATCCACATGTCAGAAAAAAAAAGAAAGAAAAGCGATAATTCTGCATCTCACAAAGTGCAACGGTTACCAAGCTAGGCTTGAAGAGCAATTTTAGTAAGTGCAATTATCGCTGGGAACTCCATATTTCTGGCCTCGTCTTAAACTTGGCCCAGCTCTCTGTAATTAGTCAAAACAATTTTATTTGCTTTTTTATTTTATTTTCTCAGATAATAGCTGGATCTGTAATGTGTTCTTAGGAAGCTAAGCAGACTTGAAAAACTTCAATTAAAACTTTAAAAAGCTTTAGCAGAAGAACTATAATTGTCCAACGTCAGAGCAAATAATCTAGTCAGCTTGCATTATCGGGCGGAGCAGATATTTGAAATGCGTTTGTCGAGGTGACTAGGAGAAGGACAATCCATCAGAAAACTTTGGGCCTTCGTCCGGCGTCCTGATACAGACAATCTTGGAGATTAATGGTTGGGGGTTGGTGCCGCAACTCATCTTTGCGTGTTTCTTCTCGACCTCACTCCGATTATGCAACTGTTGTGGAAGAACTTGCCTCTTTCCTGTGGGCGCCGTTGGCCATTGTCCGACACACAAGACTTGAAAATCCCTTCTAAATGGTCGTCCGTGAAGTCATGATGTCATTTCACACAGACTGATATCTCTATCACCACATAACCTAAACTAGCTATTCTTCAGCGTGTCATCAATTTTTGCTTTCACATAATTTGTCCATTTGGCATTATTTTCTATTCTGTTTTGTGGAGATTCTATTTAAGTTTCTTCGTAACCATGTCTAGATCTTTTCATGTGCAGTATTCTTCGTTTATCGTTTAAAACAGGGCTGGGCAAACTTTTTGGTGGGAAGGCCGCATCACTGTATAAATTTTCAAAGGGCCGCATCTTTTAAAATGAAAAGAATTCAGTCTAAATTCAAGTGCCAGTGTATATATTTTAAAATTTTTTAGAGGCTCCCGTGGGCCTCATAGAACAGTGCAGCGGGCCGCATGTGGCCCACCTGCCGCAGTTTGCCCACTTCTGGTTTAAAGTATCCATAAAGTTGTTTTTTTTTCCTATTTTTGTTTTCTAGATTTTTGGAATTTTGCTTTCCTATTATTATTGCTGCTATTGTCTTCTGTAATCAGTCTCTCTTTGTTTTATATTTTCTTCGAGTTTCTACACAATCCTCAATTATTATGATTTTTATTTATCTTTCTTTTCTTGTCACATAATCGATGTCATCTTTCGGGTTTAAGGCCTTGAAACATTGATTTCCTGGTTAATTGGCTCATCTATCTGAGCTCATCTCTCATCCAGTTTAAGAATGATTCAGAGTATTTTACAAGGGAGACAACCTAGTTATCCATTTCCTTGATTAGGTTTCTGCAACAGAGTTTGGTCTCAAGAAGTTTTCTTGTTCTTTTGAGGTCTTCCTTTCTTACATTTTTCTTTTATCTCCACTTGTTTGGAGGTATCTACTTCTAATATTTCCAGATATTTGTAGTCTTCCTTTGCTCTGATTTGATGTTTAACTGATTTGACAGAATTGACCTTCCACATTCAATATCATAGATTTTAGCTTCACTGAAAAAAATAAATAATGGGTGAACTGCCTTTTAATGACGATGGTAAAGGCAATGTCAAGTTTTAACCTCTTTGTAGGTTTATAAACAACTAGAAAAAGAATTTATTCAAGAAATAATGACTGTCTTGTTGGTATCGTTCTCTACCTCGCTTAGAGTTATGTCATTTACTGCTACCTCAGTTTGCGCTACATCACTTACTGCTCCTTCACTTAGTGCTACATAACTTACTGCTACCTCATTTAGGGCTGCCTTTTTACTGCTACCTCATTTAGCGCTGCCTTTTTTACTGCTACCTCAGTTAGGGCTGCCTTTTTACTGCTACCTCAGTTAGGGCTGCCTTTTTACTGCTACCTCAGTTAGCGCTGCCTTTTTACTGCTACCTCAGTTAGCGCTGCCTTTTTACTGCTACCTCAGCGCTGCCTTTTTACTGCTACCTCAGTTAGCGCTAGATTACTTACTAGCGGTAAGTTAGCGCTACATCACTTACTGCTACCTCATTTAGCGCTGCCTTTTTTACTGCTACCTCACATAGGGCTGCCTTTGTTATTGCTACCTCACTTAGCGCTACATAACTTTCTACTACCTCAGTTAGGGCTGCCTTTTTTATTGCTACCTTACTTACTGCTACCTCATTTCACTTACTGCTACTTCACATACTGCTACCTCACTTTGTGCTACCTCAGGTAGGGCTGCCTTTTTTACTGCTACCTCACTTACCGCTAGATCACTTACAGCTACCTCACAGCGCTACCTCACTTACTCCTACCTCAGGTAGGGCTGCCTTTTTTTTACTGCTACCTCAGTTAGCGCTACATCAATTACTGCTACATCAGTTAAGGCTGCCTTTTTTACTACTACCTCACTTACCGCTAGATCACTTACCTCAGTTAGGGCGACATCACTTTTTGCTACCTAACTTAGCGCTACATCACTTACTGCTACCTCAGTTAGGGCTGCCTTTTTTACTGTTACCTCACTTAGCGCTAGATTACTTATCGATATCTTGCTTACTGCTACCTCACTTAGCACTGTCTAACTTAGTGCTGCGTCTTTTACTCATTGCTACCTCGTTTAGTTCTAAGTAACTTAGCCCTACATCATTTACTGCTAACTTAGCACTACATCACTAACTACTACCTCATTTAATGCTACCTGCTTAACGCTACCTTACTTACTGTTACATAACGTATTGCTACCTCTCTTAGAGCTACCTCACTGAGCGCCATCTCAGTTACTGCTGCCTCACTTAGCGCAAACTCACTTACTGCTACTCTTTTCAAATTGTTTTGCATGATACATCTAATGTTACATTTCTGAAATAAATTATGGTATATGAAAGCAGCGTTGAATAACTGTAGACTTTGGTTAATATGTGTATGAAAATAAATATTGTTTTTCATGTCGCGATATCTTTTGACGTCTAGTGATATTTCACCAGATCCAAAAAGCATCTACCAGATGAGATATACAACACTGAGATTTTCCATTTAATTGAAATTCGAAAACGATATATATATATATATATATATATATATATATATATATATATATATATATGTATGTGTGTGTGTGTGTGTGTGTATTGTCATCCACAGACAAACTGTTTAGTTGTATCACAGCTCTTAAGTCGATGATAGAAAAATGTGGAAAGTTGGATAAATCAAACACTCAAAACAGGTTTAGAGGCGCGATTTTTTAAATTTAATTTTTAATTTTTAAGAACTTTCTCAAACTGACCCGTTTTCTAAGTTCTTCTACTTATTAGCAAATGAGGAATATGATTATAAGACATAGAGGATAAAGGTGTAGCAGGAAGGAGAGGGTTTAGAGTCAAATGTGTCAGTTTTCATTAAAAATTTATATTCTGTTTCGTCGAAAGACGATTTTAATGTGATGTCACAGACATTGACTATAATGTGATGTCTAGGTGAGAAGGGAGAAGAAAAGGGGTAAGAGAAAGTGATATGGAAAGAATCCAAAAAAGTTTGGTGGAACGGAGTGGAGAAAATGTCCCTTCGTTTTTATACGTTTTCTATTTGGAATTACACCACAATCTCTCGCCATTCGTCCATATTGTCTCCATTTGTTAACGTAAAGTCATGGTGAGAGCAAGGAATTCCCCCAACTCTATTTCTAGATCTATTCATATTGTCTCAATTTGTTATCGTAAAGTCATAGTGAGAGCAAGGAATTCCCCCACTCTCTCTCTCTCTCTCTCTCTCTCTCTCTCTCTCTCTCGACATCCATCCATATTGTCTCTGTTTTTAGTTAAGTCACCGGGAGAGTAAGCAATTCCCCTACTCTCTCTCTCGCCATCCATATTGTCCGTATTCGTTACCATCAAATCATGGTGAGAGCAAGCAATTCTCCCATCCTCTCATACCATCCATTCATCCATATTGTCTATATGTCTTACCATCAACTCATTGTCACGACAAGGAAATCCCCCAGTCCCCCCTCCCGCCATCCATCCATATTGTCTCTATTTGTTATCGTAAAGGCATGGTGAGTGAAAGGAATTCCCCCAACTCTATTTCGCCATCCATCCATATTGTCTCTATTTTTCACTAAGTCACCGGAAGAGTAAGCAATTCCTCCACTCTCTCTCTCTCGCCATCCATATTGTCTGTTTTTGTTATGGTGAAGGCAATGAATTACCTCACTCTCTCTTGCAATCCATCTATATTGTCTTTATTTGTTACAATTATACCATGGTGAGAGCATGGAATGCCACCACTCTCTCTCACCATCCATCCATATTGTCTTTATTTGTTACCATCAAGTCATTGTGACGTCGAGGAAATCCCCCAGCTTCTCCCGCCATCCATTCATATTGTCACTATTATTTACCATCATGTCACGGTGAGTGCAAAAAATCCCCCCACTCGATTTGTTAACACCATATCATGGTGAGAGCAAGGAATTCCCCCCCACTCTCTCTCTCTCTCTCTCTCTCTCTCTCTCTCTCTCTCGCTATCCATCCATATTGCCCATTGCTCCTGGTAGGCCCTCGCAACATTCCTGTGCAGCTCCTATTAATTTTTTAAAAGTGTTTCCTTAGATTTTAGCTGGTGCAACTATACAGTATGACAGACACGGCTAAAGCTCAGAATTCCTTTTTTATTTCATCGTAGGGATCATATTTCTACATGATCGATAACCTTTCAATAGCAGTCTACGCCTTTCCAATGCGTAAATTAACATAGCTTTCAGTTGATGAGATATTGTAACCGAGGCATGTTAACCGGTTTACTGCTTTCTGAGGCCTACAATTTAATGTGGAGTTGGGTTCATCTTTTGAGTTCACGTAGAAGCCTTTGATGCATGTTCCAGGCTATGCAGCAGACTTGGGCAGGTGTACTATCGAGATGTGCGAGATCATCTGCATAGTCTGCATCCATACTGGTTTCTACAAGACATCTTCTGCTTCTTGCCTTTTTTGCTATTAGACCATTTTCTTTCATTAGTTCTGTTGACGTTTGTATTACATAATCTGTGTCGTTTACGAATAGAAATGGCGCTAATGTATCTTCTTGCATGACTCCAATCGCATTTAAAATACAATCGAGAAATAGATATGAAAAGTTGCTTCTTCCCGTTTCCGAAGAAGTCAACTTCAGAATCAATAACAACTACAGAGGTATAATTCTTATTGTTATAGCTGCTAAGGTTTACAATTCCCTGCTTCTCAATCATAACTGTCCTGAAATTGAGAAAATTCTTTGGAAAAATTTGCACGATTTCTGTAGAAATCGACGCACAACTTGTTAGATTCTGACTCTTCGTCGAATCATCCAAGGAGAACGTGCAACAAAACTTCGAGGCAACGATTTTGTGTGTAAAGTTCTAAGCATTTGATTTCATACTCCGAGGGAAGATGGGGCAAATATTTCTAGCATAACGAAGAAATTATTTCCGTTAAATTGATGCTCTGTAAAGACACGAAAGTAAAATAGATTGTTCTCTATTTCGCCCGAGTTATAATGACCTCTTAACTTTAACGGTGTTTCGTTTAATGTTGTATGTTTAAAAATATACTTAGAGAAGAACGAATCGAGTTATTGTTATATTGTTATACCGAAGAGAAATATATATAACATTTTGTCACATGACAAGAATAAAAGAATAAAGACGAAATAAAAATCTCATTTTCTTCATTTCTATGAAATATTAAGTTCATGTTATGTGCAACTGTTTTAAAGAAAACTATTCCTAATTCCCGTTTATGTAAAGTCCAACTTTGTATGCACGATATCCATATTTTCAATCAACCGTACATTCATCAGAATTATATTTATTTATTTATTGTTTTTATCTTTTGCTTGATTTATAACTCGGTTTTTTTTCTTCTCTCTGAAACAGTTTCTATGATGTCATGTTGTATGAGGACGATTCTTAAATAAATATAACGTTTGGAAATTAAATTCAAACGTACGAGATTCGTATAAAATAATTTGTTCGAAAAATATCAAATGAATATTGTTTCTCTCTCTCTCTCTCTCTCTCTCTCTCTCGACTGATTGATATTTGTCGTAGCACAAAGCTAAGTGTTTCAGTTGCTTTATATTGATACAATGATTAATAGATGAGTCTAGCAGATTCTTATTTTGAAGTGAGTTTTCTCTTAGATGGTTGGTCGTCATTTGAGGCCTAAGTGTGGACTTAGCCAAACTTTGTAAAATATCCAAGAATATTTGCTTTGGGATTGCTTATTCATTCATGTTTTAAAACTGTTGCTGCTGTAAAACTTTTCTATCTGTTTTGTAAGAACTAATGGATGGCAATTTAGACTCAAAACTCCGCTCACGGCGCATCGATTTCTTTTACAAACTATTGTTATTATGAAAGAATCTGTTTCTATTCGATAGTAAAAAAAAAAGAAGAAAAAAAAAAAGAAAAAAGAAATAAACCAAAAGTAAAACAAACGAAAAACTCAAAATTGTTTTGGCTTATAAGATCGATATCACAGAAACAATGTTCCTCACTTCAAAACACTATAAATTAATGTAAACCATAAAGTTCTGGACACTGATTCGTCACATATCTTTATTGATGTCTAAATTATTAAGCAATTCAGTCTTTTTTTTTATGTTGGTTCACAAGAAATAAACCTTAAAATATATGCAGTTTCAGCCGACCCATTCTACGACCTCTCTCAGATCTACAATCTCTATGGAAAGAAGTCAATTTTTTTTATTCTTATTTATTTAATTTAAATTATCTTAATTTAACTTTTTACACGGACTTTACTAATTATTGAAATTAACTTGGATGACAATTCCAAGTTTTACTGTAGATATCATATCTGACGTATTTTATTTTTGTTTTATAAATAAAAAAAGTCATGATTAATTATGAATAATATCGAAACTTATAATGTCTTCCTTTCTATTAACATAACTGAATTGGGCAACAGTTGACTCAATCAGTCGAGTTAAAACTCAATTATCAAAAGGTCGGAGGTTGAGCAAGATACTCTCATAGAATGGGACTCAATGAAGTTAATTTCCAACACAGTCTCCTTTGCAGTTCACACATAACTTCCATGTTGAAGAGCTTGAATGCCATTGGTCAAAAAGTTATCAACATCAGATATGACGTCATTATATGAACTTTTCAGCCTAATATATATATATATATATATATAGAGAGAGAGAGAGAGATAGATATGTGTGTGTGTATGTGTGTGTGTGTATATGCAGTGTGTGTGTGTGTGTGTGTTGATGATTTTGTACGAAATTATATTTACTGTAATCTTTCGTTCGCTGTTTTTATACACGAAAGTCAAGGTTCCCTCACCTGATCCTATTTACCCAACCCCTCCGCTCGGGCAGGATATGACACAAGGTCAATTTTTTAAGCGGAGTTTAACAGGTTTGAATTCAGAGTTTTCCTTCTCCTAGACTAGTTGCCTCACCAAGGCTAAAGAACCTAGTCTACCCTACTATTTACCCATAGCTGGAGGGATAATAATTGGATTCATACCTTTCCCAAGGGTATTAGTGCTATGTGAAATGAAATCAGTCTTGTCCAGGAATTGAACTCGTATCGCCGTGTCCATATCCCGTGTTGATAACCATTACACCATGGGCACCTCCGCACTTTTTAACCAACCCCTCCGCTCGGGCAGGATATGACACAAGGTCAATTTTTTTAAGCGGAGTTTAACAGGTTTCAATTCACAGTTTTCCTTCTCCTAGACTAGTTGCCTCACCAAGACTGAAGAACCTAGTCTGTCCTACTATTTACCCATAGCTGGAGGGTATTAGTGCTATGTGAAATGCAATCAGTCTCGTCCAGGATTTGAACTCGTGTCGCCGTGTCCATTTCCTACGACGATAACAATTACACCACGGGCACCTCACCTGATAGAGACTCAGACTTCTTCGACATTGTTGCTGGATTTTTGCAAGGTGATACATTAGCACTATATTTGTTTATAATCTGCAAAGACTACGTACTTCGAACGCTGATAGATTTAACAAAAGAGAATGGCTTTACACAACCCCCCCCCAAAAAAAAAAACAAAAACAAAAACAAGAAGCAGACAATATACAGCAGAAACTAGAAACAGACGAAGACTATGCATATCATCTAGTGCTTCTTGTATATAGACCTGCCCAAGTGAAATTCTAGAGCATCTAGCAGAAGGCATTGACCTCCACTTGAACAAAAATAAAGCAGAGTTCATGTATTTTAAACGAGAGGGAGCCACACCCACTAAAATTAGTAGACAACTTCTCATACCTCGGTAGGAATATCACATCAACTGAAAATGATATTAATATATGTCTAGCGAAGGTGTGGACTATGATATATCGGTTATCGATCATATATAAGTCTGATCTATCTGATAAAATAAAATGGGGTTTCTTCCAAGCCGTTGCTGTGTCCATATTATTGCATGGATGAACCATATGGATGTGAGCAAAACGCACTGAGAAAAAGCTAGATGGAAACTGCACAAGAATGTTGCGCGTTATTTTGAACAAATCTTGGAAGCAACACCCCACGAAACAGCGGCTCTACGGCCACTTACCTCCCATCTCAAAAACCATCCAAGACAAACAAAGCATGCAGGAGGACGATGCTGGAGAAATAAGTACGAACTCATAGCTGACGTTCTTCTATGGCTGAACAGCAAGAACTTATTCGCATCAACTATGCGAGGACACAGGATATAGTTTGAAAGAACTGCCAGATGTGTTGGATGATAGGGACGGATAGAGAGAGAGAGAGAGAGAGAGAGAGAGAGAGAGAGAGAGAGAGAGAGAGAGAGTCAGGGAAATCAGTGTTGTCAGTGTGACTTGATGATGATGATGATGATGATGATGATTGAGTATAAACAGTATGAGATATCTGAATGAATAGATTCCCGATTGGTGAGATGAAAAGACCCTGTGATTCTCCAAAGACACTCAGAATGAATGCAGTCTAAACTGATGCGTATAATTCAGTGGTGAGAACAATAGCCAGGATGATCGAAAAACTTTTGACAAAATTTCCCTTCATGATTCTCTTTGAAGATCTTTCTAATGTCAGATTCACTTAGTTAAAATACTTATTGCAAACGCTGAAAAAAATCTGAGTACTGTGAAAGATATTCTGATTGTATTGTGGAGACTAATTTCGTCTTTGAATAATCATTCAATTATGATTTTATGGTAAATTGCAAATGATGGTATTTGCCCCTGCTCGCGCCATGGTAGCAGAATGCAACCCGAAATCAGATTTATCATATTTACCCAACCCCTCCGCTCGGGCAGGATATGATACAAGGTCAATTTTTAAGCGGAGTTTAATAGGTTTCAATTCACAGTTTTCCTTCTCCTAGACTAGTTGCCTCACCAAGGCTGAAGAATTCAGTCTGTCCTACTATTTACCCATAGCTGGAGGGATAATAATTGGATTCATACCTTTCCCAAGGGTATTAGTGCTATGTGAAATGCAATCATTCTCGTCCAGGATTTGAACTCGTGTCGCCGTGTCCATTTCCTACGACGATAACCATTACACCACGGGCACCACCAAACCCGAAGTCAGATTTATTGGAGAGAGCTCCTGAAGACAACAAGGTGGTTGCAAAAATTGTTCAGTCTCGTTGGCATTCCTCTCTGTGGAGTGCCTTAATAGGTGAAGCCTGCGCCGGCGTCTCCAAAGAACTAGGGTTTCGTTAACTTTTAAGCCAAAAAGGCAGAAAGTCGGTGTTCAATTGCAAATACTAAGAGAATTTGTTATCTTTGTTTTTATTTTTCTCTTCCACCCCCCTCTCTCTCTTATATCCTTATACGCACACGCACACAAAACACATTGGGATTACTACTGTAGTGAGTTTGAGTCTTATTTGATTCTCCTTCTTTATAGTTTTATCACATTGTAAACAAAGCATTGGTGTATATTAATCTGTGTTTGGATGAGAGTCTGATTAGGTCTTGAGCTAAACTGAGCGAAGATTTCTAATTAAATTAAGTAAATTTCAATTATTATTTTTAGAAATAATAATTTCACTATCGATATCATTATTATTATCAAATTATACGATAAACGATTGTAGAATGTTAAATTTCGCAATGTTTTCTTCAACTGCAGTTCGATTGTTACTTTTTATCTTCCTGTGTTTTTAAGAGTTATAATCGAATTTCCACCTCGAAATGAAGAATAAACATTGCATACAAAACAAAACTTGAAAGAAATCAAAATTTAATCAGATCAGCTCAAATTGATCCAAATATTAACTTGATTTACTCAAACCAAATTTGAAACCAGTTAAAATAGTACGAGCTATATAAAAAGAAATTCGATGCAGTCTTTATATAGTGATTTCAATTTTGGATGCCTCCAAACTTCTGGCCTTGTGCGTTGTTGCTAGAGTTCAAACATTGCATCAGAAAATTGGGGGAAAAAAGATTTTTTTCTGTGGCAACAAAATCACCCATTTAAGAATTGTAAAGAACAGACGAAAGAACAAAATGGGCGTCGGAAATCTCGTTTGAACACCAACAACAAAAAACAAACAAAAAAAAAAAAAAAAAAAAAAAGAAAGAAAGAAAGAAAGAAAGAAAGAAAGAAAAGAAAATTTTTTTAAATGTGAAAAATCAAAAATCAAAAAAATAAAACACAAATATTTCTTTCTCGTAGATAAAAGAAAAATATTCTGACATTTTTTCTCCTTTTTAAATTTACGTATCAGCAATAATTTTCTTCTTTTTTGCTTTTCACTTTGTGATACATGAATTATGAAACAGATCTCATGGCAAAACGGTCAAACTGTTATGGTTCAATAAGATATGAGGAATTAGGGAGTCATTGTCTAGTTTGATTTACAGAAAGGAAGGGAAAGAAAGAAAATTTGCTAACACGCACACACGCATTTAGACATACGCATTTAGGCATGAATACGCATTTAGGCATGAACGTAGAAAAACCACGCACTCACACAAGACAGACGGCCAAATATACATATGCATACACATGGCATATATACAGATAACGCACATAAAATAAACAGACTGTGTGCATCTCCAAATACACATACGTTTACATCTCTCTCTCTCTCTCTATATATATATATATATATATACGGAAAGATTTGCATAATGTAAGCACAGAAATACATACGCAATATACATATTGTTATTAGGTAAACTTAATTGTAGCAAAACAGTCAAAAACGGACCTGGTGAGAATCGAATTCACTAGCTCGCTAATCATTGCATGACGAGGGAGCTTATGCACATATGCAGATAGATGCATATATGTTAATAACGCTCGAACACAAATGCACATGTGCACATAAGCTTATGCATTACGCACACACACACACACACACACACACACATGCAATTAAAAAAAATGTACGATTTCAAATCACACCAATTCTAAAATGTTAATTTAATATAAATTGGTTAGTTTCATTATAATACATTCGAGTGAACAAACAAATTTAGTAACCGCCACACACACACACACACACACACACACACACACATATATATATATATATATATATATATATATATATATTTCATTGAACATAATAGACATTTTTTGTCTACATATTTTTTTGTTAATCCTTTCGCATTGCCGTATTGATCTTATGATTGGTTTGGTTTGGTTTGGTTACTTTGTTTAATGGCATATCAACCTTTGTAGCTTATTTAATGCCAAAGCCATTCTCCTAGAAGAACAGTAGTGGTACTATTTAACCCATAGCTGGGAGGATAAGGGGGTTCATACCTTTCCTGATCTTATGATATTCAGCGGGAATTGGTTGATAAATCTTCCATAATTAGTTATTTCCATAGTACTTTCTGCCTGACTTTGGGCCATCATCAGGGGAGGATGTATTACAAAAGTAATGTAACATTTGTATGTACATTACTACTTTTAAGAAGAGCGCCTGTACTGTTGTATTGTGTAGCGTTTACTTTTCAAATTTATTTCTATCAATAACGTCCGTAGCTAAAGACATTTAAGTACATTAGCACTGGTTTCAAAATTAATTCTGTTAAGTTTGGGTTGTATGTTCCAAATATGTAGTGCCTCGAGAATCTGTAGTTTTTGCTTATTAATTTGAAGTTCTAATATTATTGTTTTCGGTAAGAATTCTGTTGTTGGGCATGAATATTTCTTAAATGCTGTGCTATGGAATTTGTATCAGAAAGGTGCATTGTAAGTCTTCTTGATAGGGTAGTTGAGGTTAAACCAATATATATATTATTATTTTCAAAGATACAATCTCCTAAAGGACATTTAAATTGATATACAACGTTGGTTTTTTTGCAAAACTCCAATCGAAGGAGAGGAATTATTTTTAATGACTAAGTTGGAGCTTTTAAATTTATTATAATATAATTATAATATATAATAAGTTTTATTTTTTTATTAGAATCAGTGGGGAGTATGTTTCAATGAATCAATATATATATATATATATATATATATATATATAAACCCTGTTTTCAAAGTAAAATTTGATTTAATTCCTGATTACAGACTATCTCTTCCTTATTTTCAACACACAGCGTAAAGCCTAAGTACCAAAAAATTGATAGCTTTCATTATAAAATATCTCATCACTGGCATGCCACAATCGTTGTCAAAGAAGACAGTAGGTTTATGAACATTCTCTCATAACTATTTTATCACATAAACTGATGCAAAAACTTTTGTTATTACTCATCTATTCAGTTTTGACAGAAGCCAATACTGATAATAATGATAATAGATTGTAAAACATGATAGTGATAATTTAGTTCATCATTACGGGAAAACCCGGACAAAATTGGAGGTATTAGAAATCTGTAAAGGACTCAAAATCTGTAGAATTTGCTCTTGGAGAGATTAACTGATTACCGATGAAAACCACTAATTTAAAGCGGGATATATATATATATATATATATATATATATATATATATATATATATAATGTGTGTGTGAGTGATCTTTTGCCAACAAAATAAATTGGATGAACTAAATAATATAAAACGGTTGTATTTTATAGAAAAATAGACGTAAAACTATTAAAATCAACTTCGGCCGTTGAATATCGTTCATTGAGAAATCTCAAGTAAGAAACTTTATAAACCACTTTCGACAAGTTCGAATATTTAGAGCACCTTCTCCATGAAATGTTCAAATCTTTTTATTTGCATTTCTAATTTTCTTGGAAAAATAATGTAAAAAAATGTTATTGATTTTCTTTCACTTTAGTTAGAATCAATAATGAAAAATACAATTGTGAAATTTTTTAATTGCACAACACCAATCACAATAAAAAAGCGATCTTTGAATTAATTTAATTAAAACTAAACACTCCTAATACCATCAAACGACACAGAAGCAACGTTTTAAAAGGTAACCTACATTGATTTTTGTATGCACGTGCTGAACAGAGAAAGCATTATAAGCGGAAATCTTTTTCTGTTTATTGTCACCATTCCCGACCCAATATTTACTTATGGATTCTAATCTTTCCTTTATTTCTGTGCACACCTTTGTTGAATGAGGACTGACTCTTGTTAGTCTTCTCCGTTCTAACGGAAGCCCTGGTGATGGATAAAACTTAAACTGAAGGTTCTGGGGGAATCTTACGATTAGCGAACATTTTTCGCCTCAATCAATCATTGGCTTTCGAGTTTATTCTCGGATTAACAATCGGTTGCTTGTTTTGACCGAACGGAATCCAAGGGCCTAAGGTATTTACAACGAGGGCGCGAAGCAGCCAATATGGAATTCAGAACCGAGGCAAGTGATGTGAGTCACCATGTCACGAACACTCAAGGATCAGTGCATGTTGCTTCGATTGCAGCTTCAATCGTGAGTAGAATAATTTACATCCCTGTTGGGACACTAGGCTTGCTTTCAGGTGACAAGACGAAGACGAGAGGGATTTCAGAGAAAAAAGGAAAATGAAAAAAAGAAATTAAATGAGATTAAGATTTCTATTCTTTGTATGGCGAAGAATTACCTTCTTCATACAAACCAAAAGATTCCCACAAATAACGGAATCGAAGAAAATACTCCATCGAATATGCCTTCTCATAAAGGTCATCGTAATGTGCATTTTATAAGTTATGTATTCGTGGATATTATTGATATAAAGCAGCTTTATTTTTATCAGCATGGAAAGTAAAATTGGCAAACAGGGTTCGAATTATTGCTCAGGCTACTTTTGCATACTAAGCGATTACCACTAAGTGAACAAAAACTACCTGATTATGAGAAGAGGCATACATTCACTTTTTCATGTCTCATCACGTGTTATCTTGACAAAAATTTCTTGTCACTGGCCTGCCAAGAAGTGTTTAGTTGGTTTGGTTTGGTTTCTTTATTTAATGGCATATCAACCTTTATAGGTTATTTAATGCCAAAGCCATTCTCCCAGAAGAATAGTAGTGGCACTATTTAACCCATAGCTGGGAGAATAAGGGGCTTCATACCTTTCCCCAGGGCATTTGCCCGAAAGTGAATGTAATTAGCGCGACTGAAGTACGAACTCGCTTACTACGATTCCGCAGTCCATCGCTTTAACCATTACACAACGAGGACCCCCCCCAAGTATTTAGTCATCTTCTCTCGGAGTTTGAATGTTGCACAACATTTTTTTTCAATGTAGGAAACCTCACGTATACATAAGTTTGTTTACCAAAAAATGTGGTGTTCCTTTTCTGTTTGTATTTTAGAACCCTTCAAGCGTTGAAGAACTGCTCCACTGGAGTTGGACATTGAAATATTATTCCCCAAACAAATGATCAAGAGCCGAGATCAAAACAGCTGAATCCCAACTCGACATGACTCGATGGTTAATAGGAAAGTAAAATTAAGTTTATAGTGTTGTTCCTTTAAGATAAAAAGAATTTCTTTTCGGATAAGAATATCTTTCATGTCAAGGATTATTTATTGGTTAATTTGAACTTTCAAGGTATGAACAAAAAGTATGTGTAAAATGCGCATATATATATATATCTATATATATATATCTATCTATATATATATATATATATATATATCTATATCTATATATCCATAAGACATGAAATACAGAGCATATATCAAATTAGTAATGTGCAAAGATATGCCTAATCAGAGCTGATATATATGTACACACACTATTTTGATTCTACTGACAAAAACAAAGCCTAACATAGTGTGATACAAAGTCAAAAAAGTGAGGCACAGAGTGAGAATCGAACTTTAGATAAGTAAAGAGCCGTAAGACTAACCCATTGTGAGACGATTGCTGCTTGGCAACTGCACCAAATGTAGTAATTTAGTATTCACGGCACTGATACCAGCACCAAATGTAACACTATGTCTGTCACGGCACCAAATGTAATACTATACTTGTGACAGTAATTTTACTTTGGTCTTCTCCTGATAACGGCGCCAAATGTTATGGCCGTGTTACCAAACGTTGGTAGCGGTTCCGGAGCCAAATCTTATATCATGATGCACAATAACATTTGCGGCACCAAATATAATACAATAGTCGTCACGGTATTTTATTATGGCCCTGGTTCCGTGACCCCCTCATGCGTTTTCGGGTAGTTTGTTTATCAATCCCCTCTGTGTTGTGTTTGAAAGATCCACAGATTGGGAATGACACAATCCATCCAGAACTTTTTTGACCGTCGGACTGGTTCCTTGAAGCAAGTTGCCTGGGTGTTGGCAACTCAAAGACAAGAAAATCTCTGTTAACAATTAACAATTATTCATTGGAACGTATTGTTATAACAATAATATATCCAGTATATTTATAGAAATTGTCGCTTTATTATCCACATATGAAAGTGTTCATTGTTATGTAGATATCGAAGCACAAGAGAGAGAGAGAGAGAGAGAGAGAGAGAGAGAGAGAGAGAGAGAGAGAGAGAGTTTGTAAGGGTCCATGAACAGACAGAGACAGGCTTCCTGCTACACAGTCACCGCCCCCTTGTCACTGCCCCGAAAGGCTATGTAGATCTCAATTCAAGTAACCAACTCCTAAACGATTACTTCTTCAATCGACTCAACTTTCAAAATTCGCTAATTCTTATATATTCGAAATTCCGTATATCATTAGTGTGATGTCATCTCATTAAGTTATTGCAACATCTCATCATGATCATCACACTTGTCCCCAACTTTCAACATGTTTTCATTTTACCTTCATCAAACTTATGACAAGACATGAATTCTATTTTATTTACATTTGACCTTTCTTTCTAGACATGACAGACGCCTCCAATCATGTTCGCTGGTACACGCGCTTGACCTTTCCAATCTGACTTACATTCCCACTCAAAGATTTTAGCTAACTTAAAGACACCTGAACAATTCGCGACCTAACCAAACTAAATAATGAAATAATTAATACAATTAACTATCACAGTAATTTTTTTTAATTCTCGCGTATTTACTAATTTTTGATAGTCTGGCACAACGCTATAGTACTAGAGCACCCAGTAAAGTTTACCAGACTATTTTGTTACCAGACTATCATTCTAAGTAGAGCTTATTCCGGTTAAAAGACAAATTGAAAAGTGTCGAAGGGATCGAACTCACGACATCAGTTATGGTTTACTAAACCAATCATGGCGAAGAGCCCGCAGTTTGACATCATACGACCTAAAATAAAATTTTTTGTAGACACTTTATACTTCCATAATTGTGTATATATATATATATATATAAACTCATACTAACACGCACCAATCACTGGTTTTCTGGTGTTTACATGGCGTTCGCACCGGGAGGGTATTATTGTGTCCTTCTTCCTTGGAAATACCTGCTTAGCAGGGCTGAGTTTATCGCTTGGTACCTGAGGTGTCCTACCAAAAAATGGGGAAAACCGATGAAATCAAGCATTTTTTTTTGACGACTGCGCATGAGACTTGATTCATGCATGCCCCCACCCACACACAATAAAATGATTTTGTATCAAATTCGTCCAGGTGGGAGGTTGGATAAATATCACACACACACACACACACACACATATATATATACGATGCAAAAGACTTAGGCAGGTTTAATATCCTTGAAAAAATTCCATATATTATAAAAGGAAATAAAAAAAAACAACTGGTGTTCAATGCTAATATATAATGATATGATTAATAATCAATGTGAATTTAATGTTTATCACATTTGATAACTTCAATATCATTATTTCTGTATGTCGACCTTTTGCAGCTTGAACAACTTTTATTCGTTTTGGGGAGACTAAGTTGTAATTTAGTTGTCTGAATTTCTGAGACGAAGCTTGAGGATTTTTATCATTAAAGGTTTTCGGACTATTGTCTTCATCTTTATTGTTATTTCCACAACGTTTCTGTTGATATGTCCTCCAGCCTTCTTCAGGGGTTTGCCGAACTCGGGAACCTACGTGGAACTTCGAACTACGTCCTTTATTGAATCCACGGGGGTCACCTGTTCTGATTTTGTTAACCATAACCGGGTACAAGTGTTAAGAATTCCTGTATTGTTACTCGCCTGCAGACAGGATTGAACCGTAACACTTGATAATAATAATAATAACAAACGGATCACCTAATCTCGGCCAGAAGACCACATTATTGAGAACGGCCAGAATACCGAGAAGAGTCCAGAAGACTTAAAGAGACTTGCTGTCACTCAAACTTCAGTGAAAGACCATCAGCTAACTCTGATGTGAAAAAATAACAAGGAGTAAATAATAATAATAATAATAATACACACGGTAAAACTGAAAGAAAGAGAAAAGAAAGATAAGTACGTTGACCTTGCTAGAGAACTGAAAAAACTGTCAAACATGAAAGTGATGGTGATACCTATTGTAATTGGAGCACTCGGTACAGTCACCAAAAGATTGATAAAAGCACTGGAGGAGTTTGAAATAATTGGACGAGTGGCGACCATTCAAACTATAGCATTATTGAGATCGATCAGAATTCTGAGAAAAGTCCTGGAGACTTAAAGAGACTTGCTCTCACTCAAACTCCAACGAGAAATAATCAGCTAATGCCAGCGGGAAAATTTCTCAAAAGAGTAAAGTAATAATAATAATAATTTGATCATATTGCCAGATGGTAAATGCACAAACCAGAACCTGTCCAGGAGTCTGTGGGATTTTGAGATACAAGCAGCTCACCAAATACCGGCAAGTCGACCAGACTAAGAGATAGTTAACAAACAAAAAGAAAAAAAAAAGAACCAGTTGAAAAGTGAACTTTATCGTCTCAGCTGACCACAGAGTGAAAATAAAGAAAACGAAACAAGATACAAATACTTAGATCTTGCCAGAGAATTAAAAAAAGCAATGGAACATGAAGGTGACGGTGATACCAATAGTAATTAGTGCACTTGGAACGATCCCCAGTTGCTTAGTAAAAGGTGTAGAGGATTTGGAAATCGGGGGACGAATGAAGACCATCCAAACTACAGCCATGCTGCGGTTGGCCAGAATACTGAGAAGAGTCCTGGAGACCTGAGGAGACTTGCTGACACTCAGACTCCAATGAAAAACCATTAGCTAATGCTGGTGTGAAAGACTTGCACGGAATAATGATAATAATAACAATAATGCGAAGGCAGCAAATTAGCTCAGTAGGAGTATAAGACTAGACACGACTGGGTGGGTAAGGTGATCCCCTGGGAAATGTGCAAGAAATTTAGATTTGACCACACGAATAAATGGTATAAGCACAACCCAGCAGCTGTCCTCGAGAATAACACACATAAACTCCTATGGGACTTTGACATACACACGGATCACATAATCTCGGCCAAAAAACCAGACCTTTTAATAATCAAAAAAAAAAAAAAGAAAAAAAGAAAAGATTTGCAAAATTGTGGACTTTGCTGTTTCGGCTGACCACAGAATAAAACTGAAAGAATGTGAAAAGAAGGATAAGTAGCTCGACCTTGCTAGAGAATTGAAAAAACTAAGGAACATGAAAGTGACTACTGTACCAATTGTGATTGGTGCTTTTGGTACAGTAACTAAAGGATAATTAAAGGAAATGAAGGACTTGGAGGTTGGCAGACGAGTGGAGACCATCCAAACTACAGCACTATTAAGAACGGCCAGTATACTGAGAAGAATCCTGGAGATTTGAAGAGACTTGCTGCCACTCAGGGTCCAGTGAAAGACCATCAGCTAAAACTGATGTGAAAAACTCTCATAAAATTAACGCTAATGTAGCACAAAATCGACACCTTTACATAAGCTAAACGTCTTAGAGCAACCCTATATCATACAATAAAAATACAACATATATTAAAGGATTACAGTTTGTAAATGTTTCTGAATGTATAAATTACAATAAACCTCAAAAGCAGTATTCATTATTTATAAATGTTAAAAATATACACCTGCCTAAATACATTGCATTACATGATAAAAGAAAGAATATATATATATATATATATATATATATATATATATATATATATATATATATATATATATTCTTTCTTTTATTATGTAATGATAAGCGAGTTATTTTTTTAACATTCCACTGACTTCAAATTTTTGTCATAAACAATATTTTTTATTGTTTTCGTCTATTTCTGTTGAATTTTGTTGATTTCTCTTTTAGCCGACGGACATAAGACCCAACCCCCGTTAAACTAACCTTCTGGATATTATCAATAACTTTAACTTGACCAGAAATTGTCAGAACAACTGAATTATTTCTTCGTATACAGTTTATTATTGGCACACCGTTTTGACTGAACCATTCTTCGTCCTTTATCAGGTGTATAATCCAAGAAAAAAAGAAGTTTTCTTAAATGTTCATGTTAAGAGTGGACTCTGATTATTGAGTGTTTATGATCAAGTGACCTTCCGACCGACGCCCCGTTTCGGGAAATAAAAACAAATATCAGTGGTGATCGTGGGGTGAGGCTAGTACATCAATAATAACAACATTCTTAAATATAGGACCGTCATCGTTTATTACTTTGTTCAATAAACTTCAGTGATCGGAAACCGATGCTTTCAATGAGATTTGAACTCTGTTTAATCTTTTAGAGTTTACTGGAAACGTGAAATTCTAGTCCCTCACTTATAAAGGTATACAGTTAGGAATTGTGTGTTCAATCTTTGTAATTTCTGTCGTCTTCTTCCTACTATTACAAACCCGACGTGTAATGCAAAAAGATTCGATTGTTCTGGTCGGTAAACTTCTTGAATTTGGAATAAAGAGGTAAAACCTTAGAAATTTCGAATGAGTATACGAAATATTTGTTGCGTTGAAAATGTTTAATATCGGAATCTCAAAGACAATTTTTAAAATGCTTCAGTTTCTTTGTTTAATGACATATCAAACTTCGTGGCTTATTTAATGCCAAAGTCATCCTTATAGAAGGACAGTAGTGGTGCAATTTAACCCATAGCTGGGGAGATAAGGGGGCTCATACCTTTCCTAAATTATGAACCCCTTCGCAAAAGCGCGACTGGATTTCGAATTCACTCATTTTCATGTCGCAGTCCAGCAAGTTTATCACAATACCACGAAGATTTCTTTAAATATCTTAAATCTTAAAAAATCTTATCGAATCAACCAAACGGAATATTTTATTTCTTCTCCTCCTATCAATTTTTTAAAAAGATTCATTGTCCTTTTAAGTGATGATATTCCACAATATTAAATATAAGACATTTTTTTAATACCAAATACTTTCGTTAAAAAATGAACATGTGATGAAATACAAGTCTATTGTATTTTAAAACTCTATGATGCAACTGAAATTCACGAATAAAAATGTCTTACATATAAGATTCCAATTCTGTTGGTAAACCCTGCGTAAATTCATAAGTGCTGACAATCTTTGAGGGTTTTTTTTAATACATTTCAAGAGTCAAATCACTTATAATGCATCTTTGTAAAATTGATTTTAAATGTATTTCTATTGTAAACTCATTCAAAATATATTTCTTCATGAAATCCTTTTGATTTCATTAACCTTTACTGAAAAATCTTTCAGTTATTAATTCTCCCCTACCCTACAATTGATGTTCCAATTCTTACTTCATTTGCTTTTATTGGGGGGGGGGTTGTGAAGGGGTCCTCGTGGCGGAGCATTTAAAGAGCTGAACTGTGACATTGTTGTTTGCAAGTTCGAACTCCAGTTGCACTATTGTCTTCACTTTCGGACTTGGGAAAGGTATAATATACCCCTTTATCCTATCAACTAAGGGGAAAATAGTAACCCTACTGTTCTTCAGCAAGGATGGCTTTGACGTTAAATAAGCAATGAAGTTTGATATGTCATTAAACAAAGAAACCATAAAATCATATGATGGTTTAAATAGATGAACAAGTTGAAAATTATTTCTTATATGATCTAAAAAGTTAAATCTTCCGTTATAAAAATGGCAGTGGTGTCAGGCACCTGTAGAAAAATATTATTCAAAATGAAAATGAAACTAGATTTACAAAACTGTTTGGTAGGTTTTTCGACCCCATCTTTACATTTCTCTACTTTCACTTATTTTTAAAAATATCGTATTTGTTTCGGATAATTTTAGTGAGTGCAATTCATTTATGAAGCCTAGTTTTTTAAAATTTGGAAAACTTTGGAAATGTCTGTAATAAAGTAAATTGTTTTCCCACCTTAATAAAAAATATCTCATTTATTATTATTATTATTATATACTCTTTTAGAGTGTTTCACACCAGCGTTAGCTGATGGTCTTTCACTGGAGATTGAGTGACAACAAGTCTCCTCAAGTCTCCAGGACTCTTCTCAGTTTTCTGGCCGTCTTCAATAATGCTGTTGTTTGTATGGTCTCCACTCGGCCGCCAACTTCAAAGTCATCCAGGCCCTTTAATAATCCTTTAGTTACCGTGCCAAAAGCACCAATCACAATTGGTACAATTGTCACTTTCACGTTCCATAGTTTTTTCAATTCTCTAGCAAGGTCGAAGTACTTATCCCTCTTTTCACATTCTTTCATTTTTTTTTCTGTGGTCAGCTGGGACAGCAAAGTCAACAATTTTGCAAATTTTCTTTTTTTGTTGTTGATTATTATAAGGTCTGGTCTTCTGGCCGCGATTAGGTGATCCATTTTTATATCAAAGTCTCATAGGAGTTTATGTATGTCATATTATTATTCCTTGAGAGGTTTTTAATTCAGCGTTAGCTGATGGTCTTTCACTGAAGTTTCAGTGACAGTAAGTCTCCTCAAATCTCCAGGACTCTTCTCAGTATTCGAGCCGATCTCAATAATGCAGTAGTTTGGATGGTATCCACTCGTCCTCTTATTTCCAAGTCCTCCCGTCCCTTTACTAATCCTTTGGTGACTGTACCAAGATCTCCATTTACAATTGGTACAAAAGACATTTTCATGTTGCGCAGTTTTTTCAATTTCCTAGCAAAGGTCCCGGTACTTATCCTTTTCCGCTTTCTTTCAATTTTACTCTGTGGTCAGCCAGTACAGCAAAGTCCACAATTCTGCAAGTTCTCTTTTTTTGTTGATTATTATTGGGTCTGGTCTTCCGGCCGAGAATAGGTGATCCGTTTGTGTCTCCAAATATCAGAGGAGTAATTATTATTATTATTATTATTATTATTATTATTATTATTATTATTGAGCTGATTTTATCAGTACCAATATCTTTAGTTATATCATGGATCACTAGGGTTTTTGTTATGAAATATTTTTATAAACATTTCATTTTCTAATTTGGATTTATTTTTTAAAAGAATCTTATTTCATTGATCATTGATTGGTAATACAATAAATAGTAATCAACGCTGTGAAATAATTCACAGAACAATATTAATTTCATCTGGGGTCAGACATGTTTTTCATTACATGTTTCAATCGATTTTTTATCCAGTTTTCTTCGGTTCGATGCCGTATTTGGTAAATTTCAGGGAATTTATATATCATTAATAAACTTTGGAAATTAAATTTTTAAAAAATTAATTGAACTTAGAAAATAAAGCGAATTGTGGTGGGTTAATCTCTGATAAAAGGATTTTCTAAAAGCTGAATTAATTCTGCCATATCTTTCACTAATCGATTTCCGGAACAGACATAAATGGTCAACTCCAGTATTTCGGACTTGGAATCTGAAAAATTTAACATCGGCATCAATTACCCTTTCCACGCACCGAGAATCTCTTCTTTGTGATTGACCCCAGTCAAGGTCAATAATAGTGGTAAGATAATTATTGGAGAGTAGTTTTTCCAAGTTTTTTTGTCGACTATTAGCAACGACTTATCAAGATATTTGGTGATAGAACAGAATACAGGGTTCAGTGATTTTATGCCTTTTTTTCAAGCGAATTATTGCTAAATGAATACAAATAATCTCATATGAAATTTTGGCTTTGTTTCCACACTTCGTTATCTGATTTGAGAACCATTACGTTACCACTACTTTCATACTCAAAGGAGAAATATTGGATGTATTCCCTGATGTGTGCAGTTTGACTGTGGGATACAGGGTAAATGATCTTGTATTACATTTAGAAAGATCGCAGAATAAATATCTCACAGAATTCTGAATATTGATCTCCTCAAAAGTATGACATAAGGTTTTTGACGAAGATTGTTTTTCTTAGTAGAATGAATACATGTGCTATAAAATTTTGATATTTGAAGTTCGCTTACTTGCAGATACAGCTAAGGTCATTACTAAGACACACCTTTCCTGAAATTGTTTTATCGTGTCTATAAGGACGCAAGCACTACTGAAAAGAATTTTATGAACCAACAAAAGAAAAGAGTAAAAAAAGAAGAAAAAAGAAAAAACGCCGAAAACAAAAGTGAAAACAAAAGCCCCCCCCCAAAAAAAAACAAGCGATTTATTCAGACGTTTTTCATTAACATACACATTACATAATATAATACGCTTTTGAATGGCCTTAGAAAGAGAAATATTTACTGTCGTTCAAATAACAATACAATTGATTACTGCGTGCCTGCTTCATGGCTACTGTTTATTTTCCACTGAAGTTGGAGGTCAGTGCTTGAGCTCAGATAGGATTTCGAATGCTGATTTTCAAAGTGGGGAAACACTCTTAACTTTGAAAATTGGTTCTGAACAATTTCTTCTGTCTATTATCATTCACCCTCACTATTTGGCTTTGGGCCAAACTAAGCTATATTTAGTAAAAATCAAGACATTTTTTACCTCGTGGCTAAAATAATTGCATATTTCTCGGTATTGTTTGAAGTCTTTCGAGCTTGGATAAAGTCCTGGATATGTTGAGTTTTAAATTTAGTAAATCATCTACACATGGAAGCTTGACGTAATACAATCTTCTTGCTTCGAATTATATTCATAGATCAGCTGGTTTCGTGGCTGATATAGTAAGATATTTACTACTAGTGCCAGAGGCTGTTGTTCGAGCTCCAGGTAAAGGTAAATATTTTAGATGGTGAGCCAGGCTCTTTTCACTTGAACGCAGGGCAATGCAATTATCCTATCCTTATTAACAACAGGCTATTGAAATTTCGAAACTTAGCTTAACGACACAATCTACCTTCTCATATCAACCCCAAGACATCTCCATATGATATCTTGGCACAATGCAGTCTTTTTATCGTTTTAACTACAAGCTTTCTCCAGTTGTAATCTTGGCACAATATATGTTTTTACTGTCATTCTTATTTGACCTGTTTCATACTGAGTCACATTTAACAAATATCTATACATAACTAGTAAGTATTTTTCTTGTTTGATTTGGTTGATTTTATACGTGCACAAATTGATTTAAAAAAAAATTATACTCTGAGATGAAGTATTTTAACTCATGGACGAAGAAAAGGCTTGCCAAAAATCGTAAAAAAAAAAGAATATATTTGTTTATTTACTGACTCGTGCATTGATTTTTGTATACAATCTAACTATTTTCTGACGTCTGTAGATTCAAGGTATATATTATGGTACTGACACAGAACAGTATGATCTATTCGAATCTGAGTAACACACGGCTTACTTACGGTGTGTTTGGTTAAATAGACACGTAGAAATAAATAAAGAAAAGACTAACATTGGGAAAGGGTGTAATAAATTGAAACCTAGTTTAGCTGACACGGATTTGCTATGTTCGTCCGGGTAGAGCCAGCTAGTTTGAGCAGGTTTTTTAAACTGTTTGATAAGTGAACGTTTTATTTATTTGCTCCATTCATTGTTTCTTTTTCATTTTTCCTTCGCTTTAGACATAACCTGATCCACCATTTTTTCACCGTCTTGCTGCCTGCTCGATTCCTGCTGTCTCCACGGATATATCATACAACCGACTTTTTCCAAAGCACCCCAGGAGTTCGCTCTGTCGTTGGCTCGGGTCTCCTGTTTTTCTTCAACCTCCCCACCTTTTCTCTGTGAGCCAGACTTACACACTCACCCGACGCCCAGTGAGCAGAGGTCTAGTTACCAACTATTTGAGTCATAAGCAATATTGGAAAAAGAGATGTGGAGAGGTGAGAAGTCATACATACACTCACTCGTAAGCGTTGTCCACAGATGTCTCCGTGTTGACGTGAGGTCTTGACAGAATGATTACTGCTAACCCAAGACTAAAATAGTACCTCCAAATTATATAAAGTATATCTTAGTGAAGACTTGAAGTTAAAAAAATGTTTGAATTGCTTTGCCATAGAATATATATTCGTACTTTATTACGGATTACTTTTAATTTTAACGTGACGTAAATTATTTCTATGATTTTTGACGCTAAATGATCTTCCTTTGTAAACAGAACGTTGTCAACAGTTTCAATTATTTGATTTTCGATTGAATGCCGTTAGCGAAAATCGAAGATAGAAAATATGGATACGCATAATATTGAAATTGTTTTTAAAAATTGACAGTCATTTGTTGTTGGCTGCATGTTCTAGGCTCACCGAGTCCTTCACACTTGTAGCAGAATTATGTCTTCTAGTAGGTGATTTTTTAAAAAAGCAATGGATGAATTTGATTTTTTTTAAACAAAAGTCCTTTCGATTGACCTCTATGATTCCAGTACAATTTTAGATTAGTGATTTTATGTGGTTATGCAACACAGCTTTCCAGAATCAATTACACATTTACAATATATTTTTGTCGTATGTAAAGTTTAATCTAGTTTCGTACAAGGTCATAAGTATAAGGCTTTCAAGGACAATAGAACTCCCTAACGAGAGTGTAAGTAAAGTTGGCGACCGTAGCTGAGGGCGACCAGAAGGCTCCCTTCTCAGTAGCTACTACACCGAGCTGTAGGGGAGGGCTCTACTCTTTTCCCTGGATTGCTCCACTTTACCCTTGATACTTACCTTATATTGCTGAGTGCTAAGCAAGGAGGTATCAAGTACCATTTTTAAAGTCATTGGTATGACGCGACCTGGAATTGAAAAATGTATACCTCGAGACATGCCTCCGTAATTTTTAAGACAAATCTGTCCTCAGTTAAGCTTAGCTTTGCTGAGCTGAAAGCCAGAAGTATGAGGCACCAAGTGAGAATCGAACGCACTAACAATAGCCTTCTACTTGAACTCTATGACCATTACACGACGACAGGGAGCACCTGTTAATATCATTTAACTCTTATGTACAAACAAGAAGTAAAAATGAATGAAAACTTTTGATCAAATAAACTGAGAAGGCTGAAAAATGTATCAATCGAAACGTTGTGTTAAAACCACAAGGATAAAGGAAACACTCCCAAAAAACGTGGGATAATAAAAAATATGTTAACAAAAATGTTAAGAAAACTCCACAAAAGAGATACAGGTACAGCTATCGATATTTTCTCTCATTTTATTTGCTAATAAAACTTTTCTTAAGTCGTTTGTTTTCATACAATTGATCAGTTGATTAAACACTCCGAAAAGTACAATATTTAGGAAGCAGTGGTCTTTTATTTTGACAAGGTGACCCGCCCAGCCAGCGCAGCGATATTTTTGGCCAACTTTGCTTCCATATTCGTGATTTTGGTTGTTTTAAAACAACCAAAATCACGAATATGGAAGCGCTGGCTGGGCGGGTCACCTTCGATATTTGTGATACTATTTACCAACCCCTCCGCTCGGACAGGATATGACACCAGGTCAATTTTTAAGCGGAGTTTAACAGTTTCACAGTTTTCCTTCTCCTAGACTAGTTGCCTAACCAAGGCTGAAGAACCTAGTCTGTCCTACTATTTACCCATAGCTGGAGGGAGAATAATTGGATTCATACCTTCCCCAAGCGCATTAGTGCTATGTGAAATGCAATCAGTCTCGTCCAGGATTTGAACTCGTGTCGTCGCGTCCATTTCCTACGACGATAACGACTACACCACGGGCACCTCCTTCGATATTTGTGATGAAGCCGATCAAATTGATGTTGAGAATGGTGAGGAGGCAGCGTTAATAGAATCATTCAAGGAGGTGTATGCGGGATGAGAGGTCAGCAAAGTATCTGCGCCATACAGGATTATGTCAGAACTACTGTATGACAGACTTTCACTTGGGCGGTTTTCTTGTTATTATTGTATGTGCATACGCACTTGTAAAGTGTACCGAATTCTCTTTTCGCCTTAAATCGGTTGTTCATCTCACTGTCAATCATGGCGTTAGATGTTATCACACAAGCAAGGTAGGTGAACCTTTAACTGTTTTTAGCTGATGGAGATAGTGGAAGGGTGGTAGCTGTCTCGTAATTGTAGCTGGTAGGGGACCTCCGTCTACTTTAGGCCCAACTAAAGACCAAAATATTCAAAGGTCTCTGCAAATCAGGACGTGGTGCACTGCAGCGCATTTTCCGTATGAACAATAAGGGCAACATTGTAAGCAAGTAGTAGTTCTCTGAAAAGATTTTTCCGACGTGTTCGAGTCGGCCTGTAGTCGCCCTAAATTAAACAGACTGTCATCTGTGCATAAATAGATATATACTACATTCTTGTCGTCCATATTTTTATTACATCATGCCGAAGAATAGTAGGAAAAGAGTAACTGGCAAATCACAGTTCTGTTCACTACGTTCAGAAAGAAGAAGAATTGTGCTCAGTTGTCATCGTGTCTGATCTGATGAAGCTGTTCCTTATGGAATTAGACGATCATTGTAGGAACTTTCAGAGGATATCTTAGCTTTTTCAAAATCCTCCAATGTCCAATTTTTCTCATTGTGTCAAATGCTTCTGGTCAAGTCAACAAACATGGCATACAGCCCTCTGTTTTGTCAATGTTTCCACATCCTCCCGGAAAGTTACACTGACTCTTTGACGGGGGTGTATTCAGCAATCACAGGGACAAGTCTATTTAGCAGGACCCAGACAAGCAACTTCTCAACGACTGAGGAAAGCTTCTGTGGTAGTTTGGCTTTCATGCTTTTTATAAATAGTAATGATCACTGCGTTTCTGAAGTTTTGTGAAAGTTTACCCCGCTCCCAACAGCAGACAAGAAGTTCATATGTTTTGTTCTGCAATGAATGGCTGTTGTAGTTTTATATTTTCGGGAGGGATTCCATCGAAGCCTGCAGCATTTCCTCTTTTCAGTTTGAAGTGTTTGCACCAGTGATTCAGTATTGAATCTTTATTGGTAAGTAGCTTTTTTCCATCTACATTATGAAGTCGACTCAAGTGTTTTGTGATTAACACCGAGCTGGATTTCGCAGTAAGATATGCCAACTATTCATTCTGAATATTAAGAAGCTGTCGCGGTAATGTACAGCATGGCCAAGAGAAGGTTTTCTTTTTTCAGTGGAGAAGATAGTTTTGTCTGCTGTGCTTCGTATATTCTTCTTTTAAATTGTAGCTTTAAATTAATATTCTATATAGAATATTATTTTGTGGCAGAAAATAAAACATATGTAGTTTATCATCTGCGTTTCTGACACAGATCTGGCAAAATACCCTTATATTTAGAGAAGTTTTAAGTGTGTCACGGGGGAAAAACGTGTAAATTTATCAAGTTTTAACCTCGTTAAAGTCCACAGTGAACTTATCTATTTATTCTTTTCATTTTAACATTACCGTATAACTGATATTTTGTACTTTAAACCCTGAATTATTTGCGGCCATTTTTGTGTTGTGACTTTCGTTCTGCTTCTTTAAGCGTGTAATATCATTTGGATTTTCCATTTACTGCCAAATGGTTTTGATTAAACACTTAGTCACTTGACTAGGATGATTCTTTTATCTTTTTACTATGTTAAAGCTCCCTTTCTGACCACTCTTAATCACCTCTTACTTACAGATTTCAAATATATTAAATTTACGTCAACTACCTTATGGATTCAAAGACAAACAGTACAAAATTTAAAAGAAAATCAAAAATCAAAACCTGAAGCATGTGATTCATTTCGATAGCTTAGACAAGACTTTAAATATTTACTGACCATTTCCTCTATCAAAAAATCATCACAGATGATGCAGATTTTTCTACTTCTTTCGAACCATTCTGTTCTGTTACTGAACGGTTCAATTTCGCTCTGGTTTATTATTATTATTATTATTATTATTATTATTATTATTATTATTATTGTTATTATTATTATTATTATTATTATTATTATTATTATTATTATTGTTTATCTCCATTGGAGTTTTTCACTGGAGTTTGAGTGACAACAAGTCTCCTCAAGTCTCCAGGACTCTTCGCAGTATTCTGGCCGTTCGCAATAATGTTGTTGTTTGGATGGTCTCTACTCGTCCGCCAGCTTCCAAGTCCTCCAGTCCCTTTAGTAATCCTTTAGTTACTGTACCAAAAGCACCAATTACAATTGGTATAATTGTCCCCTGCATGCTCCACAGTTTTTTCAATTTTCTTGCAAGGTCGAGGTACTTATCCTTCTTTTCACATTCTTTCAGCTTTATTCTGTGGTCAGCTGGAACAGCAAAGTCCACAATTTTGCAAGTTCTCTTTTTTTGTTGATTATTATTTCATTCATTTGAGAGTTTTTCACTTCAGCGTTAGTTCATGGTCTTCCACTGGGATCTGAGTGACAGCATGTTTCCTCAAGTCTTCAGGATCCTTCTTAATATTCTTGCCGATTTTAATAATATTGTCGTTTGGAAGGTTTCCACTCGCCCTCTTATTTGCTTGTCCTCCAGTTCTTGAACCAATTTATTGGTGACTATAGCGAGCACACCAATTGCAATTGGTATCACTGTCACTTTCATGTGCTATAGTTTTTTCAGTTCTCTCGCAAGATCCATGTACTTATCTTTTTTTTTTTTTTCGCTTTCTTTCAGTTTTACCCTGTGGTCAGCTGGAACGGCAAAGTCCACTATTCGGCAGGTTATCTCTGGATTTTGACCTCCGCTAAGCTCTTTCCTTCTGCTGTCAGTTCGACTCTTTTCATAGTTATCTCAATAAATTTTATGGTTTCGTTGGATGCCTTGTATTGTTTGAGACTGTCTATTATCCATCTTTGCAGAACCATATCGTATGCCTTTCTCGTAATAAATCCACGCCATAGCTGAATTTTACGCCAAATTTTTCTCTCCTTAAGGATGTGCTGATCAATATACAGTAGCTCTCCTGTTCCTATGGTCCCCTTGTGACACCCCTTCTGTTCCTCAGGGAACAATCTGCGGCTTATTAAAGAATTCCCTGATTTTGTTCGTTGAGATATATGTCAATAATTCGTTTATTTTTTGATTTTTACCTTGATTGTTTTTAAGTCTTGATTCCTGAGAGATGGTAATATTGTTTTCTTTTCCGACATCATTCTCTTTATCACTTCTACAATTATTTTTTCTTATTCTGCTGGTGTTTGTTTTGTGTTTGGTAGTGTGGTATTTAGATTGCTACACGTGGGATATCCTTGTTTTTGGTACTTGCCAGTTTAGTTCTTGTATTCAGATCTTGTCAAGTTTCTGTATATATTTGTTTGTGTATTTCTAATATTTCAAGGTCTGCGAACCAACTTTTCCTTATTATTAATTTAGCATGGTCAGTAAATCTTTTAGACTTAAATCTATTGCATTCGTCACAGATTTCTATCATTCTTTATCAATATCCCCTTATCAAAGGGTTTTGCTCCTAAAATAGCAGTGTAGTGTGAGTTTGGTGACTTATCTTGTCTATTTTTGTGTTGAAGTGTTTGATGTGAGAGGTTTCTTAGGTCGATGCTTGTGTACCTTGAAAAAGAACAACGAACATTCTCAGGATGACGATGGATTCCCATGTTGGCTATCAGGGGAGCACCTACCGATCATGATCACTAGATCTGTTGTCTGGGTCTCATGTTGAATTACGTTTTGATTTGTCATTACGTTTTGATTCTCAAGTGTAGAATATGGTGGCTATACCAGCCCCAGGGATAGTTTACCTTCTGCGCCTCTGACATAGAGGTGACCAGGTTCTCTCATGAGAAGAGAACTCTTCAGCGAGTCACAAATAGTATTTATAATTTCGTTTTCAAATTTTTAAAGTTTTACCTTTGTTAAAGTCCACACTGGGACTGCCTACAGTATAACTGATGTTACTAAATCCTCGGCTATTTGTAGGGATATCTGTGTCGGGATTCAGGATCATTTGAATCTTGTTGCTGATAAAGGTACATAATGTACTAAGAAAAACCTAGAAGTATCATGCACATTATATTTGAATTAACAGAAACTACGGTTATGTATTCAGACAGATGGGATGTCGATATTTTATATCATACACTAAATAAACAGAATATTAACGATAATCAAAGACCATGCAATAAATTCCAACATTTTGACAAAAATTAAAATTTACCTTTTCTAGGCCGTCAGTTTTTGGTTATTAGCATGATAATACACCTCTCCGTTTTTTGGGGGTGGGGACTATTGTATTTACTCTTCATTCGCCGACTGTTGGATTGGATTCATGTTTTCAAATGTTCACTGTATTTCTTAACTATAGACTAAAAGTTCTTCACGTGGTTTTTATGGAAGATTCTAGTGGACGATTGATTTACCACGTTTTTTTTAAAATTACTTTTGCAGATAATTCCCATCCTAAAGTAACGAATACTGCATTTATGTATTCACACACATGCCTTCCCCACATTATTGTTATTGTTGTTATTATTATTTTTTGCGATTTTTTAAAAAATCATCATGAGCTGGGGGTCTTTCACTGGAGTCTTTAATGACAGCAAGTCTCCTCCTGAGTATTCTGGCCGATTTCAACGATACGATGGTCTGTATAATTTTGATCCTTCCTCAAGTCACCAATTCCCCTTGACTCTTTTCTAAGCCTATGGGAACTGGTCTAAGTACATCATCTACCGTCAACTTCATTTTCTACTGTTTTTTCAGCTCTCTAGCAAGATCGAAGTATTTGCCTATTTTTTCGCTATAATTTTTTAGCTAGCATAATCGTAAAGATTACGCAGGTGATCTTTAAGGTGTTCAATTCTTCGGAATCTTGTTCAGCGTCTTCTCACGTTAGGAGTTACGACTACTGCTACTACTACTTATAATAATGATGATGAGGATGATAATGATGATAATAATAAAAACGAAAAGAATTCAACAGATGGAAGTTTCGTAATTTGTTGAGGAACTCCGATTATTTCAGAAACTTGTTTTTCGCTGTTTCCTGTTATTTTAAAGTTTTGATGAATAATAGTGAAATTCAAGATCTACTGAATCAGAAAGAATTCAGATTAAGTAAAGCCCCAAAGTGACGTGTAATCAACGATATTCTTACCCGTTAGTTGCTGATGTTTTCTGTTTGACAAATAACTGTTTCCATAAACTGTTTGTTAAAGAACTTGATTCCAGTGGAAACCCAGACAAATGCATCTGTCAAGTTGTATGGCGGATTTAGTTTCTCCGTGTCTCGCACGCCTGCTGTCATGACGGCATTTTGTGACGAGGGAAAGATCTCAAATAAAGCCGGACAAATGATAAGGGATCTGTTTCCTTGTTGCCGTCTACAAGGAATTGTCAAATGAAGAATCGTTCCCTGTCTTTAAAAATTTGTGTCACTTCGCTTTATAGTCTGGAACAAGATCACACTATTGGCAACTTTAGAAAAGATCGAACTCATTACGCTAGAAAATGACTGTGATCGATATTTTTGTTAATAATTACACTACAGGCGTCGTCTCTTGATATTCTAAATCTAGGTTGGTCTTTGTAAAAAAAAAAACAAAACAAAAAACAACACTTTGTTTTCCTTTCTTTTTTTTTTTTTTTATATATCAAACAACATTTAACTGAAACGCTGCATCGTAAGTTCATAGAAAAGCAGAGAAAATATTTCGATAAATGAATAATGATGTTAGGAATTTATAGTTATAAAACATTTTTTAAAAATTGCTGGGAACTTTTGTATCAGCTAAATAAATCACTTTTTTATACTGGCATAAAGTTAACGTGTTTATAGACATGTCATATCATATCATTCAAAATCTGTTGGATGACGTATTGTTTGTTATAATTCATTTTAACTCGTATTTTTAAATCTTATTTCCGTTGCTTTTTTTCTCACTTGAAGTTTTAAAAAGAAAACAAAAAATCTCCATGAAACATAACCAATAAGGATTCATTTTCATTTGTATTTCTTTCATTTTGCTTCTGTTGCTTTTTGTTGCTGTTGAGAGTTTCAATTTTATTACAAGGAGTGAAAAGAGTATTTGGTGATACTACGTATACGAAAAGTTTTTTTTTAAATGATGAGTAATGTCTAAAAATTTTATACTTTCTGAAGTATTTTCACAATCTGATATATTTTTTGACCAGTGGTTTCATTGCTGTAATTTTAAAACAACGTCTTGGCCAACAAGTCCTTCGGTCTTCCTCAAGAGTATGTTTCTTAAAGTTTGCTTGCTTTTTTCCCCCACTCTTCACCTCTTCCACTGGAATATAAAAATACAATAGATTTAGGAAAAAAGAAATAATCAACCAAAAATGGAAAAAATTCCAATCATATTTTATTTCCTTCATAGTATAAATATTTTGGACTTTAATAATAATAATAATAATGATAATGATAAAATGGAACATGAAAGTGACGGTGATACCAGTTGTAATTGGCGCACTCGGTACAGACACTAAAGGATTGGTATAGAGACTAGAGGAGTTAGAAATAAGAGGACGAGTGGAGACCATCCAAACTACAGCATTATTAAGATTGGTCAGAATACTAAGAAGAGTCCTGAAGACGTGAGGAGACTTGCTGTCACTCCCGTGGAAAACCATCAGCTAAGGCTGATGTGAAGAACTCTCAAATGAGTAAAATAATACTTTAGACTTTGATATTCAGTTTGCAATCATGAAAATAGGAATTAAAAAAAGAAGAAAAGTACTTAGTAAATTCGAAAGACTTGATGTAACGAGAATCTGAAGAAGGCTGAAGTATGTATCGACTGAAACATTTGGGGTAATAACGAGAAAGGCAAAGAATAATGAAGACACTAAATCTTTGGACTATCGACATCGTATGAAAAACCAGAAAAAGTATTGACTGAAGCTGATGATTTATTTCGTCTTCTTTCTTCCTCTTTTTTTTTTATATCCATTTAAATCCAGTAAGATTTTCGAATGTAGATTAACAAGACAAAATGACTTTTCTCTTTTGGTAATTTGGCGTAACATAATCTTGTTGTTTTTATTTATTTGTCTAAGTTTGGTAAATATAAGAAATTATATTTTTGTGTTCATTTCAATGAATTTATCGTCCGGAGGATTACCACTCCAGGATCGGTAATCATTATATTCCCTACAGCCATTCACTGATATTGGTTTTTTTTTAATTTTGAATTTATTCATTCTGGATACTTTTGATCAAACTGATATAAACTAAATTTTTGGGAAAACAATGACAAAGAATCAGAATTTAAAAATTTTAGTTGTTTTTGATTTCTTTGATAATGGCATATCAACTTTCGTGGGTTATTTAGTGGAGTTTGTTAATATATTAATGGTTAAACAACAAAACTTATTTTGTACTAATCTTTTTACAATTTTTTAACATTCTCTTTTTGTTGCTGTGTATTACTTTCATCGTTATCTATGAATTGGACAATTTGCTTTCGCCACCTGTATTAACATCTATAATTTGAATTTAAACACAATTCCGGTAGTTTTAATGGCATGTCAACCTTCGTCTGTTATTTAATACCTTAGCAATCCTCGTAAAAGAAGATCAGTGATATTATTTAACTCATAGTCGGGAGGATAAAGAGGTTATGACCTTTCACGAAAATGAACTTAATAGCGCGACTGGAGTTGAAACTCACTTATGTCCAGGTTGTTGTTGAGTACTTAAACCATTTCACCCTGAGGAATCTCTTAATTCCTCTCTGATTTACTAAGAAGACTAAGAAGTCACTTGTGAAAAAACGAAATAAAAAAACAAAAATACCCCCCAAAACAAAGACAACAAAAAAAAAACCCAGAGATATCTCGCCAGCCACTACTAAGTGGTTAACAGTTGTAGAATATATGGATCTGAGAATATTTCAATAAGCAACAATAAGTTGAATTAAAAATTAGTTAAAATTAACCATTAAAATTGTTCATCTAAGAATTCAGACAATTTAAGAAAATTAGTTTTCTGTGTCGTTGATAAATAACATGAAAATATTGACGAAATCAATTTCTTCTGTGTTGAGATTATCAGATATTTTGTTATTGGAGGTAACACAACAATTGATATTCTTTGAAGCTATAAAATAATAATTACTTAAAAGTCGAATGTAATTTTAGAACCTCACGTGATTGACATAGACCCCTCCCCCCCAAAAAAAACCCCATCTTATATCGGATTTTTTCTTCTTTATTAGAATAGACACAAATCAATACGAATCCTGTGAACAATTTTACTGTTCGGATGAGATTGGATATCTTCTTTGGGAGAGCTTTTAATCCTCAAGTTATGCTCATCAATCTGGTTTCGAAGATTATTGCACTGGTGAAGTGCGTTCACTTTTCACCGGATGCTTCATACTTACTGCCTTGTGTCAAACTTATCAATAATATCCAAGAATTTCTACTTCGCTACTGAGTTGTAATTAGCAAGGTAGTTTTGAAGAATACAAGTCCACTGTTCAAAGTCCACTGGATGTCTTCCATTTGTAGGTTTGTGCTTTATAAAACAATGTAAAACATTCCACAGAATACTTCACTGTAGAGCTATGGCCAGAAATGTTGTGTAACCAGTGATATTGCTAAGGAGAGAAGGAGATGAAGTTGGTCCTCCAAGGATATTTTTCAAAGGTGACGCCTTTTCAATAACTTTATTATCTAATTCGTTTCCCTTTGTAATAAAAATTGAATCTAATTATAAAAAAGTTATTTCTTTATTTACATTTTTAATTTTATCGCATAAATTTGGAAGAACTTTCTGAATTCAGAACTTTTTTCAACCAACCGCGTTGTGTTTTGAACTGTTTGTTTAGTTCCTTGTGATGTGTTAGTAGCTGCTGGCATCTGGGGAATATTTTTGGTAAAACCTACCATGTTAACTAATTCTTTTAGGATTCTTAAACTATGAACGTATTCATTTATCAATATTTTAAAACAGCTTAACCAATGGATTATAATTTCATTTCATACGCATTTAAAAAATTTCCTAAACGACTGAAATTGTCAAAGTTCGATCCCTCGATTCTTTGTCTTTTACAGAATCAATGAAACGTGTTAATTTCAATGTATTGCATAATGGGAATTATGTTACATTCTCGAATTAATCTTTGGTTAAATTACTTTAAATTTACAACATAAAGGCGTAGAATGGCCTAGTGGGTAGAGTGTTCGCTAATATACCGCGAGACCAAGGTTCAATCCTAGTTCGAGTCATAGCAAAGACTCAAAAAATGGTACTTGATCTCAAAAGTCAAGTGGAGCAATCAAGAGAAAAGAATAGCGCCCTCCCTCTCCATCTCATCTCTTGAAAAGGGAGCCTTTGGGTCGACTACGGTTGCCAATTTTGCTTTAACTTTATGTCATTAAAAGCAGTCACTTTACATCCAGTCATCATCAGGGGAGGAAAGAGAGGGCAGGGCGTGGTGGACTAAGATTCGGGTGATTTTAATCAAGTCCAGGCCACATTCTGTTGCATAAATTTTCACTTCTAATGAAAATAATATCATTAGATCTTAAAATTTCATGGACTTGTCAAATGTTAAATTTAGGCACGTGAGCATGAAAATGTACCATATTGATTTTATAATAATTTTGTATTTCATAAAATTGTGTTTTCCGTGTGTTTTTATTTCTATTACTAAATATAAAATAAGAATGTAGAATGAAAACATCTTATGATACTATTACTAAATTATATATATATATATATATATATATATATATATATATACACACACACACACACACACACACACGCGCGCGCACACACACACACACACACATACATATATATATATATATATATATATATATATATATATATATATATATATATTAATGATTAAAATATGATGTACTAAAATAAGATATGTCTTTATAACAATTTTAAAAAAATAATTGAATGTTTAGACATATATTTTTGCAGCAATAAATTTTTCGTCTGTGGAATTTGAAGCCTGATGAAACCTGATGCTTCTTTATATGCCAAAATAAGTTGATACTTATTGTTACTTGAATTGGAAGGGTTACTTTTATATAGGAGAAGTAATAATAATATTTTTTCAATTTGGTTGAAAATGTGAAAGAGTTATTCTAATCCATTTTCTTGTTTGATTTGAAGAAGTCCTATTATTTTTTGAGCATCGATTTATATCACTGCTTTTAACAGGATGGAAATAAATTTATCATCTTAATGTGACCGATTGTTTTTTTTTTGTTTTCTTTTTTAATAATTTGTTCTGTAGATTTTATTTGTATTGAGCTCTTGATCGGGATTACTTAAATTTAATATTCTATTTTTGAATATTTTAATTGTTCTGCTTAGAATGATTCCCAACTCCGGATATACTAGATTAAATACCGCCTTACACACACACACACACACACACACACACACACACACACACACACACACACACACACATATATATATATATATATATATACTTCTGCGTGTGTGTACATGCGTGTGTGTAAATTTATGAGCGTACGTGCGCGTGCACGCACGTGTGTGTGTGTGTGTGTGTGTGTATGTGTGCAACAGTAACCCAGAAAAGAAACGTCACATTACTTAGAGATTTTTATTTAAAAAATTATTTAAAATATTTAAACTTTAAGAGATTAAACCTATGTTCAGTCCAATATGAAACTGAATGATAATTTTGCCCGTCAGCGTCTACGCTTAACGTCTTAAAAAAGGTGATCCATATAATGGAGATGGCCATGAAATGCTAAGTCTTAAGTCCTTTCTAAATATAAGCCTCAATATCATTATGTACTGTTTTTTTACCACGGGAACCCAGTCAGTTAAGCAATCGGCTCGAAATTACTAAAAGTAACTTAGTATGGGGTAAGGCTATAACTATGGGCACTAAGAGAGGAGCAAAGTCACACATTAATAATGGTCTGTGATGTGGACTCAATATTGACTAAACTTTGGCTAGTCTGGTTCAACGTCACAAGTGTGAGACACGCAGTCAAGATCGAACTCCCATATACAGTAGAAATTGTTTACTAGACTAACTCACTAACCACTACTACACAAAAAAAAAGACGGCAATGTTATGTATATGTCTCTGAATCAACTGATGAGCAATGATATCAAGGAATACTGTTTGTTTTCAAATTAAGAACAGCTGTTTCCTTTGTGGGTTTTGGTTTCGCCAATAAAAATCTCAGGCAGTTCATTTTTATATTAACCAGCTGATATCTGTAAGGTCCAATTCACAACAGCTACAAGAAAAACTTAGAAAAGGATGATGGGAATAATCTTTTCAATAAACATAAGTTTTAAGGCAGCGTTTCTTCTGCTTAAAATTAGTTCTACTTTTTTTTCATAAAAAAGAGAGCATGAAAAACATTCTGCCGCCATCTTTTCTTATCAGCAGTTTGTATTGTCCGGTCATTGATGCCACAGGAATTAAAGATCTTCTTTAAACAGCCCTTGTACCACATTCATCGAACCATTCTGTTGTCACAGACCTGTGGATAGTTCCACAAACACTAAAACCTTTGGTAGAACTAAATCTTGTATTTTTGATTCGTGACCGCCCAGAGTTGATGCATCATGTGAGGTATTGTCTGTATAATTGTCATTTAAATTGATGGTGGCAAATGAATCAGAAAATGTACTCCCGAAAGAACCAACAAGAAAATTTAAGAAGAAAATTAATATACTCATCCCGCCATCGAAAAAGAAAATTTACTGACCCTATTCTCGAAAATAAGCTATGAATTGTAACCGTAACCAAGTAAAAATAGCACGTCATAGCGATATTTTTTATAAGAGCAATACACTTTATAGTGAAGTGAAACATAGTTGTCTTTTTCTGGATCATTTCACTATAAATACAAAAGAATTTTGACCTTAACTTGACAATAGTTAAATCCTTTTGAATAAAGTGTAAGTAATGAATTTACTTTGTTCATCTTTAATTACACACTTATGATGTTCTAACTTAAGGAATAAAGTATTTTTCAGAACAATTTACAATAGAATTACACAGAATACCCTCTGCAATCTTAACTATGATTGGTCTGAATTTGAAGAAGATATAAAAGTGCTAGAAAATGAACATAAGAAAATTATATGAAATATCGTCGAGTTCAAGACAATGAATATAGGGCACCTAGTGTGCATCGAACTCAATTCACAGTTGTAATGGTCGGTTAGGGTAGTTGATTATCCGTTGAAAAGGTATCCAGATATTTGCTAAATTTTGCCTAGTTGGGTTCAAGCCCGAAAGAATCAAACTAACTACAGTAGTAAAGGTCAACGAGCTTAACTCGTTGACCATTACCAACCAGCCTAGTACCAAGATAATTACCTAGCTTGGTTTCTCACAGGGAGGCATTCAGTTAGGATGGAAATCAATATTTAGTATCTATAAGAAAAACTTGCAAACCATTACACCACGGTGAGGCGTCCTAGGTATTTACGAACTCTAGACTACAAGTAGGGGATACTCAATGAGGCTCGTTCTTACTAAAACGTAGTATTGACCTACCACACTAGATGCCTTCCATTTCGATCAATTTATTAGATCCTGACCTTTTTATGAGGATTTGCAAATACAGAATGAATTAGCAGCAATTAGATGGTATAGTGTTAATCATATCTATTTCATTCTTAAATCATCTAGGAATGCGTGAATGTTTTTATAAAGTTCTAGACGAACTGAGGAATCGATTGATTGTAACAGCAGAGTCTATAATGATATTTATGATTCTAGTTAGGAAAAAAAAATGAAGGATTCAAATTAGCAAATAATATTCATTTATATCCGTCGAGAATTTAGGTGATTAAAAACAAAAAAGATGTTCAGCGTGTGCGGAAGTCCAACAAAATGATACTGCTGTTGTAAATTGTTCTGGAATTGCTTTATTTTCGAAATAAAAGAATTTTAAGTGTATTGCATGAATAAAAAATTTCGCCATGATGTGCCGTTTTTGCTTTGATAAGCACACACAAATGAACACACACACACACACACACACACACACACACACACACACACACACACACACACACACACACACACACACACACGTGGGCGCGTGTGTGTGTATGGGTGTTTTTATAAAATATTAAAATGTTTACAGATTTAAAATCTCATACATTTTGAATTTCCACTCATTTTATATTTACCCAAGAGGATTTTGGATTTAGAGTTTTCCTTCTCCTGGACTGGTGGCCCTACTACTTACCCGTAGCTGGTGAGAGAATAATAGGATCTACAACTTACCCAAGGGTATTAGCGTTATGGGAACTGTAAACAGCTTCGTTCAGTATTTGAACCCGATTCGCCGGGTCCATTTCCTACAATGATAACTAAATTACACCACAAGCGCCCCCCCTCTCTCTCTCTCTCTCTCTCTCT
>OY757910.1:1482322-1484822 GCA_963585895.1 Sepioteuthis lessoniana | reverse complement strand
TTGGACTAATGCCTTTGAGAAAAGTATGAAACCCCTTAACTCCCGGTTATTTTGTTCCACAACTGTTTTTCTACAAAGAGGGCTTTGGCAGTAAATTACGAGGATCATTAAATAAGTTTCCAGACTTTTTTTTCGAATGGGGACTTTTATTGAAAGTACACACTTGAAACTCTAGTTCGCTCCGGCTGCAATGCACTTGTTGTACTGTTCTAACAACTTTTTCAAGGCCCCATGGAAATCCTTTTGTGTGAGCATGTCAATGACCTTCGTCACAGCCTCTTTCATCTCCTCAATTGTCTCATAACGACAGCCTCTGAGCTTAGGGAATAACCAAAAGTCACAGGGAGCAAGGCCTGGACTATAGGGAGGCTGAGAAACTGTCTTGATGCCCATCTTGACCAAATAGTCTGTGACAAGGATGGAGTTGTGGACTGGTGCATTGTCCTAGTGGAAATGCCACTGAGCCGATTGGAAGAGTGCTGGCCTCTTCCGACGGAATCTCTTTCTGAACTCCCTTAAAACCTCAACATAGTAACCCTAACCCTAACCCTAACTCTTTGGCCATTCAACTCTGGTGTATTGACTTCCTTGTTCCCCCCATATCGCTCATCCTCCCTCACAGACTCCTACCTTCCTTAAATCTCTTATGCCACTCAAAAACTGATGCTCGATTCATGCAAGATGGTCGAAAAACAGTCTGAAGCATTCCATACGTTTTTGTGGCATTTTTTCCAAGTTTAAAACAGAATTTTATTGCATATCGTTCTTCTAAAGTGTCCTCACGTCGAGATTGCATTTTTGAAGTTCAACAGCTGTGGCAATCAGGCTTTAGTAGGGTGTATTCCAATTCTTGCTGTAGCTGTTCATTTGAACGTGAAATCATGAAAATTGGCCAGTCATCTCATAAGATGTATAGCAATCACATACTGAAATCTCAAGAGTCTATGACAATTTTAAATGCTTGTACAAAAATGTCTGTAAACTTATTGAATGTACCACGTAACTCGCTGAGATTGATATGCTAAACCCAACCAAAGAGAGTTGTAAGATTGAAAATCAATTTATGAAATAATGTAGGAAAATAAATTTCTTTTTTTTTGTTTAAATGGTAACTTTAATATTCGTACAGAATCTTTCAAACCCCAATTCGAAAATAATAAAAATAGGAGTTTTCAATTTAAAGATTTTACATTCAGTTGTGGAAAAAAACAACAACCTAGATTATAAGTATTTTTTAAATTGAAGTTAAAAGTTAGTATTTCTACGGAAAGTATTTGATTACTGCGTAGATTTTGAAAGGCATTGAGTTTACAAGACTTTTGAATAGATTATAGTTAACTTCTTATGTCTAAATAATCTTTATCCTTTCTGATGATATTTGATAGTAATTTTCATTGTTGCAGTCTTTCTTTTTAATAGTATTCGATAGGTTCTTGTGAATCCCTTTTCTGTCGTTTAACAGTATGGCATAAAGCGCTATATTTAAATTAAAAAAAAAAGACTTGAATTGCTTCTTATCTACATCCATTATAACCACACCTTTTTATTCTATATAGGTTGTATTACCATTCTCGTGTATACGTCGAACTCGAGTATAAGTCGATTATAGATTTAGGGTTACAAAACCATTTATTTTGAAGCCAAAGGTTTGCTTCTGATCTATTGAAATTAAATTTAAATTTCAACCCTACAAAATCCTTATTCATGTATCGGTGGATGCCAGGTTTTGGCCTGAAAATTAGATTTTCGAAAATTGACTCATTATACAAGTAATCAGTTATCAGTTTTCAAAATGATGCCAGTATTTATTCTCAACATAGAATTTTCAATATAATTCATTCTCAACATAGAATTTTCAATATTATTCAAAACATTTAGCACCCCTGTACCATAATTTTTACATTTAGTGAATTAAATTTTTTATGAAAATATAACAATATTTAGGAATATACGGGAAAAAGGTTGTGTTTCTTATTGCAAAAATAATTCAATGGGGTTTCTTATTGAAAAGCTGAGTTTATAGAAAAAATGTTTGAGATTTTGGGAGTTACAGGTGGAATGAAATTGTCAATAAACTTTTAGTGTATTTTGTTATTCGTGAATTTTATGAAAAAGTAAATTCCCGAGTCGACTAAAAAGAGGCGATAAGAAATATTCAGGTTCTTTGAAGAATTCTTGACATTTATATTCTTGTCCATTTTAATTCAAATCTTAAAAACCTGTTGGAATTTTCATTCAATATTTGTATTTAATCAATAAAAGAAGAGATAAATGTGATTTTTGTCAGGGAAATTGAGGTTGTAATAAGAAAAATAACGACCCCGTCCCACCTAAAATGTTTGCACCTTTAAAAATGATAACATTAAGGTTAGTTACTAAGAATGTAAATTCACGTTGGAAAAAATTCGAGAAAAAAAGCGTTAATTGTATGATTTCTCGTTGTAGCTGCAGCAGCAGCAGCAGCTGCACTAGAAAAGTGGCCATGTTAGAAGAGAAGCAC